>JAYKKI010000043.1:8612500-9212500 GCA_039881145.1 Druceiella hillmani
TTGTTTTCTTAAGACGCTGTGTTATTGTGTATGTTTTTATGCGATATTTTGTTTTGATCCGTTTTGATGTTATATTTCTTTGTCGATGAATAATATAAGACGTGGCTTTTGTTATTTTACATAAAGAGTGCTTTAGTTTGGTACGCATTACATTTGAATACAACCGACGTGTGACGAAAATATCCTCGTTTAAACGAAAAGGAACATTTAAATATTTTGAAGTGAAACAAGCAAATCGCTACTCTTTTTTCGATTTCAATTCACCATAAAACTATTAATTTTGAGTGGATGACGATTTTTCTTTGCTTTCGTAGGAACAGCTGTGAGCACAAAAGCAGAGTTTTTGGAATAATTAATTTGGTAGGTTGAGATATTTTTTCAGTTTATCTTTGGGCTGAGATAACAAATTTTTGCATCGAGCATTTTTGCAAATAGTTCAATTACTTATACCTTTTATTATAAATTTTCACATTGATAGTAAAATATTACGTAACATTGGTAGTAAAATATTAAAAAAAAAGATAAAGCACAAAGGAATGAAACGCTTTGAGACCAGATAACTCTTTTACTTTCATTCGTACAATAAAATGCTTTTGAGCTTTTTTTAAAGCTATTTTCAATTTAAATTAATTACCTTTTTATTCAATATCATTGTATTCGTTTCTCAACATTGCCAAAGTTAATAAACAGAAGGATAATGAGGTACATAGATATAAAAAATAAATCATTACTTTTTTACACTAACTTTTGCTCGCTAGCTAGATTTTTTATAAACGTGAGAGTTTAACTTCAGTAATAATATTTACATGTGAAAGTACATCATAAACGTAATTTATATTCTAAAATTTATATTCTAGAAATTTAAGACGAATTACGGTAGTAGTTTCAACAAATTCTATTCATCACATGTTAAGCCCGCATACTTTGTCCTTATTGCATCAGCACCAATAGCTGAATTTGAATTGCTTAATCAGGACACAAAGTAGCCCAGATTTTAAGGCAGGTTTTAAAAATTATTTCAGTGGAAGGCCCCTTGAAATCGGTTAAGTAGTTCTTGCATGCTGATAGTACAAAGAGATAGACTGCTAGACAGGCTTAAAATTATTAAACCAATTGCTTTGGGATTTTTTTGTAAAAACATCCTCCTTTCAAATTTGTTTCTACTTGTTGAGAAGAATCTCGTTGAACTCCGTTGATATTAAAGAATACATTGCTTCTCAATTTTTTGTTCGTATCAAAAATTCAAAAAATATCACTGCATTCTTGCATCTTTCACCACTGCAATGTTCATCATGTGTCTGAGAAAATCATTTGAGGCTGGATATTTCGAAGCTTTGTAAACTTTACAATAAATGTACACCAGCAAAACTGCAGCAGCTCCAAGGTATACTCGTAATTTTTCTGTAAGAGTATTAGTTTTCTGCTTTGCTGCGATAAAACCTGGAATATATTCCCTTTAGTTGATACTGGTTAGATCTTTTATTGTAATTATTTTATTGCTTTTTTCTTCAAATATTTTTGAAATTTTATTTTCATTACGTGTACGAACGTTTGCTACAATATTTAAGATATCTTGTTCTAAAAGTAACTTAATACAGAAATTATTAATGCGATCGAAAATTTACACTTCAATTTCATCGGTGCACTTGCTTGACACATTTGAAGCTGCAGTTTTAAATTCGCTTTGATCTATTTTTCTTTTTAATATCGAACCACCACTAAATTTATGGTGAATGATTTCGCAGTTTTTTCTATTGGAGCAATGGTTATGGCAAGTGGTGTTTTTTTCATTTGAGAAAATTCATACTCCTTTTGTATCGTGGCAATACACTCCTGTAGAGATCTGATTTTACCCCTTCCATTTTGATTATAATCGTTATTCATTTATATGAACTTTACAGAAACTTTTAAACCCTTCCAGAGTTTAAACTGAACTGAACACTAAATATAATACGACCGACGCAAAGAAACTAGAGAGAGCGCCTTTGGTTTGGAACAGTTTCAAGGCCTTTTGTTAGTTACAAATTATTATTGGGACACATTCAAAAGTACATTTCTATCGCACAATCTTCTAAAGCACTCGATTCATTAACTTTACTTCCTTAGTAATGTAGTAAAAAAAATTAATAAATATTTACTGAAAAAAAGGAAATATACTATCTTTTTCGCAAAGTTACGCGTTATAAAAATGCTAAGATGCGTTTTTGTTGTAGGATTGATAATACTAAGGTATTTTGTCTTAAAGTACATAATTTCCTAGTTTTTGGTCAATTTCTGTTAGTAAGTTTTTGATTAAATTTTTAACTAATTATAGTATTAATTTAATTTTCAGTTGACAATATTACTTACAAAAATATTTTATAACATTTTTGTCAGACTCGCAGTTTTGAAAAATAAATATTATTATTATAAAAAAAATAATAGAAAATGACGATCGAATCACACCTTCAGTTTCAGAAATTCACGAGGAATTCTTCTACGAACTTCTAGAAAAAATCTGTTTACCTAAAATGCGTATTTGCATTTTAACCCCTTATTTATTAGTTATTCATAGGGACATAGAGATATTGACGAAAAGAACACAATTAAGCGTATGACAAAGAAAAATCGTAAATTTGAAGTTATTTATTAGGTTACGGTTTAATTAGTATTATAATAATTATTATATATTTAAATAAGTTATAATTTTCTTTAATCACCAAATTGCTTAAGTAATTTGTGCTCAAATAATTGATATGAAATGAGTTAATATTATAACAAAATGTCAACGAATACGCATCGGATTAATATAACTTGTAAGTTTATTTTTTCCTACTTCTAAACATATAGACTTTGATGAGGTTACAAAAATACTACTCTACGGAATTGAGAGCTTTTTCTTTATATACAATTTTACATTTTCTCTATCAGACGACTGTGAGCCATAAACACAATAATAGCATCAATTCAGTTGATTTCACAATGTATTGTTCAATCACAATATATGATTATGATAAAAATTATTACGTAGCTTATATTTAATCATGACCGACAACATGAAAGTAAAAATCTTCCATGTATTTGGATACTTGTTACTCAATTTACTTTCAACAGAACGGTCGATGTAACTGAAATTTCGACCAAAAATAATCTATGATTCACAGTAATATTTCAATCATATTATGGGGATTCGTTTCAATTTTATTTTCTCTATGTTATTTCATTATACGTAAGAGTCTCAAACTCTCTACTTAAAAGGAATATTTATGTCTACTTATCTCTACTTAAATTATAAGCTGATTTATTGCGGTAAGTCTAGCAGTATTTTATTTTCTTGCCTCCCTTTTTTAATAATATCATTTTCACCTAAAAATCATACAATGGGTAAAAATATTCTATAAGAAATTATGAAATGAAAACAGTATCTGTTTTATATGAAGTGTACATATTTTAACCTTACTTTTAATAAAATTATAAGTAAAGTTATAATTTGATATTTATTCTAATTTGCTTACAATTACAGTGTATAGTGATAATGTATGTACTTATGTCATTTAAAACAGCACCAATATGGGGGGCTGTGGCGTCTTTATATTGGTGCGAAATTGCAAAAGCCATTTTAATAGCATGAATAGTCATCACACTGTGTTAAATCTTAAAAAAACTTTCAAGCACGAGTATAATTCGCACTGGGAGGATTCTGTATACATTTAGACATTTATAAACATTTATTGGTACATAATATTTGTATTTAGTTATTCACAAAATTTTAATTTTTAAAATCGACAAGATATTGTATACCATATCTTTTACAGACGCATATTTAAAAAAAGAAAATTTTATATTACATAACTACAAGTTAACGATTATCGGATTTTTCCTTTACTTGTGCTGTGAGACCTTGCTTTTGCCAAAATTTCATAATATTAAGTCAGCGGTAGATTAATGTGCTTCACCTTATGGGTTTTGATTTATTTGCGTGTGTCAAAATATGCGACATAAACGGCCGTATTTTTAGCGTTGTTCTTGATTTCGTTGACTTACAAGCTTAATATTTTTACAACTTCGTGAGAATATAGACTCCAATATTTGATATTAATTTCAACGTGATACCTCCAAGAAAAAGGGTTTCAACAGACGGACGTCGAAGTGGTCGTATAGGGGTTCCTTTTTTCCTTTTGAGACGCGGAATCATGAAAATGGAGAACGTAAGAAAAGTTTCAACAAACGATTAAAATTTTTAATCGAATATAAAACATTCTAACAAGATTTTGAGTATGGACAAGCATATTAGTCTTAGCTATAAATGTGTCTATTTTATTCGTATAAAATGATTTACATTTTCATGTTGGGAAAACTATAATGATACATTTTCTACTTTCAAATTTATGAATATTATTCACATATTACGAGTATTGAATTCGTTTTTTCTTTGAGTATGGTTAGATTAATTAATACAGGACGTTTTTTTCTTTGAGTATGGTCAGATGAATTAATACAGGAGGTTTTTTGGTTTGAGTATGGTCAGATGAATTATTACAGGACGTTTTTTTCTTTGAGTATGGTCAGATGAATTAATACAGGATCAAGTAAAAATATCTCACTTTGCAAGTGAGAAGATATTTTTACTTAACCCTGTATTAATTTAAAATTTTATTAGGTTATATTAATAACTCATAAGTGTTGCATTTGTGTACTTTATTCAGCCATAACTATTTGCAATATTTCATTTACCGCATATCCGTACGCAATATGCGATTGTGATTCTGGATATTAGGAGGCTGGCTGTCAGTGTTTAATTCAGTATTGGACCGTTCCCGCATTTCCATTTGCTCTGTTCAATGTATTCCGTTAGAATTAAGATCTTGCAGTACATGGCTCATAATTCACAATTAAATGATACAACCTGCTCACAATTCACAATTAAATGAAACTACGTGATGTAGTATTATTTCTACTTTCTTTAAGTTCTTTACCACGACCTAGGTTTCGTTGTATTACAACATCTTCAGGTGTGATATTAGCAAAGATGTGACTTGTCAACATCTTCAGGTGGGCTATTAGCAAAGGTGTGACTTAGCCATAAGAATCTTTGCTAATAGCCCACCTGAAGATGTTGTAATACAACGAAACCTAGGTCGCGGTAAAGAACTCAAAGAAACTAGAAATAATACTACATCACGTAGTTTCATTTAATTGTAAATAATGAATTTCTACAAAATTGACGCCAAACATATTCAATACTCCTCACAATTTCTAGCTATTTTTTGTTCAAGTTATAGTAGTTTGGATCTTATTATTTCAATTTATTTTCTTTCATACTCATTTGTACAAAATACTGGCAATGCTCAATTTATATATTGCATGGAGGAAAATGGATAGGGATGATTTATAAATATTCCACTAAATATTTTTCACGAAAAATAGTGAAAAATATTTTTAGATCTACATATATATATATATATATATATATATATATATATATATATATATATATATATATCTAAACAGTAGTTGGTCCACTTTGTTGGACTTGTTGGCTTGTTGGTTTGTAAACACACTCTAATTTGAATTATAAATATTACTGTTTTTGTTTGTTTCTTATTTAATACATTTTAGGGCTGAACTTTATTAACATTCACTCAAAAAAAATGCATTAACATATCTTAATTATAGCAAAAAATTTTATTCTTATAGTTCTGGAACGAAATGGCGAGCAAAGGAAATTTTATAAAAAAAAGTATGCAAACAATATAAACAAAACAATGTTATTGTCAAGTGTAGTGCATACGAGACTCAATTAACCCACAGGCATTTGCCGGAATGCCAATATATTTTATATCTTTATTTTTACCACCTACTGAATTTAAACATTATGCTTTTAGAAAGAAGTAAATATTTAGGGAATTTTTTTTAAGTATTTCGCGCCCGATAATGCGCAGGACGAATTCACGCAAAACCCCTAGATTTTGCAAGAACCATTGATTTAAATTAGCAGCTAATGTTTTCCTGATATAACAACATATACAACGTAACAAAGTGCGCAAAATCAAATGCATCTATCTTTATCAGATTTCAAAATAATATCAAGAAAACATCAATTTTGGCTTTCACAGACTCACTGAGAGATTACCTAAATATATGGATACATATACATACATAGGTGTTAGCAGGAGAAATAATCTGGTTTTTACAAGAATTTGTATATAGGTATAAGGTATTTATAACATTGTTCCAATTTGTTTTAAACTAACTGAATTTATAAAGTTGCAAAATTTATTTATGAAGTGGAGCCCAAGAATATACGATAGTACGATATGATAACATCAGATTCATTTACTCACTTGATCGGCAAAGTATAGTTGGCTTAACGTTCACATATTGACACGGTAAAGATACTAATGGACTATAATTAAAAAAATATTGCTCTAGAAAGTAAATACATGTCCAAATTCGACAAAAATAACTACAACTAAAATAGATGTCCATGTTCGACAAAAATAATAAGATTCAGAAAATAACATAACTTTAAAAAAGTTGAAATTCTACCAAGTTAAAATTCCACACTTTGAGAAAAATCTTGCCAAGTTCCCGTTAAAATATTTGATTAAGAATATGGGAACTTGGAATTTTAAACTTTGCCCAGTTATTTTTATTGTTTCAAGCGTTTAGTTAAACATTTTGTTAGCACAAAGCAAACCAATTTTTTAACTTAATACTGAGTTCTGAACTCTTCAACTTTTCTGTATTGAATATACTAACCCGTATATATTTAAAAAGATTACACTGAAAATTTATACAAAAATTATAGAATGCGCAAATGAAACATTCAACAATTTTTTTTTCAAATATCTGGTACACCAACTGAAAGAGCAATTATGAGAATTCCAACAACATTTATTTTAGGATTTTATATAAGGGTTCGGTTTATAGGCAATTTTTCTCATAAACCGTTTGACGTAGTAACTTAAAATCATCAAGATAAAGAATATTAACCTGCATTTATCTCAATAATTAATACTAAAAAATATTGATATGAAAATTTTTGGGCGCAAAATAAAATAATTAAAAAAAACTAGTTAATTTTTTGTGACGTATGCTATTGAAGGAGCAAGATATGGAAAATTCATTACTACTTTTTTCAGAATGTTATGTAAAACACTTATGGAGATATGTTCTTCTTCTGTATGCTTTTAAATTCTTCAATTTTTGAAATATTAACCAAATATTTACATTTTTGAAATGTATGCTATACATTTAGATATGACATTATATATGAATATTTACCTAAGTATAGGTTAAATCGTTTTAGTTTGAGTTCTACTCATACTCAATAAATCAACCTCATTTGATTAATTTTCTACTATATACTGAATATCATCTCAACTCAATTTATCTAAAATTGTGTGTGCTCGATTGCTAGTATCAAAATCCTATGAAGCATTACTGATACTAAAATTTGTCTATTCGTATCCACAATGATTAAACGACTAACATATCATGAAAACATGAAACGAGTCCGCATATATGGAATTATGACGCCAATTACATAATTTTTCATCAATTCCACAACTCACCCCGCCTCACCGCGACCCGCTCATCAGCGTTCCCATTACTAACAAATAACAGCCCCGCGAGTACAATCGCGACATAATCGCGAAACAATTGGAAACATTAACCATCAACGCAACGAGGCCCGCCTGTCAGACGCAGATACGGCGCCGGCGAAATACTTTAATACTCTCCACAAAGAATAACGCGAGCAGGCGACGCCAAATTATATTATTGTGGAACAAAAACAGTGGCCCAGACGTTTCGTCACTTACAAAGGGGCCTTTGCTACGAGTCGGCGTCTCTACAGTGATACGCGTGCGTCGAAGTTATTATTGTATAACTGGGTTGAGAGCCTCTTTGGTATGGCGTATTATGCCGTTTATGCATCTGAATAAAATTTGATAGGCACGCCAGAGGGGACTGAGTGCTGTGATGCGAATTTCCCTTTACGGATGTCAAAATTGGTAAAAGCAAGGTCTTGATCTTAATCTAAGAATGAGGTTGACGTTAGTTTGTGCACGCTCTTAATGTTCACGTATTGTATCTGAGCGGAGTATCTGAGTGCGTTTTAATGAATTGTATTATTGTGGAAAAGTCTTACTGCGGATGTGGAACACCTGCAGTAAGACTTTTCCACATCAAGATCATTACGGATTTCCACATTAAGATCATTGCAGATGTGTGCCAGAAATATGCGGATATTTCTATTATTTTTAGTGTATGGAAAAGTTGTGCAGTAAAACTAAACCTGTATGATATTGTTCTTTGATCATGTCGTTACTGTATGTACTCTTATTTGATTGGAATTTTACAAATTTAGATGACGGGGCATGGTTTTAGGTCATTCATGTTTTATTATCTTTGTGATACGTTCTGTAGGAGATGTGATTAAAATTATTCTTATTACATTGATTTGTTTTTATTGATAATGCCGAAATTCGATTCATTTTGACTGCTTTTTTATGGAGTTTCACGTGTTATTAATTGTCTTATATTTTTAAAATTATTTTGGACGATTGTTTTGTATTGGGTCACGAAAAAAATATTGTTGAATATTCTATCAGGTCATTAAGTATGATTTCGAACTAAAAGTTTTGTTTATTATGTCTCAAGGAAGAGGCAATACGATTAATTAAAGTATGTGTTTAACTAATGGCAAAGTTTTGGCATTTTAATGGTAGCTTGTTAAT
Organism: Druceiella hillmani; assembly: GCA_039881145.1. Classification (NCBI taxonomy): domain Eukaryota; kingdom Metazoa; phylum Arthropoda; class Insecta; order Lepidoptera; family Hepialidae; genus Druceiella; species Druceiella hillmani. Next base: position 8,621,224 of record JAYKKI010000043.1, read on the forward strand.
GTCGGTAGCGAATAAATTCAGAGATCAGATTGTCAAAAATCGTGAAAGTCATTTCATACTTGGTTGTTGGGAATTAAACATTTTGTTCTCACAAGAAGTGATTCAAAACCTAAAAATACGGTAGTACGTTAGGAGAATATCTAGAAAATATGGCGGGTGATAGAGAGTTCCCAAATCGAGCTCCTATAGTTTGAGCAACCTTGGTTGTGCGACGTGTGGTCGAGCATTATCCTGCAAGAGAATTGGCCTGTCTCTATTAACCAATCACGATTTCTTAATCGCAAGCTCCCTCATCATTTTATCCATTTAGTTGAATAGATTTTCACCGTAATCATTGATGTTTAATGATGCTGTAATGGATAACACCAAACATTTGATATTTTTGGTGAATATTCAGTTTCGGAATATATTTTGGTACTTGGGCCATATGGTTGCGATTTTTAAAAAGATCTATTTTTAGTTACACGTAATAATCTGTTGTAAAATTGATTAACTTTTGTATGGCGGAAGCAAAAAGAAATGCAATCTTCGAAACTATTTTTCTTCCCAATTTGCTTAATTTGTAATTTTGTTAAGATAGTAACATCAAATCTTGCTTGTAATTTATGTATCCGCTTCTATTGTTGTATTCAGTTCAACATTATCCGTAGGTCGTCAATGTGGTTCGTTTTTAAAACTAACCATCCGCCCTGTACCTTCGTTAGCCACATCCTTGCCAAACATTTTTTTATATTTTGAGTTATCTGCGCTGCATTAGCTCCAAAATGAGACTCGTATTAAAAAAAAATAATACGAATTTTTAACTTATCCATAGCTTACGAAATTTAATCTGCGAAAACAGTTGAATACATAACCTCAAACAAAGTATGCTTCCGGGAGGCTTGATGACTTACTCTCAAAGTACAAAAAACAAAAAGCTGTAAAATTAAATTTATGAAATATCGGAAATCAAACTTGATATTTAGGGAGGTAGAATATTTAAACTCACTTCTTCATTGTTTTGTGTTCCAATTGAATTAGTCACTAAATTAGAATTTTTCAGGAATCAATAAAAACTGTTTCATGCACAAACAAGTTAGTTTTAACGGACTTTTTCATGCTTAATTTAGTATTTGAGTGGTAAACAATTTAAATTTTTAATAACCTTAACAGTTTATTAATGAAAATAATGAAAAAACCCTGAAAAACTGTTCTTGACTTATGTTGTTTTAGCAAGAAATAGGGTTAGTGGTATACAATTTAACCAAAACAATCGTAGTAATCATATTTTTTATTACTTATTATTGAAAATCATATTTAGAAATAACCTTATTAACATTTTACATCTATTAATTTGTCATGTATTAATATCTTTAAGGCACATAGTTATATTCTCTATCATTCTTATGTGGATTGTTTTCAACATTCCCAGTTGGCCAGCTAAAAAATATTGTTATAAAATGGCATATGCTCTTCCAGAATGCTATCCTGGACTTGCTTTAAATCGTCTATTTTTTTAAAATTTATTGGCACTTTTAAATCATAAGCTTTGGTTGATGGAAGTGAAACCAAATTTGTAAGTTTTTTTATTAATAACAATGAATATTTAATCAATCCATCAATATATTCCTCCGCTTTGATAGTATATTTGTTATCTGAATTATACTGAAAACTCATGTACGTCGAAGGTGCGAATGATGTTTTCTTTTCTTATGGGATTTTTTTCCAAAGATTCAGTCAGATTCAGTTTTTTTGTACAAATTTGGCCCCTATTTCTTAAATTCCAAAACATCTTCACTTTTTAGCTCTATGACTGTAAATGTTGAGCTGGAGTTCGAAACAAAATCAAGACGTAGATACGATCATGCTTTCGAACATTTTTTTTATGACTCCAAAATCACGGTCATTTGGTAACAAGGAACGATCACGTATGGGAAAATACTGATAAACTTTTTCAAATCTTTTGGAGTCAGTCAAAGCCAATGTAAATCTCAACAATGTATTATTTTTATTTTGACCGGGGCAGCTGTCGGAAAATAGATATAAATACGTAATATCTGTCCCAATATTATTTTTTATATAATGCATCAACATTGAACAAATCTCATTGGCTCCTTTGTTAGCGATGCTTTCGTGATACAAGTAAAATGTGGATTTGCCTGTTTTTAAATTCTTAATGCCATAACAGTAAATCCATAATGTTATACATGTATCGACTTGTGGTCGGTCAAATCGAAGGGAAAAGTTTTCATTAAAGTATTGTAAGTAAAATTTGTACTTTATACCGAGATCTGGATCTTTTTCTGTAAACATTGAATGCATTGTTTTGACTTCTAATCGTGCATCAAGATATTCAATGTCTTTTCCTGCGTAATGTGTCTTTTTCCTAGGAAAGCAAAGGATGTGTTCATGTATTTTTTGACATATTGCAGGAGGCAGTGTATGTCCTTTTAGGTGACAGCCTCAGTTATCTATAGGACTCTTCCCTTCATTAAGTAAATCACAAAGTCTGCGTACTCTGGGTTCAGTAACTCCATATAGACTGATTAATGCTTTCTTGCAGACTTTAATTTATCAGTTTGTTTTAAAACATGGAACTGAAAAGCATTTTCCCTCTGGGTAACATTTTCTTTTCGAGGACGCCTCTGTTTTATAGGTAACTTTTCAATAAGTGATTGACGAAATATATCCTGCTCATTTTTTGTTGAAAATAAGTTAATTTTCGAAATGCAAAAGTCTATGTCATCTTGGTGGAAATTCGCAAAACATTCCTTCTTACATCTGTAATAAATAAGCGATATATTAATATATATATACATATACATATATATATATATATATATATACACATATATATATATATATATATATATATGTATATGTATATATATATATATATATATATATATATATATATATATATATATATGGTTTATATAGGCCCCGATAAAACACGTTAACTGAGTAAAGGTTTATGGAAAACTTGCCTGCAATTTTCACCGGTAGATCTCGGAGATATTTGTTTTTTTCGATAATTAGTATATGCCAGTCCATTAACTTTAGAATTTTTTGTAACATTTCTTTTATACCTTGAGAGATTACACGTTCTCTTCTTTTTCAGCTCACCATCACTCTTTGTTTCACTTGAAGACATTTTAAAGCTAAAATATTACATTTCGCACAAAATAGCTGTTAAGTAAAAGACAAAAATGTGACATTAATGACGATTGTTGTCAAATTGAAGATTTGAATATTGTTGAACCAAAGAACAAAGCAAATTCAAAACGTCAAACTCAGTCATTAAACTAGTCTCGCCACCTAATAGTGCATGCAAAAACCTCATAAGTCACTGACTAATATTGTGTTTGCAATGAACGTCTTTTACACGGTATTATTTGAAGAGGAAGGATTGTATTGACTTATGTGGTTTTTACTCAGAATACGCATCTCTCTTTAAAGAACCATTTTCAGTAAAAAAAGCATGTCGGAAAAAAATTTGACTTGTGAGGTTTTTGAAATGACCAATTCATTTACATTCATGATGTTTATTTTTTCCGTACCCGACCATCCCATTGTCATAGCTGGAAACTCTATTTAACAATGTCAAAAATAATAAAATGGAATATTAAAATGTACGTTTGTTTGATGTTTTCATAATATTCCTGACAATGATAACTTTATATTATTTTGTAATCAAAACACACGATAAAATGATAGCGAGGATATATCTGTAGGCGCGTCACCCTAAAACAACTGCACAGATTTTAATTAAGCGCTGTAGCTATTAATTAAGTATAATTTAGATACATTATTAATATGTGCAATAGCTATAATCAAGCAATTATTTACCTCTAGAATATTACTCAACTCTACCACTACCTAATTAATTAACAGTTTACTACTGACTCGTTTCTTTCATAAGTAATCATCATAAATGTGCACAGTTACAATTGTCCACTGTATTGCAACTAGAAAAATGTTGTCTAAAAAAAGAGAATTTCTGATTGTAATATAAAGATTCAATAACACATTTTCATTTTTCTACATACATTCAATTTTCGTTTAGAAAAAATTACGGATGACATTTCTTTTAGATCGTAACTTAACTGTGTTACAGAAAAAAGTAAGGAAGAATTCTTGAGGAAAAATTCTGTTTCTTATTCTGTACCATTACCTTTGATGTTAAATACACTAAAAATGGTATTTGAATGGGTAGTAGGGCAAAAAGAAAGAGAATGAAGGAAAAGCACCAATGTGCAGAATAACTCTATGGATAACATTTGCACGCTATGGATAACAGTTGCGTCTTTAAGTTTCATACAAAAGTAGAATTTCGAAGCGAATAACGGAGATGATGTAACGATTCGATAAAGAAGTTACATTTCAGACGTGTGAGTTCCCCTAAATCATCAAATATTATTTTTATTGGAAATTTATGAAATTCACGGAATTTTGCAAGATAAAACAAGCGATTGCAATAAAACATTGTTTTTAAAATATAGGTATACATAATTTTCTTGTAATATGAAGTCATAAGTAATGACTTCATTAATTTAAGATATATTATATATACATATATATATATATATATATATATATATATATATATATATATATATATATATTAGTTTAGAATGGTTTTGAGCAACCGGAGAGTGGTAATACCTGTATGTGACAAGCGTTGATCGTGGATACACATGAATGTATGTAAATGGAGTCTTCATATAAAAATAATAATATATTCCGACCGTACCTTGCTTAGATTACAGGAAAAGTATTTTATATAAGTAATTTTCATTCAAGATCTAAAAGAGTTTCCGTGCTCGGATTACAGTTTTTTTCGTTCCACCAACCATATTTGTCTGAAAATAAAAAATTAACGAGGGATGTTGTGGGACACCCGGTTGGAACGAAGTTCCTTTCGCTATGTATTATGTATTAAATTTATATTATATAAGGGAATAAAAACATCTCGGCATAATGAAAGTTTCGCTATATCATTTATTAAATATTAAAAATTTATGAATTACAAAATAATTTCGGTAAATTTATTTACTTTCAGTATCACTTTGTTGTTGATTAAATACTTAAAATTAATAAATGTCAATAAATTGTCAGCATATTTATTCATTTTCATTAATTAATTAAACTTTATTTAGATTGTTTTAGTAAATTTAACAAATCATCACATTTACTTAAATTTTTGAAATATTTAATTTAAAATGAAAATAAATAAATTTTAATTTTTAGTATAACTAAATTTAATTCTAAAAGTAATTTTAAATTTGATTTATAAAAAAATATTAGAATAACTAACCTTAAAAAAATGTAAAGAATGAAATTAAAATTTTAAGATAATTAATAAAATTAACTTTATATAAATCGATCGATAATTAAATTTAAACTTAAAATTAAATTTGTTTGATTTAATAAATAAATTTTAAAATAATAAAATGAGAAAACACAAAATTTTTTGAATATTACAATTTAATATTAAAATTAATTTATTTTTGAAATAATTAAAATAAAAATAATTAATTATAAACTTAAAATTAACTTAACATTTAATTTGATTGATTTAATAAAAACAATTTAAAATAAGAAAAAATTAAGTGGTAGAATAATAAAATTTAATTTTATAACTAATTTTAAACTTAATTACAAAATAATTTCGGTAAATTTATTTACTTTCAGTATCACTTTGTTGTTGATTAAATACTTAAAATTAATAAATGTCAATAAATTGTCAGCATATTTATTCATTTTCATTAATTAATTAAACTTTATTTAGATTGTTTTAGTAAATTTAACAAATCATCACATTTACTTAAATTTTTGAAATATTTAATTTAAAATGAAAATAAATAAATTTTAATTTTTAGTATAACTAAATTTAATTCTAAAAGTAATTTTAAATTTGATTTATAAAAAAATATTAGAATAACTAACCTTAAAAAAATGTAAAGAATGAAATTAAAATTTTAAGATAATTAATAAAATTAACTTTATATAAATCGATCGATAATTAAATTTAAACTTAAAATTAAATTTGTTTGATTTAATAAATAAATTTTAAAATAATAAAATGAGAAAACACAAAATTTTTTGAATATTACAATTTAATATTAAAATTAATTTATTTTTGAAATAATTAAAATAAAAATAATTAATTATAAACTTAAAATTAACTTAACATTTAATTTGATTGATTTAATAAAAACAATTTAAAATAAGAAAAAATTAAGTGGTAGAATAATAAAATTTAATTTTATAACTAATTTTAAACTTAATTACAAAATAATTTCGGTAAATTTATTTACTTTCAGTATCACTTTGTTGTTGATTAAATACTTAAAATTAATAAATGTCAATAAATTGTCAGCATATTTATTCATTTTCATTAATTAATTAAACTTTATTTAGATTGTTTTAGTAAATTTAACAAATCATCACATTTACTTAAATTTTTGAAATATTTAATTTAAAATGAAAATAAATAAATTTTAATTTTTAGTATAACTAAATTTAATTCTAAAAGTAATTTTAAATTTGATTTATAAAAAAATATTAGAATAACTAACCTTAAAAAAATGTAAAGAATGAAATTAAAATTTTAAGATAATTAATAAAATTAACTTTATATAAATCGATCGATAATTAAATTTAAACTTAAAATTAAATTTGTTTGATTTAATAAATAAATTTTAAAATAATAAAATGAGAAAACACAAAATTTTTTGAATATTACAATTTAATATTAAAATTAATTTATTTTTGAAATAATTAAAATAAAAATAATTAAGTATAAACTTAAAATTAACTTAACATTTAATTTGATTGATTTAATTAAAACAATTTAAAATAAGAAAAAATTAATTGGTAGAATAATAAAATTTAATTTTATAACTAATTTTAAACTTAATTAAATTTTGAAATAATTGAAATAAAAATGTTTTAATTATTTTATTTAATTTTAAAATACTTAAATTTTAATTGTTAATTGAATTAAATTTAAAATTAATTTTAACAGAAATTTCATTATTCTAAAATTTATTTTTCTCTTTTCGTCAAACAATCAAAATAAAGTTGAATTAACAATGAAAATAAATGAATATGTTGACAATTGATTTTAATGTAATAATTTAAAGTATTTAATAAATGATAAAGTAATAATGAAAATAAAAGAACTTTCCGAAAATTTATTGTAATTTGTCAATTTTCAGTATTAAATAATAGATAAAGTAATAATTTATCATTTATAATGCAAATAAATACATACCAAATTGGAAACGTTCTGGCAGATGAATAGCTTACAATAGAAAGCCAGTAGAAAAAAATACATTGATATTTGACATTAATATGATCTGTGTTCCACTTGAGAGACAACTTCACTGTTGAGGCATTTTCACTGTTGTAAATATCAATATAAATAAAGTAGAAATTAAACTGTACGTGAATACATGTAAGTAGACCATGAAAGATATAATAAAACAAAAACATTAAAAAAATATAAAGTAAGAAAATAAAAATAATAGTCGCTACTGACACTCGCACATACACAAATACAACCGTATATAATATAAAGAGACAGGGAGAAAAGAGACAGAGGTAGAGGGAAAAGTCGCCTGGAATACGCATAACGCGTTTTTCTTACGTGACGATCTGCCAGTTCTCTTTATTGTAAGCCGCGTAAAAGAACTTCGTCCGAAAAAAGATTTTTCCTTAGATTTTTTGAGCTTTCAAAAGTGTATATTTTCACATATGCACATAAGGGCATAAAAATATACTCACATATTTTAAAGTGGTTTGTAGTTACCTACTATAATTTTTTGAATGAATTTTTTCCATTACTTTTATTGGCCTCCTCCTGGATGTTAAGACTATATTTTCATCATTTTCATAAATTTACAAGTAGAAGATAAAGTGGAATAATAGGCAGCACCTTTTTACCGACTCCGTACTTATTAGTAATGAAATTGTTTATGTTGATGGAGTATCTAAATGTTATCAATCAAAGTTAAAGGGCATTTTTGGGATCATGTTTGATGCTGAAGACGTTCTAATTGCCTGCTTGCTTTGCGCAAATGAGAAAAAAATGTAAGAATTATGAAAATAAAACTTAAATAAAGATCTAGAAATCCATTTTATTTTGTCATACATTCATATATCTGATAGACATTCGTTGTAAAAAATCGAAATATGATTTGCAAGGAAATATGATTTGAAAGCTTGTTTTACGAGATTAATACAGATGATGGGATTATATTCTATTTTAGCACGTTGAGCATTTTCAGTGCGCGGTTATATTTAGAAAAAGGAATGAGTATGTTTTCAGTTCATTGAGCAAAGTCTCATGAAAGAAAATTGAGTTATGAAGATGAACACCGCAAAAATAGAGTTTAGATCCTGTCTAATGCGAATTTCTATTTGCTCGAATACTTTAATAAGAAATATGTATGTAGTTATTGTTTTTGAAAATGTAAAAGGCAAGACATTTTTAATCATATAATTCTACTTATAATCCAAATGATAATATTTAATATTGGTAAATGTTGGCCAATGAAATAGTATATTTATATTGAACTTAGAGTTAAAGTAACTTTGCATGAAACTCATGCAATAACATTATAGACTTTTATTTCCTATTGGTTGACCGTCCCTGATTTACACGGATAAAAATGACAATATTAAACATTTAACTATTTATTATGTATAGATCAACATTCTAAAGTAATGAATTTTTGTTTCATGTAGCGACCGTGAATACCGTGTTCACCTGTCTTTCTTGCACTCACATTGTTCAATGTAGTATTATGAGATGCCTTGCTGTTTTCTTTACTGCATTGAGCGCTCCAGGAATGGAGTTATGGAGTTGCTTGGTAACCACCAAGCAATTAGGTAACCCAGACTGATTACTGGTCATAGTGACCAATACTGGAATCATTGCTTATTTTTTTTCTCATTCATTATTTTTTGGACTACGTATTATAAGCATTTGTTATTATGCTAATTACATATATCCAACGCTTTACGTAAGTTCGTAAGCTGTTTTGGATATAAAGAAATAAATTAGAACACTTATTAATAACCCATATAATGATTTCTTGTTGCAAATTTTATTGTCTTGTACAATCATTTTAATCATTATTATAATGGCTTAGCTTTTTTAACGTAATAATAATTCTATGGCGTGATTTTGCAATGGAAAAAGAAGATAGAGAAGACAATTTGTATTATTTAGAACACTGTTAAACTTTTCTATATTGTTTCATATTGTCTTCAATATCTGAATATATTATTTTAAGATACCTTTAAGGCTTTAAAAGCTTAATACGAAATTGTAATTGTCTCTCTTTAACACCCTTCATTTAAATCGTTATTTCTCACTACCCACCCATTTTATAAAATCCATCTAGATACTATGAGGTCTACAATATTGAAAGTTTTATTTTAATCATATGAGTGGTTTTTATGCCGAAACAAACAAATGAACAAACTAAACTTCCCTCTATGTAAAATAAGTATGATTGAAATGATTATCTGTGAAAGACTGCTCTATAATATGTTACACCTTTAATATACACTACCCAAATTTCTGTATCACTGTTCTTATTTTTTCCAAATAACTGCGTTTTATTCCACTGAATCATCTCTTCCGTGCATCGAACCATCCATTCTAATGACACTATCAAAGACACGTATCGGCCGAACAAAAGCTTTATTTTAGCGCATTAAACCGCTAAAGCTCTTAATCAATAAAACTTCTCCTAACATTCATCATTCCGTACAAGGGCTAATGTGCGGGAACATACGGCAGACGCACTACATCAAGTCGACACCATGATGAGAATATAGTTTATGATATTGCTCGATATCGACGTATCGCTATATCAATGTGATTTTGTTAAAAATGTAAGAGTTTATAAGTTAAGAAATTTATATTATGCTATCTTCATCCCGAGGTTTCATTTGCGTATATTGTGACTAATTTCTCGTAGTTTTTCTCCAGTAATGATGTTTCCATCTCGAAAGTGCAAGGAATTAATGCAAATGGTAATATTTACATTTTAAATTGAATTCCTGTGGCACTTCATTAGTTTTTAAGTTGAAATCAGTTCTTATCGTGTCGGCGCTAATAATTGATTTTTAAGTCTCATAGGGCATTTTATTTAAACAACAAAATTATATTCACCTTCAAGCATTGCTACAATAATTTTAAGAGATGTTTTAATAAAAAAGTAAACAGAAACGTAGGCAGACAGACAAAAAATTGTCTTGGCAATATTAGATAAGGAAAAAACTTACATGTTAACCTGAACTCCAAGCTTCTGGTCATTGTAGTGAAAATCCCATCCAAGTCCGGCAGCAGTTTTTGTGTACTGTTCCAGATAACAAATAGAGAGACAAACAGACAGATAAAGAGACAAAGATCCTAAAAAATATTTTGATTTGCCCCTGACACAAAATATTCCAAAAACTTCGTATAATTGTATTTGATTTTGTTTAAATGAATTGGTTTCCTCGATATACCAAATCTCACTGTTTGCACTTATACCGTATTAAGGACAAATATAAAATAAATATATTTATAAATGGAATACAACCAAATAAGTGTAGATATTTAAATTCTTTAATTATGATTTTAATTAAATTTATAAAAAATGATTAAAAAACATATACTTTAATTAATTGTAGCTGGGATGTAAGTGAGATAGGAATCTTTAAAATTAATTTTCGTATAATTTATACTAGATAAAGAAATGGATTATAGCTACAGGTAACCTACAATTTCTCGCAGTCTTGATTTCTATATGAATCTGTTGCTAAGTTCACGAATATGGCATTGAAGGGATCAACAGATTCGCATAAAATAAAAATTTTCGACATGTAGTTGCTACTTCAGAACGTACCTTTCGCCTTTTATACAAACAAACCTAAGTTGTGGGTAAGAGATTTTTTTATAAAAATTTTTTTTTGCAATTAAAATGTGGATAATACATAAATAAATGTACAATTACAATATCCGTAATTGATTTGAATGATGAACAAACTATAAATTTACTTCGAAATACGCTCTTCAAATATATTTACAGAATTCGATATAATTCTTAAAAAATAAATATTAATTATACGCAACTTTATATTCCTCTCTTGAAGTCAATTTAAGTACATTGTTTATTTATTAAACGAAACTCAAAATCTTTTATACTTAAGAAACGAAGAAAATCGATATTACGGTCGTGGTCTCATGTAACCGCCCTTCACTAGCACTAAGCTCCCTCCGTAAAGCGGCCTGCACATCGACACATTAGTTTGTCGTCTTTCAAAGGCCAATACAAAAACTAGCCGACACATTTGACGAAGCACTTAAGGCCATGGCAGTGGACATATGGCGCATGGAACTTCAATACTGTATAGGCATACAAGAGAGTTTAGTTTCATGGCTCCGATTCGCCACAGATCGAAGATAAATATTCTTTTGGCTATAAACAAATTTTTTATCGAATTGCTTTGTTGCACATATTTTAATTCTGCTGTATGGAGATAACATTCATTATTTTATAATTATAAGTATTATGACGATTATTTTTTCAAAATTAATACCCGAAATTTAACGTAAGAATAAATATATAAAAGAGGTAGGTTGTTTCGTCTGCACGGTGGAGTTTTTTAAAGAAACTTGCTATAACTTCGTTTTCGATGATGTAGAAATGTTTTTTGTCACAAGCACTTTTTTTCGTTTGATGCGTTGTATACACTTCCTTTTGTTGCAAGCGAAAGAAAAGATCATTTTAAATTTTCAAGGTTCGCAGTTAAACTTTCCTCCTTTTATAGTTGTGTAATTTATTAATATACATATATATATATATATATATATATAAATATATATATATATATATATATGTATATAAATATATATATATATATATATATATATATATATATATATATATATATATATATAAATATATATTAGCTTATCTATTTCTAAACATAAGTAGGTCGGAATGTATTAAGTTCAAAAATGTTTTTTCTTGCTATGGTGTTTTGAAATGTACTGTCTACGAGACATCGAATGTTAAAAGTTCAACGGGGAAATTATGCATAAGTTCACTTCTGTTTGCTGTTCTCAGTATGGTTGAAAAAACGATAAGACCTAGTAAAATTATTGCGCTGCTTGAAGAAGGCTGTAGCCAATGTTATATGTCTCAGAAGTAAAATGTGAGCCGTTCCACCAGCCAAAGACCTGGCAACGATACCAAGAAACGAGCTCCGTCAGTAGAAGGCCCGGTTCTGAAAGATAACGGTGCACTGAGCCACGGGACGACCGCTTCATAGTCAGTCAAGCACTGCGAAATCATTAAGTTACGTACGTGGATCTCAAACTGAACCTCGAGGACGTCAGAGGTACACGAGTAAGCCTATGGACAGTCAGAAGGAGACTTCAGACCGTCAATATACGTAGCTATCGCCCAGCTCGGGGCCCTACATTGCTCCGTGAGCATCGAGCTGCCAGATTGAGCTTCGCTCAAAATTTTTCGTCATGGACTCAACAAGACTAGAATAGTGTTTTATTCTCCGATGAAGCTCGTATATCGATTAGTGGTGAGGATCGACGACGGCGAGTCTTACGAAGACCTGGAGAACGCTTCGCAGAAGTATGCTTTTCAGGAAATCACCCTTTACAGTGGAGGCTACGTAATGTTTTGGGCTGGAATTAACTCTGATGATCGTACCGAGTTTGTTTTTATTGAAAATGGCACACTTAATGCGCAAAAGTACATAACAGAGGTTCTTATTCCTCATGCCCAACCCGCATTAACAGCAGTTGGAGGCGAGTCCACTTTTATGGACGACAACGCTCGCGCCCACCGCTCTAGAGACGTTGATGCGTATATGGAGGAGGCCAGCATTTGTCAATTAGACTGGCCAGCTAGCAGTCCCGACCTCAATCCGATAATCTCAAACGACGCGTCAGAGCCGTAAAACCAGCTCTAGAAAACATTCAGGTCCTTAAAAATGTGAACGTCGCTGAAAGGGAACGTATTCCTCAGGAAATGAAAAAAACGTCGTCGAAAGCATGCCTAGTAGATTAAGCGCATTGATTTTAGCTAAAGGACACCATACTCATTACTAAATTTTCAAACTTATGTTAAATTAATAAAAAATATTCAAAAATAATCTTTAGCCATTTTTAATGTACCAGTATGAAAACGCACGTCTGTGGATGTATTTTTTTTTATTTATTTGCATTTTTAATGACTGAATTAGGTAAAAAGGATATCTCGATATTAAAAAACAATGTCTCATCATATCGCCATATAAAATGCATCAAATGCAATAAAATAACTCTATATGGTTTATATCTACAAGTGCCTGTTTTTTTTTGGAAAAGAGTTTATTACGTGTGAATCTTAAATTTCTAACTCATGTCAAGTTAGAAGCCCCTGACAAACATAGGGCGTTGCCGCAACAATTAGGTTTCATTTCAATGCTTCTAGTATGGAAAACAAAAAAGAAAGTATTCATTGTAACAGGAACACAAATATAACATATATAACATACAGGTATACAAATATAACAAAAATCTCGTAATCAACTAAACTAATTGTCTTACGAGTTGTAACGAGAGCCTCACAGTTTTAGTACGTCAGCTTGCATAGCGCAATTACATTGGTGGTCTCAAGGAATCAATCCGACCAAAACACCGCTAGTTTGTAAACTGGATTTCATATTCACATTCGCGCGGTTGTGTCTATTCCGCTCTTTATTCCGCTTTATGCAGTATCTTTTTGCTTTCGCTGTATTTTATTCAATTTTTAGTCGCGACCTTTTATTTTTTGTTTCGCGGGTCAGCGGCGGTACAGCGGTGATCGCCGAGTGTATTTTATTCGAGTGTACATACGTGAGTGATTGCGTTATGAATATGCCTGCATTCATATATGTACAGCAGAATATTCGAATTGTATTATTGATTTGTGACATTAAGTTGTATTTATTTTAAGAGTTCGTATTTATTACAGACTTCATAGGCATATAATTACTGTTAAGCAAAATTTTATTATCAGCTGAAGTTTTTTATATTTTTGAAAAAGTCTGTTACTTGTGTAATTCTTTCTATACATGTAATTATATTGCACACATTTGTACACACGTAATTAAGAGAGTTAATATAAAAATGTGCTTACTGGGTAAGCAGAAAAATAAATATATTATGTGAATATGTGTATATATATATATGACAAGTCACAACCTTGCTATTTCCTATTTTCGTTTACATAATACATAACATGTTTGTTAATTGATTTTGAATAATCAAAAACAGCGCTAACAAAAAAGGTAGGAGCGAATGGGTTAATTTGTATATGACAAATTGTCCATAGAGATTCCAAATTTAATCTATTGAATATCTTATTGACTTTCTATTTATTATAATAAATTGTCTTTTTTTAAGGACTCTACATAATATCAGAAAATTAGATACATTTTTGAGTTGATTGAACATGACTCATCTATTTTAATACAATTTACTGATATTCGCTAGGTCTACTTATAGTTCAGGGCTTTAAACTAAGTTCAAGTTGACGGTATTATGAATATAGCACCGTATATGTATATATATATATATATATATATATATATACACACATATATATATATATATATATACACACATATATATATATATATATATATATATATATATATATATGTAAAGTTTTTCCAAAAAACAATACTTACTAATTACTTTTATACTCAACGAAACAAACAAGGATTTTGCGGTAAATCCGGTCCATTTTGATGTAGTTTCATGAAACGCTTAGTGTTATTTCACAAAGGATTCCTTTAAAAGCTTTAACAGTTATGGTTTTCAATTTAAATGGTGCAATATTTAGTTACATTTAAATATGCCAGATTAAAGGTTTTAAGTATGTTCCACTATTTTTATTATGGAAAAATTAAAGGTTTTAAGTATGTTCCACTATTTTTTAATAAAAATAGTGGAACATACTTAAAACCTTTAATCTGGCATATTTAAATGTAACTAAATATTGCACCATTTAAATTGAAAACCATAACTTTTAAAGCTTTTAAAGGCTACTTCTTTTAAATCTTTTAAAGGCTTCAAGGTTTACTATATAATTTTTATTACGGTGTTTCAGTTTATTTTGAGATGAAAACCTCCAAAAATACGTCGAAATAAAATATTTTGGAGAATCCATCATCGCCAATGAACAGACAAGACAGATAAACGACGTCATTAACAGTTCGAACATGACCGACCCGCCAGACCTACAGTATTCCTATTCGAGGTCAAACAAGCTGTGCGGGGGTACCGCAAGGGTCGCGGTTAACGGAAGTCGCCCGGGATAATTGAAATAATGAGACGAGGTGATGGCCTCAAGTAGAGCCTACTTCCGGTGCCGTAGAATAGTTTTTGTAATAGACTCGAGTGCTGTTATTCCTTTTTGCTCGATAATGCCGTACTTCAATTTAAATGGGTAGGTGGAATCCGGGAATTATTCGTGTTACAAAATTCGCTAAATCAAAGTAATCATATACGGCAAAGATAAATGTACTTGTATAAAGAAAGACTAATAAATATTTACAAAATATATTTTATATTATTATATTAAACCATTATAGTGATATAAACATTTGAAATTTAATACAACATTCATATGACAATTTTTTTTCTCCTCGAAACTTGTACTGATCTTTGGAATTGGCTTAAATCTATGAATCAATTTCTCTTAATGTTTACGGAGTCGTAATTTTCTTCATACATTAGTCATCTTAATACAATTATATATCTAGCTGGGAATATTGAAATAATTATACAATGTATAGAAATAAATAATATTTAATTACTAATATGTCACATTTACCTTACGACCAATACGACCAGGTCTGTTGCTTATTTGAAACTAACGCATAATAAATCGCTTCCAATTGTGATGGAATTCCTTAAAGATTCGGAGACTCAATAGGTTTCTACTGATATTGCTTCATTGTGGAAACGATCAGAAGCTGCATCAGTTCGACTGTTGAATGATATATAGATATTAACCGAAAAATATTGTGTATTTTACATCCAAATGTGCTGTATGGCAGTCGTGCACACGAAACATGCAATTAAAAGCAAAACCAAACCAAAAAAATAACCAAAAAAATTGTAAAATGATAAAGCGACATTGATCGTGAAAGAGACAGTGGAGCGAAAAATGATGCCACAATCATCCCTTTTTTGTTGAATTATAAAGCCGATATAATCTTTCCACGAATTTAACCGCGAAATGAAGCTAAAATATTTTTTCCAAATTTCACTTTGGTTGATTAGAAACATTTTATAAGATAAAAATTATTTTGAATACACAATATTTTTGAGTACATACGTAAATGTAATAATTTTTAATTGAAAGTGTGACATTGACGTTTCTGCAATAATTTGGTGAAATTTCAATAATATATAGGAATATTTTGTGTTTATATAATAAAGAGGGTCATCTTCCCAACTTAACAGGATCCATGATTAAAGAATGATTCAATCCTTACGATATCACTTATCTCGACTTGCATATCTATGTTCATCACATACAAACAATGCCGATCAATCAAAATAAACTTTAGGAACATACTTACTAGAAACTTATTTATATTTAAAGACAAATTTTAGCATGATAATTTGTTAACACCATTCAATACTTAGAAAAATATTTTAACACTGGACCACTTAGGTTTAGTGGATAGAATACAAAAAAATGAATAATCGGAACCCACATATAGAAACGTTCAAAATGTTTTCTGCTGCTCTTATAAAATTGGCTTGTAAAGAAATGTAATGTACTCAAAGAATGTTAAGACGTAAAATAATGTCCGATGTTACGATGTTAAAAAAAACCAAATCCACTTTCATAATCGTGTGCTCATACACCATGCAGGGAAACTGAAATTGAAATCCTTTCACTTGCCTTAATTGCTTTGAAAGAATTAATGATAAAATATTGAATTTAGTGATTGCAACAAAATCAAGTCAAGAGCAGTTGCATCAGCAGTTGCATCACTTGTTATTCTGCACTCGTCACAATCGTGAGTTGAAATTCCACGCACAGAATGGTGCCTTGCTTCTGAAAGAGGCGCTTCTATACAGGTCATATTGCCCAGTTCAAGTGTTTTTACAGGTCATAAATATTAAACATTTCAAATTTATATTACAACATTGATAACTCTATTTTAAACAAGAATCAAAAAGGATATATTAGAAAGAAAACCGTAATCGAGTGTAAATATATATATATATATATATACATATATATATATATATATATATATATATATATATGTATATATATATATATATGTATTTATATATATATATATATATATATATGTATTTATATATATATGTTCTGAAAAAAGTAAAAATTATTTGCTCCATTGATAGGAAGTTCATTAATAATAAGGCGGAAATATCTTTAATTTTGGAGCTGCATTAAATGTGGCTTTCACATAACCACTTTTATAAATCCATGTAGATCTTTTATTCCAGAAAAAATCCTTTTATTGAAATATTTTGCTTTTATGCTCCCTAAATAGAAAAGTTTTTGAAGCCTTTGTTTAATAATATATTGATTACATTACCAAATGTCATCAAAATCTATACAGTAGAATTTGCTTGATTGACGTACAAAGTGACATGCAGGAAAATGTTAAACAAAGATTTTCCGGCTTCTATTATCATTATCTATACTCTAAATCAATCACTCTTTTTAACGTATTTTCCATATAAAGAATTTACTCTGTTACAATTGTATTACATGTATAGATATAGGTTCCCTTGATCATATACAATTGGTTGGATAATTGATATAAAAAACATTTTTAATCTTAGTCTTTATTTCCAAGAAATGATTTATTTTTCAATAAAAAAAATATTTTTTTTTTTTAGTATTTCTCAATCTTAATTATATTTAAATACTTTATTAGCAAGAGTAGATACGCCATAATAATATTGAAATAATCCTTAATTACCTGTATAATCAACTTTCTTTCTTTGAAATAATACTCATATTCTTCGATTTTTGTTAATACACATCACAATATTAGATGACGTACCGCAAAATATACTCGTAAACAATTACAGGTCTTGGGCTGGTACATTAACATTATCCACCAAGATACCGCCATCTAATAACCACTCACTCAGAATTTTAATGGAATATGATTTTACACTGAAGGTACATTGTCGCTGTCTACCAGGTAGAGAATTCAAACTAAAATGTAATAAGAGACTAAAAAGTTACGGAAATGCAACACTGATGCATTAAGAAGAAGCTAAATATACAGAATTAGCAATGCAATTGAAACAAATAACAATATTGTAACCAATAACAGTAATACCATTACTAATATTACTCTAATCAACGTTAGATTTATATACCTAAAAATTTAAAGGAGAATAGTTCAAGTAATTAAAATACTATCACAGTAGAATATATCGTCACATAATTAAAAAAAAACTAGTGTACATGTATATATATATATATATATATATATATGTAAACGAAGTGAGTGACACTTCATTCAGCATGAAGTTTGCATATGATCTGTGCTAGCTGTCACTTGGACATGTCGCCACGCCACGATAGAAAAATAGGTTATGTTCTTAGAAACAATCAATGAATTATAATATGATATAGTATAATATTTTAATACTTAATTGATACGAACTAGTCAAGCAATAGCTTTAAATGTTGTTTCTCTTTTCTGGTGAGTTTGTGATTAATTAATTAACGTTATAAATTGTTTTGTAAAAGTGTAAACATTTGTTTATGTAATAAATCTCTTTTCAGAGCAACTCAATGCTATAGTTTTACTGTTCACCATATTATCCAAGGATAAGAATTAGAAACACATTATAAAACAACATTTCTACAGCTAATTCCCAAGAATAATGGACAAATTACAGTTCGAATTCGTAGTCAAGGCCAGTGAATATGTGAAGACAAATATTATTTGTATAACAACAATTACCGATTTAGACGGCAATACCTTTGTGTTCCCGGATAAATTACAACCGGTAAAACTACACGATGCAATAATAAAAACACAAATCTTTCAAAAAATCAAAGCTACTTTACAAAAACGGCATGACAAGCGACAGGTATGGATATCCATGAGCTCAGAAACAAAGGCGGTTTATTGTGATGAAGATGGAAATAAACAGTTCATGGGATACCTTTTACAGGAAAAAGAAACACCGAAAACTTCTACAGCAGGAATCTCTGAAGAATATCTAATAAAAATCATGGAAAGCTTCGCTGAAATGAAGAATGAATCATCAAAACCTTTTAATGTGGGAAAAATGGCAGAAAAATTTGTTATACAAAAATTTAGTAGTAAGATTACCAATGTGTCCCAGTGGATGACAATCTTTGAAGCGGAATGTGCACGTTTAGGCATAGAGGAGGATATCAAAAAAATTGAAATTTTTAGGTTATTTTTAGAAGATTCCTGTAAAGACTGGTATAGTTCTATGCTGATTAAATACACAATAAATTCAGAATGGGCTATGTGGAAACAAAACTTTAGTGAGACGTATGCAGATAAGAGTTGGTCACCGATCAGGTATGCAATGTTATTTAAATATAGACAGGGCTCATTACTGGAGTATGCATTAAAAAAAGAGAAACTGCTATTAGAAATAAATAAGTCCATAGATAAACATACTTTAATTGATCTAATCGCCACCGGATTACCGAATTTCATTGCGGATAAAATTGATAGAAATAGTTTAAAGGAAACTCAAGATTTATTTAATAATATAAGAAGTTTAGAGCACATGGTAAATAAAAAAACATTTGATAAAAAGATAATAGCTTCCGAAAGTAAAATTAAAGATAAAAATGTAAGGCCCATGGTTAGTCCGTGTAAAATTTGTGAAAAAGAAAATAAAGGTACACGTTACCATCCCAAATCACAATGTTGGTTTAAGATAAAAAATAATGATAGAACAAAAAACGATCAGATAAGGAGTGTAAACAATTCAGAATTAGAGACTGAACTAAATGAAATTAACCAAAAAAACTGGTAGTGCCGCCATTAATTAAAATTAAATTACTAATAAATGACATTTTAGAAACATCAGGAATCTATAATTCAGGATCCAATGTGTCCTTAATAAATTCAAGGTTATTATCTTTAAAAAAAATACCAACTCATTATAAAAAAGCAGGTTTGAAAACAATTAATGGCGTAAAAAAATCAATAGGAATGGTAACTTTAAAACTAAAAATTTTTGAAATTGAAAAACATGTTGATATTTTTGTTATAGATGAAGAAAACTTCGACTATAATTTTCTAGTTGGATTCGATTGTATACAAAAATTTAAATTAACTCAAAATGAGAATTTAGAAATCATGCAAAATATCCACAACAATAACAATAAGACAAAATACATAAAAAACAAAGAAAAACAACCTATAATCACAAAACAAATTCCTGGCAGTACAGGTAGTGACATAGGGATAAATAAAAATGAAAAACAAGTTGTTATTCAGGAATATGAAATAAACTTTAATGAAAATATAAGGGTCAATGATTTTGATATTACGATAAATCATTTAGATCATAAAAAAAGATCTGATATTGATCAATTGATATGCAAATATAATTCAATTTTCGCTAAAGATAAATATGATATAGGTACAGTAAAAGGTTACGAAGCACATATTGATCTGTTGATAGATAAGTACTGCAGTAAGAGACCATATAGGTGCTCTATTGAGGACATGAAAGAAATTGAACATCAAATATCAAAACTACTAGAAAATAATTTAATCGAGGAATCATACAGCCCTTTTGCGGCTCCGGTAACACTAGCATTTAAAAAAGAAGAAGGAAGAAGATCAAGGCTTTGCATAGATTTTCGAGAATTGAATAAGATTGTAGTTCCCCAATCGCAACCGTTTCCTCTAATCGAGGATTTAATGATAAAAACGAGGAAATGTAAATTTTTTTCAACACTTGATGTGAACTCGGCGTTTTGGTCCATACCTCTTAAGATTGAAGATAGAAAAAAAACTGCATTTGTTACCCAGAATGCACACTATCAGTGGACATGTTTACCTTTTGGCTTAAAAACTTCGCCCGCCATTTTTCAGAGAATCCTGAGTAGTATTATAAGAAAGCATAAATTGTCAGATTTTACTGTTAATTACATAGATGATATTTTAGTATTTTCAGAAACGTTTGAGAAACATATAGAACACTTATGCTTCTTATTGGAAGCAATCTTAAAAGAAGGGTTTAAATTAAAATTCACGAAATGTAACTTTGCACAGGACTCGGTAAAATATCTAGGGCATATAATAAAAAACAACACGGTAACTCCGCTAAAGGATAATTTAATTGCCATAAAAGAATTTCCGATTCCAAAAACACAAAAAAACGTTCGTCAATTTTTGGGAAAAATAAATTTCTATGGAAAATATGTACCAAATATGTCAATAACGCTGGATCCATTACATAATTTATTAAGAAAAGGAGAAACATTTGTCTGGTCCGATAAATGTCAAGAATCATTTGATACTATAAAAAAACTACTTTGCTCAAAACCAATCCTAGCAATCTTTGATACAGACTTACCAATCAATAGTTATACAGATGCTAGCATACAAGGCATAGCTGCAATCTTAAAACAAATTCAACCCAATGGTGATGAAAAACCTTGCGCATATTTTTCCAAAAAATTAAACAATTCCCAAAAACAGAGAAAAGCTATATATCTTGAGTGTCTGGCTATAAAAGAGGCGGTTAAATACTGGCAACATTGGCTTATAGGAAAAACATTCACGGTTTTTTCAGATCACAAACCCTTAGAAAAAATGAATATAAAAGCCAGAACGGATGAAGAACTGGGAGATCTTACGTTTTATTTGTCGCAATTCAATTTTAAAATAATATATTCTCCGGGAAAATATAATATAGAGGCAGATACCTTAAGCAGAAACCCAGTGTTAGAACCAGATGAAAATGAAGAAAGTAGTTTAAAAGTAGTTAATTTTATCAAAATAGAAGATATACAACAAGATCAAAATAAAAACGAAGATATAAAAGAGAATATAATAAACTTATTTATAAAAATAATATATATTATAAAAAGATTGGAAAACATGAAAAGATTATACTAAGTGAAGACTTTAGTAAACATATTATAAAACAAGTTCATCACTACTATTGCCACATAGGAAAACAACAAGTAGAAAAAAAATAAAACCCTTTTATCAAGCTAAACATTTATTAGACAACATAAAAAAATATACGAAAACTGTGACGTTTGTATAAAAAATAAATCAAGAGGAGCATACAAGTTTGGACTAATGTCTCACTTAGGACCAGCCACACATCCGTTCGAAATAGTGTCTATAGATACCATAGGTGGATTTGGTGGTGCACGTTCAACAAAAACGAATTTACATCTTCTAGTAGATCACTTCACTCGTTACGCCTACATTTTGACATCCAAAACTCAGAATGCAAACGACTTTATAAAACTAGTCCAAAGAGTAACACAAGATTATAAAATAGACTTGATTCTGTTAGACCAATATCCGGGTATAAATTCAAAAGAATTTAAGTATTTTTTAGAAAAGGAAGGTATACATATAGTGTTCACTGCAGTAAATGCACCATTTTCTAATGGATTGAACGAAAGATTAAACCAAACATTGGTTAATAAAATTCGTTGTAAAATTAATGAAAAAAGAGATAAGATCGCTTGGACTACCATTGCTCATGAATGCACAAACAAATATAACGAAACCGAACATAATGTGACAGGGTTCTCCCCAAAATATTTACTGCAGGGAAAAAGTGTGGACATTCTACCAAACGAACTGAAACAAAATAAATTACAGAATCAACATTTAATACGAGACCGGAAGATT
The DNA here is from genome assembly GCA_039881145.1 of Druceiella hillmani. Lineage (NCBI taxonomy): Eukaryota > Metazoa > Arthropoda > Insecta > Lepidoptera > Hepialidae > Druceiella > Druceiella hillmani. Next base: position 8,644,153 of record JAYKKI010000043.1, read on the forward strand.
GCCTTAGAAAATAGTATAAAATCACATAATTATAATAAAAAAAGATTTGATAAAAACAGAAAAAATTATGAATTTGAAGTCGGAGATTTAGTATATATTGAAAACGGAAATCGGTTAAACCGAAAAAAACTAGATGAATTGAAAATTGGTCCATATCAAATTATAGAGAAAATATCTAATTCAATTTACAAAGTAAACACGGGACACAAAAAGGTACAGTCAAACCTTTTCCACATAACAAAACTCGTTCCAGTGGTAGTAATACGTTAAAATTTTGATAATTACCTATGGAGGGGGGGGGGAGATGTAAACGAAGTGAGTGACACTTCATTCAGCATGAAGTTTGCATATGATCTGTGCTAGCTGTCACTTGGACATGTCGCCACGCCACGATAGAAAAATAGGTTATGTTCTTAGAAACAATCAATGAATTATAATATGATATAGTATAATATTTTAATATTTAATTGATACGAACTAGTGAAGCAATAGCTTTAAATGTTGTTTCTCTTTTCAGGTGAGTTTGTGATTAATTAATTAACGTTATAAATTGTTTTGTAAAAGTGTAAACATTTGTTTATGTAATAAATCTCTTTTCAGAGCAACTCAATGCTATAGTTTTACTGTTCACCATATTATCCAAGGATAAGAATTAGAAACACATTATATATATATATACATATATATATAAATATATATATATATATATATATATATATATATATATATATATATATATATATATATATATATGTTCATATGTAATCGTAACAAAAGTAATAAGCTATTGATGTGGAATGGGAATAATCTATAAAAAGTTATTACGATCACAAATTACGTTTTCGGTAACAGTTTCTTCAAATTTATAAAAGCTTTCACGATTATATTTGTTCACTCTGTCCCTGAAATGGTGAATATAATTTCGTTCATTGTCTCTGAAAGCGATGTTATTATGTAAAGCGCATATATGACCCGTCGTTTGCTACTTGGGCGTACCGTTTGGTCAAAAATTATGTGTGCCATATTGGTCTTTAACCATTTTCTTTGCAATTATCGCTTGAAACTAGAAATATAATATGTATTTAATATCGCTCATAAATATTATTTTAATTAATCACACGTTAAGTAAAGTCTTTCAACTTAAGCTAAATAAATACACTGACAATTTAAAAGACCACTCCTGTACTTTTCGGCAACAATTTTTGGGGGCGCACGTTTTCGCCCAAGGCCATTCCCTTGTTTGCCGAAAACATACTGCGGGTGTAATTAAAACAAAATAATGGCACGTTGTAAAAGTGAATAACTTCCTTATAAGCATATTGTTTGTATTTACATTTGTAATTAACTCCATTACGTATTTATACCTTCTATTAGGCTTTGCGGGTGCTCGGCTTTGCGTAAAAGGGCTTAGACGTGTTTTATGGTTTTGTGTATTCTGGAAGTTTAGTCCTGAATAAATTTTTAGTTGTAGGAGAAAGGTTTAAGTGTTTTAGGATTATTTCGAAAGTGCTATTCTATTCAACGTTTTGTTGTTAGATGAATTTATAATTATCGTAATTTTTAACGTGTTATGTATTTACATAATACACTGACATGTATTAACCATCGTTTTATTTTGAAACAATATTTTAAAGTATTTATATCAAACACAATATTTTTAGCTTTCCGGAATTCTATTTTTCAGCTCAGTTCCATTGGATGGAACAATTTTCTCGTAAATTCTCTTCCCCGTATATTTAATTAGTAACTTATCAAATCGCCATACGTGTCTCTGAGCAATAATAGAAAGATAGTTTAGTACGTGTAGTTAAGTATATAATTCGGAATAGTTTCCGATTGCAGCTGTAATGTTGCTTTAAATATTTGCTGACAAATCACTATAATCTGTGATAACTAAATTTAAAAATTTGTTTAACATGCAAATACACTCTTGAATAACTTAAGGTTTTTAATATTTTAAATTTATGATTTTTAATACTAGTTATTAAATTTATCTCTTTAAATTCATAATCATATAGATACATTGCCCTAGGATACTTTTTCATATTTTTAAATTCAGCCATTAGATATATATAGGGAGTAGTGTGAAGGTCTTTCTTCGAGCGTAGAGTTTGGAAATGTTGCAGAAAGAACTCAAATCAGTAATGTATTTAAGTTCGGTTTTGCCGTACTGTACACAATTATTATTATTCGTTATGAATATTATAATAGTACTTTTATGCATCAATATTAGCAGAATGGATGCAAGTGACTAGGTCTTTAAATAGCATTATATTATATTTACTAGTAACTGTGGTTTTGTCACTATTATGTACCGCTATTTACAGAATGAATGAATGGTTGATACGGTATGATTAATACAGAATGAATGGTTGATGAGCTTTAATATACCTATTAGTTTTATTGTTATGTAATACATTTTGTTTGAGAACATTCGAGGATAACAAATAACTAATGATAAATATTTGGGTGGATATATTACAGTAATAATTATTTTAAACGTAATTTGAAAATCATTGTAATATTCAGTTACTTTTTCTTATGTTATAGAACGCGACGTTATTCACTTTAATTTGAATTAAATTTTTTGGTTTTCCATGTACAGTGTATTTATAGTGAAATACTACTGCAACTTGTTCAGTGTGTTTATAGTGAAATACTATTGCAACTTGTACAGTGTGTTTATAGTGAAATACAGTATGTTACATAATGTGTAATAGTGAAGTACAGTGTGTTATTTCCATGTACAGGTGTTTATAGTGAAATACTACTACATGTACAGTGTGTTTATAGTGAAATACAGTGTTTTACATAATGCGTAATAGTGAAATGCAGTGTGTTACTTCCACGTACAGTGTGTTTACAGTAAAATACTACTACATGTATAGTGTGTTTATAGTGAAATACTACTGCAACTTTTTTTCTCACGTCTGTAACAAAACTACATGAATCCTATCAGGTTAGAGGTAATTTGTATTTAACTTATAAATTTTTGTCGTTTAGAGTACCATAAATTTCTATTTTTTCTTCGTGTAGCTCCTTTATTGTTTACGTCTACATATGAATTACAATACAGTTTTAATATTTTTAATCATATTGAAGGAAGCGTTGTCAAATAAATTTATTTTTACCGTATCTACGGAATACACTTTGAATTTTTTTAGCTTATTTAACAATAAAAGAAAAATTGTTACGTTGTGGTGTTACTACAAAATAAAAAAATGTTTCTTCAAAGAAATCTGAAGATTAAAAGTACCTTATTTAAGCTATTCATCTTAATTGATTCTACTGGGACGTATACTATTATTGATTAAATTTAAAGCCATTTTATAGCAAAATATATTCTTGATACTATTGAGGTTTAGTAATATATAAAAATCCAACGAAAGAATATATTAAAATATAGAGACTAAAAACAAGCATCGCCTAAAGATGTGGAAACAATTCAGTGATAAATATAGAACATTTTAAAGTTATCATATTGACCGTTCAAAAGGAAACAATGTCGAGAATAAAAACATTTAAAATTTTGACGACAAACGTTTTATGGATTAACATTTTTTCAATAAATTTACACTTCGCTTACTATTCACTCTTTGTATTGTGTACTTTCTTATTCCAAATTTTTCAATTTTTTTTAGTTTGCGGGCTATTTTTGGACTGGTTCTCCGTTGCTTGCTCCCTTGGTCCTTTGAATTCAATGAGTTCGAATGTGTTTGAGTTGACATTCTCTTCATAAATATTGCTTTCTCCTGTAAATATTTGTGAGAAGCATAAGTAAGTGTTGCTGTATACATCGTATGTACATGTTGCAGTTTAAACGATCGACCTACCTGATGTAATATCTGATGCAATTTTTCAAATAACTATTATGTAGAGACTTTAATACATATTATAAGTAAATCCGCTCAGACAACTTTCTAATAAAGGATCTTTACCCAAGACTTTGTAGGCAGATTTTATTGCTGTTTGTATTATGTTAGGCGAATCAGATTAATGATTCTGAAGACTCTTCGGCTTTTGATTGTTGTTATCCCCAGATTTTCAATCAAAAAGTCAATGTGGTTTCTAATAGCTAAACAATTACATACCTTTACTTTTTCAGTTAAATTTTCTTTATTGCAAAGACTTTCTGTTTTTCATATACGTTTTCACAGACGAAAGTTAAGTAACATTTGAATCTAAAAAAATGCCTATAAATTATATTTCTATAATGGTATGTGTGTAGATTATTTCATAAAATGATTCTAAAAGCAACAGCCCTGAAATGTGTAATGAATAAGGGGCGACCGAGTTTATTATTAGAATACTTACTATACCCGCTCAATGACGAGCAGATACCTTAGGTGCTACAACTTTGAAACGGAATGGAATTTCCAAATAATTTTCTTCTAAGTATTCATGAAGGTATACCAAATAGTAATTTGTAAAGAAAATAAAACTTTTCAAGTACGAGTAGACCTCTGTACATTTCTAAGTTTAAACATTTAAGTGTAGATTAAACTATTATAAAAGTTAAACTATTATACTTAGGTTATTTTACAGCCACAAATATACACCTTAGTCTTCATAATCGTCATTGTTTCCCTACGTACTTTACAAGCTTCCGCAAATGATTTCATAATCTTATGGTAATTAATTCACACGTAAATAAATTTTCCGCTATATACTTTTCACGTAAATATTTGATACATTTTTATTTTCTATTTATACACGGGGCAAATTTCAATTTTTTGCGTCAAATTGTTAAGGAGAAAAATAATTGTAATAGAGAGACAATGAGTGATCATATAAGGATTTCATTTTTTTGAGATACAACATTCTAAAAATGACTTTTTTCGAACATTAATGATATGTGGCCATTAAAATTAAAAGTTCAACCATCAAAGTTATTTATCACTTAATCAGAGCTTCTCCAATTTTATAATAAAATTAATGGTAAATATTGGTTGGAATATATAATTACGGTCATAAAGAGAAGTAAATATATAAAATAGAAGTAGTTATATGTGTTTTTTAAGATGTCTAAGTATAAAGATTCTACGTATCTATATATCTTTTCAATCTAAGTTTGCACAATTTATTATAGTCAGTGAAAATACGGTTCACTTCACTCTATGATTCTTGTTAATTGGAAGAGTTTTCTATTGCACCTTATAAAAATAATTCTTTCAAACAAATTATTTCTTCTAAACTCAGAATACAATAGCTTTATTCATATTACTATAAATTAAAGGACAACATCAGAATTTGAAGAAAGAGAAGACCTTCCTAATTCAAGCCGAATAGATCACAGCTTAAATTGGTAGCATTTCGTGATCGGTGCAATTTTCATAATCTTTCATTTACTTTAAACAATCACAGACTGGTTTTATTGCCTTAGTGCAGTTATACGGTGGACTCAATTAATATTCCGATGGACGTTATCGTTACCTTATGGACATTCTTTACTGTATACGCCGCTAAGTTATGGCATTCATTGAATTCTAACCTCAGAAAGCACCAGAAAGTCTACATACGCTTTCTAAAATCGTCTGAAAAAATTATACTTGCCTTTATTCCGAATTATTTTCCTTCCTTTCACATATTTTTAACTTTCATGCCTCATGCTGTTCTTTACTTCTAACTGAACTAATTAATTGCATTCCTTGATCATGGTTTCATGAAAAGATTTTCCTTTTAGCAATAAGTTTGCTATGTATACAAATATTGCAATATAGACTTATAAATAAATAAAATATTATTAAACCCCAAAATAAGGCGTCTTTATAAACAAATAAATAATATCTCATTTAAAAATATAAGCTTCGGAAAAGAAAAAAACTCAGACTGAGTTTTACTACTACGAAAGCTTTATGAAATGCTCGAGAAAGATGAAAGATTTATTAGAAGTTACAAGAGAAAAAAATTTGTTCTCTTATATATAAAAAAATCTTCATAGCAAACAAACTGACCATGGAAGGAATATAAAAAAAACATAAAGCCCGAGCTTGTCTTTTACAAAACAATTGAATTATTCTCAGAATTCACAAAGCATTATAAAAGCAGAATTTAATGCTTTGTACTGGTTATATTTTAAACCAGTACTTTGTAATAATTTGGTTTCACATTTCCTGTAGGTATTTAGAAACGAAATTTTACTTTGCAGCTTTCAAAGATATTTTATATTATCATTACCTACGAGGAAGCATGAGTACAATTAATGGCAAGCATAGACGTCACGTGACCCTAAGTCGCTTCTTATAAACCCTTCAGACTTCGGACGTAATAAAAATTTTAACGAGACAGCATTTATCGAGTGAGAGTTATTTCTATTAATACCGTGGATCGTTATATTTTGGTTGATATTCACACAAAGTGTAATGTAAAAATGTGTGAAGTATAAAATTATCATTACGTTCGTACATAAAATGTTTGAATACAAAGGCGTTGGATAATTGGTCATTGGTAATTTGTAAGTTTTTTTTGGATTCGTTAAAATGAAAAATATAAAATGAACAAAATTATAAAATTGCATTACTTTTACTTTATTGCTGTAGAATAATTTACTTTTCAATAAAAAATAGCTATTTTTTATGTTTTGTGGTAAACTTGGTAAAACATAACACTTACGTTGTTCAATTTGGTGCCCATCCGTTTGTCAAAGGCGATTTCCGCGGAAATTATTCGACGGAAACTTTTTGAAATTTGGCAAAGAAATACTAGAGAATGGGAACTCAATTATAGATGTGAATTATTAAAGTTCGATTCTGATTTTGGAGGTTAATTTCAGGGGACAAGTAAGAAATGAAAAGAAATTAAGTGGATCGTTTAGGGTGTCAAATGAAAATATAATGAAGCACAAATTCAATAATAGATATGACGTACTTCTTTATGGCTTTGCTTAATCATCTTTGAGAAAAAATTGTTGCAAATGGTCACACCCGTCCTTATCAGAGAAAAAGTTTTTCGAATAAAAGAAAAAAACTTCTCTCCACACGTTTTCAAAATTTTTAATTTGGCTCAGACGAAACGCTCTCTACTCAGCTCCGTGCACACGCGACTAGATACGATGTCCAAGTCATATAATCGGCATTCAGTGTTATTAATAATTTTAATGGGGGGCTGATGACAAGGAACAATAATTGCGGCAGTGTAGCTTGAACTTGGCCTTTTTTAAATTTATATTCTCTTCTTAATTATATTTACACTTAGATGATTTATTATTACAAACAGAAATTTCATGACAAAAACTCATTATTAAATTTTAATTAATATTAAATGTTCCAATTTACGTTATAAAAATTGTATGCCAATTTAAAGGGAAGGTCCTACTTTTATATGCTTACCAAAAGCTTCCATTGCGTTTTCCCACATAGCACATCTGGTGCCACTAATTGAAAACAACATGAATAATACCCACAATTAACTGAAAATTTGAACTTACTTTAAGTTCTTTACTATACATAATAATGAATTTCTACAAAATGAACGCCAAATATATTCAATATATGAATAATACAGTCAGTTTGAATGTATTTCCTATTACTATCAGTATCAATCGTAGCAAATCTTTCACATATCATATTTGGTTGAGTAAAAAATTGAATTTGTTAAGTTTGTGCAATTCGCATGAAACTGACATTTCAAAATATCTCGCTATTTGTGAAAAAAAGACAGTAAAGAATATATTATAAACAAAGTACAATTAAAAAAATGTATGTAGCTTGATAGCTCGTACCATTATGACTTTAAATAAATACCTACTATTTACCCCAGCGAAAAGAGCAATGGTTTACAGAGACCTAAAATAAAAGCATAGTCTCAATCAGTCGATTAGAAGACATTTCGATTAAACATAACAGCAGATTTTGGCATATATAATGTACTTTTTGTACCACAGATCTGAAAATAATGAACTTTTAAAAAACATTATCCTTTCATTAAAGTTGATATCTTTCGCTAAGTCATATTCACTTAAAAATAGGCAACAGGAAACTGGCAAAGCCAATCCATTATTTGTATTTAATATAACGTAGTTATGAACTTAAATTATACACATTTTCAACAACCATTTGACTGGTGACGAAGCTTTTAAATAATATCACAACGTTCGTCTACCAGTTAATGCATTACGCCATATTACACGCCAAGATATTGGACGTGGCCTAACAAGGGAGTACGCCAATTACGCATCTGTCACTTGCAAAACTGTTTTTAACATTCTCACAGTGACGAACAAATATCTCCGGAGCGGGAGCCGCGCTAGCGTCCTCTTGAGCTCAATAGAACAAAAGCCTGCTTTGTCACACGTTTTATAAATAATGACGCTTTTAAAGGAAGACAAAGGGTCGCGTTATTTCGTTAAGACAAGAATATTGTCGAGTGTTGGAAGCTCTGCTTGAGCGGTTATGCTTTTCGGCTGTGATTGTTTGTAATTTTTTTGCATTCGGCAATGATATCGCATAGTGTTGCTTTAATAAACAAGGAAAATTGGTTAAGTAGTTTGTTTAGTTTGGAATGATAAAAGGATGTTAATTTTGGTAATGAAAGTATAATTTAACATTTGTTTACACTAGTTACTTTCCATTTTGTAGATCATAAAAATTGTTTATGTTAGTGGTGTAGATATATTGACTTAATTTCTATTTTTGCATTAATTGAATGCACTAAACTGACATGAGAAAATAGTTATTTTTTATTTAGCTTTGCACTAAAGGTGAGATGAAACGTAAATTCCTAAATAGTGATTACGTTTAAAATTAAAATTTTCTTTAATTTATAAATAATTTTTTTGTGATTTTTTTCTCAAATATCAATTAAAAATGGTGGATTTGATACCAAAATGTATTTACGACTCGACAAATTTGAAAAATTACGAACTTTTGAATTAACAAAAATAATGGTAATAATTTAAAGTACAAAAGGATTTTATTGATATTTTTGGCTTGAGCATCTGAAGTGGTTATAATTAAATTATTTCCACAATTACCCATAATCAGTTTGTGAAAGCTGATATTGCGTGTGTGAAATCTTCTGAGTGAATCTTCGTGCGAAAATTTCACACGTTCGGATTGTTAAAAGTATTTCTAGAGAAGTTAATATCAAGATTTTAACAAACGTTATAGCAAAAAGTTTAGTTTTATAATAAATAATATATAATAGTTACAATAATCAAACATTCGGCAACGTGTCACGACAACATCATGGAATGCTGTCCTTGAAATAACTTGTATTTACAGAGTTAAGTTTATTTTAGAAAAAAATCAAAAGCGCATCGTGAAATTTTCATTGGATAAGTTTAAATAAAAAATATTTTACATTAATGCAATAGCACTTGAACTGCCTTTTCCGATTTTATTTTTGTGTTAGAAAAAAAAATATTGATGGGGATATAGAAACTTTTTCCTATAAAACGATAAGTTAAATCGTTCACGTCTAAATCGCTCAGACTGTAAATCTCTATCGAAACAATGTAAGAAAAACATAAAACCCTTTTAAGTATTAAGAAGTCCGGGCTATAATAACACATTAAAATAATTAAGTGAAAAGTTTAAAGCAAGTTATTTCATCAAAGTCATTTAGGAAATCTGTCACGACTCTCTGTTAGCGAAGTTTGAAAATCACAACAGATACGGCGTGTACGTGACGAAGGAAAGCTCCCTTCAAAGCTCGCCGACTGGAGGATTCAAACGTTGTTACTGTTTCGTATGGAAATATTTAATTAGTGTTTGTTGTTTAATCGTATTGGGATATTAAACTTATGTATAATTTGGGCTAAAGTGTATGACTCGAATATTATTTTCTTAAGAGTAATAAGTGAAAGGTACCATTTAATATTTCTTTAAGCATGTGTCAAGTGTTTTATTGTAGCTCATAGCTAATATAGTTGTTGGGTTAACTAGTAAATTTTAACTTTTGTTGGTTCTTCCAAAAACAGTTTAAAATCTCAATGTTACAAAAAATTTAAGCTGATTGCAAAATTTTTATCTATAATTTGCTGCTATTTTATATGTAGTGACAATGTGATTTTAGCATAAAAAATCAAACAAACTAAATTTAAAAAAATCGGCACCATCTTTTTGAAAGCTTTCCTTACTATCGATTAATTTTTAAATGTTTGCTTAAGGTTCTGAAAAAGAGATAACCACTTGGTACAATGTCTGGTGGATAAGATAAATATATTAGTAGTAGTAGTTCTGTAATTTGTGACGTGCATAATTTTCATACCACATTCGCTTATGTCATTATGTAGAAAATAAAGTTCATAAAGCTATCTACTTAGTTGGTAGGCTTGTCGATTTAATTACTCACAGCAAATTTCTGCTTTCATCATGGATTCTTATGGAAGCAGCAAGAGTATTATAAAGCAAATTCAAAAAATAATAATAAAATTTTGGATATTTAAAATATAAAAAATATGCTTTCATTATAAGATATAAATAAAATAAATATTGGTAAAGGTTTTTTAATGTCGTCATCTTAATCATCTTGACATCTTGACATTTTAATCAACAGATTTCTGAATTATATTTGAGTTGTATTGCAGAATGTAGATATCTGCAGATGAAGTTAAAATAGTAGGAATAAATTACAATTTGTCGTAGTAAAATATATGTAAGTATAAATTTACTCGCAGCAATATATTTTAAAAACTCCGTACGGCATGTTGGTAAAAAGTTTAAGATTCATATAATAATCAACCGTAACAACCAAAGAAATTGTCAAATATATGTAAAGAACTAATTGTCAACTAATGAAAAAAGTAAAATGTCAGAGCTGCGTGATGTAACGTTAAATTACCATTGTGTGTTTACCCCGGTGATAGCATGATTATTTATAACAAAACGAAATGTTGAAAATTCAACTTCATCAAATGCACGTTTTTGCCTAATTGCCGTAGAAATATTTTTCAACGAAAATACAAAAAATTTATTTCTTTTTTAATCTTTTTCTTAAGTATATTATGCGGATACGTATGTAGAGATGCAAAAAAATTTTATTCATAAAAACTGAATAAGAACTGTCACCATTTTCATTGCCACTCGTTTTCTTTAAGTCGAATTAATATTCTCTTGGAATTTGTTATGCTATAGTAGATAACCAATAAATTACGGTTACTGTAGATTAAAAGTAATAACAAAAATGATTGGTCCGCAACACGGTCGATAAGTTTCTTTGTTATGAAACATGACAATTTTAAATAAATGTATTTATGCTAAATATAAACAATTTAATAGAGATGAATATATCATAAAACACCTACATACTTTTTTATAAAAAAAAGTTTGCTCTACAGTAAGCTCTATAGGTTCTGTTGAGCCATGTACAAGGTTCTGAGGTGAGAGAGTTTTATTATTTGCTATTTCTAGAAGCCAAATTGCAACAACAACAAAAAATATTTCTTTAATTCCTATCTTAAATGCAATGGTCTATTTTAATACTTTGTCGCCAATTCTCTTCGTCTAATTTATTTGTTAGTTTTATTTCGTAGGCTAACTATTGTATCATTTTATTTACATATGGATTTGACTTATTCGTTAGATACGATTCATTGGAACGATTCATTGGTTCGATATTAATTTTCTTGTGAAAAAAAAAGTATTAATGGGTATTCCAACCAGAAAATTTATTTAAAGTTTATGTTTCGAGTTTCCTTCATATGAAACTGAAGTTCGTTCTAGAAAACTAATAAAATATATTAAACTAACATAATAAATAGCAAAACGATTTGTTATTATGCCTCATTGTCATTTGTAAACAATAGTAATTTCAAATCGGACAAAGCTGGACGACGCCGTTTCCTAAATACCATTAGTCATCTAAACACATTAGTCACTACATTTTAACTAGGGTTGTCAAAATCGACATCCGGTTTCTTTGGGCGTTTTTAAAAACCGTTTCGAATATTTCCGTTTTTTAGTTAATAAGTGAGTATTTAACTCTCATTGACTCAATATATTTTTTTTAATTATATTTTTATTTCTTTTTTATTTCTTTTTGTGATGAACGATTTGTTGTTATGCCTTATTGTTTTTTTGTAAACAATATTTATTTCAAATCGGACAAAAGTGAACGATGCCGTTTCCTAAATGCCGATTAGTCACCTAACACATTAGTCACTGGATACTAGGGATGTCAAAATTTACATCCGGTTTCTTTGGGCGTTTTTAACAGTCGTTTCAGATTTTTCACTTTTTCAGTTAATAAGTGAGTATTTAACTCACATTGACTAAATATAATTATCTTTAATTAAAATTATTTTATTATTTCTTTTTTGTAATAACTACTTGCTTTTTATAGGTGGAATCTGTCAGTAAGTTTCAAATATCGTACTTGCTTCATTTTATAAAAACCGTATTTATATACATATTCGACATATTGATATTATCGATTTCACTATTACATTTGAACTATAAATAACTTAATGTAGTACTACCAGATACAAAATATTGTAGGATCTTTGTAATCAATTATATCCTTTCTAAAATAATCATATTTTCTTCTTACTAATAACCTCTTTCAAACCGCACCTGAACACTGCACAATATACAATTCAGCAAGCGCCTAGCGCTGTGCATTTCGATTAAAATATTAACAATCGCCTCCAACTCGAGCGAGATATTAATTAACTTCACTTATAAACTTACAGCGGAGCCTTTAAACTCGAGTAGTTATATAAACATTGTTAACGTCACATTTCACGATGCCAAGCGTTTGGAGCTTTTATGGCCCGTCATTCGATTTCCCGTCAAGGAGTTAAGTGCTCGACGCGCGGGCGACATTTGCAGCGACTAATCGCGGGCCCTGTTGCCCCATTATTATATATTTTTATTCATACTCAGACATTCAGCTTTGGGATAAAGTAAGAATGAATGTATTTTATGATCGATTTTAGCTTTTTGTGTACATCACAGAAGGGAAACAATATATATTCATTAAGTATATCATCTTATTTATTTTCTTTTTTTTCCTGGATATTTTGTCTTCGAAATACGCAAAAATTAGCTGGGTTATCTATATACATCATATAACACTTCGCAATAGTTTTTTAACAAAGTTTTTATTTGGCTATTAAAACACGGTAACGTGGTTAACGTATTATACAATTTCTTTACTTCGATTTAATTTTCCTTTATTATTCTTTAAACAGAATGTAAGCTGTTTGTAAAATCAACCGAATTACATATCCAAATAAGTAAAAAATAAGTACTTAGCCGAAAAGAAATGGAATTATAAACATTTCTTCTTTTTTTCTTTAATTTGAGACAATTTTCTGAAAATTATTATTGGTTCCTTCACTAATCAATATATGATATGCCAATCACACGGAATATGCGTTTATATGTGATATTGTGTATTAATAGATCAAAATTTTAAAAACGTTTTACGAATGTTATGTTATACATCTTGAAAATAAATATAAGTATGAAAAACAGGCACATACTTTAAATAAATCAGAAAGTTGTTTCAATTCCGTTAAAAGTTAAATTTGTAAAAACAACCGTGAACACACACAAAAAAATTCTTTATTTTTTCTGAGGTTAACTATAGTTACGTATAGAAAATGTACGTAACTATAGTCAACTTCACGTATCTATATATACGTACATTTATACGTACAGGAAAATAAAAATGATAAGTTTATTGTTTTCATTACATAGTTTTCGTGATGTATTTTAATTATACGATTTAATTATGTTTTCTTATCCAACCTAAACGTTCACAAATATAAAACGATGTATCAGAAAGGAGAAGATTCATTAGATTATTTTAAATAGTTTTTTAAAAGGTCGGTAATAAATGGTATTTAATAATCAAGATAAAGGCTTCAATTTGTTTTTAAGTCACAGGCAACTTATAGATCCTGTTGTGTATTACGTTACATTGTAGTAAACATAAGACTAATTAATATAATTTCTCTTTACTGCATGTGCGTAATGAATTTAGCGATGCGCTGCGACGGAAATTCATTAGCATGTAGCCTGAAGGCAAACGCTTTTTAAAGTTGACGCGCTGGTTGTGCAAAATAGGTGCTAAAGTTATGTATGTACATGTAAATATAGTTTGTGCAGTTTTATAAAATCTAGCGTTGTGTAGAATAGGCATATGTGTGCAGAGTACGTATTATATGTATGCAACATGTTTTATGTTATAAATATATATGCAACATGTTTATGTTATAAATTGTTATTAGCCAGCAAAATTACAATTTTTTTGCATAATTTTTCCACTAAAGTTTTGGATAACATAGTTATTTATTCTATCATATTATGAGGTTCTGAATAAATTGTCAAGACAGCGCTGTCTGAGAGGTTATGTTAAATCCTTCAGCTAAATATCTTGCGAATCTTTGATATTATACCGAAAATGATATAATTATTTTTAGATATACTTCATAATGCTATTGATATACAGGGTACACTTTACAAGTTATATTCTGTTAAATTTACACAAATTATTTCGCAAACCACTAAATAATTGTAAAAATGCAAAAAGCAAATTTTGTACAGCACTATATTTTCTGTCGTTGTAACCGGAAACGTGCTTTTGTAAAATTAATAGTTCACGAGAAACAGCGCATCGAAATTGGCAAAAATAGTTTTTGCCAAGTATCTCATTTGGAATTTTCCGGGTGTAAAAATATGACATTTTTGTTTTGTTGAATAGTATAAAACTTCTCGGTAGTATGAATAGTTTATGAGATACTGTATTTATTTTTTTTACAAAATATGTCATTAACTCTTCACCATATTTCAAAACACGTAAATTCCACGTTTCATAATTGTTGAACGGAAGTTTTTTAGTGGGTTAATAGTATTTCATATTTAGCTCGTTAACAGTTTGGTAGTAGTTATGAATTTTGCACAGTGAAATAATTTTCCATTATTCTTATTTAAATTTTTTCTACAGGATTGCAAGTTCAGGTTATAATAGTACGTTCATGTATATCATTTTCAAATTAATATCATATATCATAAGGTACTGATGATCATAATTAAAGGTTCATAAAAAAAATTAAAATTTTTCCCATTCTTGTATCGGAAATAATCTGATTCGAATCAATAAGAATCTATTTGAAAGTTTTAGCTTTTTATTCATTTTTTTTACTGCCACAACCCTCGCTCTATTTTTGATAGATTTTAACGAGTTCTTTGAGCTAGAAAATGTTTTTCAGTAATTTGAATGAACGCATTTTAAAGTTAGTAAAAAATTTTAAAGTTAGTAATAAATTTTACTATAAAGTTGTAAAACATAATAGAAAATATAGTTGCTTTTCCCTATAAAAGTGAATACTTATACAAAAAAAGCGTTCTATCGCAATTTTTTCTTCCAGCTGTTTTACTGTCAAAAATCCGATAAATTTAAAATAACACTTTCATTTCTCGATTTTTTTAAATATATAATATATATGTAGCATTATTGATAAATTTTGAACTACTATATTTCCGGGAAAACTAATTTGATTTGCATGGATAAGAATTCGGAAGCTTGGCTTATCCCTTTTAATATCAAAATTAATTTATTTTACTCTCCGCCTCTCCGAAAATTAATAAATACCCTTCGATAAAAGAAATTATCCTTAAATTTTTATATACTTCTAGAAGATAAAAGTGAATTAATTTTTTTTACGAATTTGAAGAAAAGCATTTTAGGCAACAAAGGTTCTATGACCTCATGTTGCTATCATCAAGCAAAACTTATTGGGGGAACTTAACATCACTGTCTGTATTATTCAGTTTAAATCTGGGCAACGAGCCCAGATTTAAACTGAATTCAGCATTTCTGGAATGTCACTGGGTTTTGATTGCGACAAGAATGTCCAAACTTTACATAACCGAATAATTTTAAAAGTAAAATTCTTATTAAAAAAATTATATTGTAAAACGTCCTTTATCAGAAAATGTTTCAAATTTTCAAATGTTGTTTGAAAAGTTACGTTGCAATCATCATTTTATAAAGTATGATTATCCTTTTGTGGCTATAATTCTATGAAAAAAAAACGAAATGTGAGGATTTAAAAAAAAACGACTTTTACTTTTGGTGTCTAAAGCACACGACTGAAGTAAAACTTCAACTTCACAAAATATGAACTTTAAAATGAATTTACAATTTTATTCACTTTAAACGTAGAATATTTAATATATTGAACAAAATAATAATTTATAAAATTGTTCAAGAACGAAATGAAATTACAAAATAATCAAAAAATCACCGTTCGCGTAACGCTAGCAAACTCGCATATATATATATATATATATATTTCATGCACTGGCTATGAGAGGAAGAGAAAAAGAAAATATGCGCGCACACTGCTCTCTCTTACTCCTACAGTGTGATACAGACAATAGGCTTGCACTGTGTCTTAGATATACGAAACATAACTGGCTATGAGAGATAGAGAGAATGAAAATGTGTGCTCGTACCTCTCTCTCTTGTCCCTACAGTAATATACGAAACGTAACTCTCTCTCTTTCTGTCTCCACTAACTTATATCTTCCTCTCAACTTCCGTTCGCCTCACCCGATTACACTTTTCGTAACGCTCTCGTGACGCATTCACCAGCTCACTCCCCAAGTCAAGCGTGCGTAAAGAAGTTTTACTTCAAAAAAGTTTTTTCAACGAAGTTTAAAATGTATTGATAGTTAGAAAAAAATAATTTATAGTCCATGGAACTCATAAAATTCATAAAAAAATTGGGGAATAAATTTTTTCTTTTAATATGTGTAACGATAGGGTCATGGGGATGAAAAAGTAAATAAAATAGATGATTTTAAAAATAAAATGCACACCTTTGAAAGATACCTTATAGATATTTGAAGAGACCTTACCTAGCATATCCAATTATTTTTAACGGGAATATTACTTTTCAAAAATTGGGAAAGTTTTAAATATTTTTGGTGGTCTCAATTTGATGTGGCTTTTGTTGATTTGTGTTATGTGTCAGACTATCAACCCGATGTAGCTTTTGTTTACTTGTATTATGTGTCAGACTATATAACTTTTAACCAGTTACAATTCAAAAATAAATTCTCTTTTGAAAAAATTAAAATGATGATAGATAATTAAATGTACTAAAACTTTTATAATACATTTCAAAGTAAGGTAAAGAAAAATGAAGTATTTGGGAAAAATTAAAGATATACTTTCACAAAACTATTGTCATTATATTGATTATGTCTGATAAAGTATTAATAAAATAAAAATGTTTTAAATAAAAATTGTACACAATTTAATACTAAATTAAATAAGAAACATCCATTAATGTCTTACTTAAAATTGTGATGCAAAATATTTTTCACCATCTTTGCGCACTGATTACCATTAAATTACGTTTGATAAGTAATTATTTTAATATACTATTTCTCGCAAACTTTACTGCAATATTATTTGTAGACAGTAGGTTCCATAGTATCGGTAAATCGATTATAAAGAATTTAACTTTCTGGAAAAAATAATATACCAATTTTCTTTATGATATCAACAATTCTCAAGAT
The DNA here is from genome assembly GCA_039881145.1 of Druceiella hillmani. NCBI lineage: Eukaryota > Metazoa > Arthropoda > Insecta > Lepidoptera > Hepialidae > Druceiella > Druceiella hillmani. The sequence continues at coordinate 8,661,630 of JAYKKI010000043.1, forward strand.
ATTTAGCTTCAAAGTTTTCTTAAAAACGTCAGATTTAGCATAACTTCTCAGATCGCGCCAACTCTACTTAAAAAGTGACACATTATAAGTCACAAAGAGTAGTCTGCTAAATTGGTCCATAAAAGAAATTACAGATAATTTAATGCTTTACGAGAAATTATGTACTCATTTTTGTCATATTATTAAAAGTTAACGAGATATTAACTTTAGACTTTTCGAAAAGATGGGATATTAAGAATAACCTCTGGCAGTGCGTCAACTTTGCAAATTACGAAGGAGCTTACCATTAATAATATTATCAAAAAATTTAATCAAAGAAACCAAGCATTAAGGTCTTATATTTTTCGACAATTTTAATTTACTATTTAGGAATATAGAAATAATTGAACAGACCTAATAGTCGCGTCTTTAATGTTTCGAAGAATACATTTATATATAAAATACTTTCAATTCTTAATTACTCAATTACTTTTTCAACATTATTTATTTATTGGATCAATACTATGATAAGTATAAATAAATGGGTTTTCATACATACAATACATACAATATTATAATTTTCTTTTCTTTCCTCATCACGATGTTATCATACAGAAAATACATACAAAAGTTAATCCGACTAAAAATATGTAAATGGTGGTCGAAATCTAGTTACGTTGTGCATCGTAATCTATTTCGACAGCGTATATTTTATTTAAAGTGTTTTTCCCGCAGCTAAGTTCAAAGAGACTATTAATAAACAGACTGACGTTAATAATGTGATTCAATAACTTGTAGCGCCTTCTATTATAGTTAATGAAAGCGGCAGTAAAATATAAATTTGTAACATTTCTAAGTTTTAAAAATGCACAAAAAAATAAAGAATATTAAGAGGGCAGGTTTTTATTACATTTATTTTTTACTTTTTAACCTAATTTCGTATGTGACATGATGATTCACTTTGTTACTCCAAGTTGTACAATATTGAAAAATCACTAAAATCACAAAACAAATAAGCAAAGAAACGTCGTTTTGAGTTGAGGTATCAAATTTTACTTCTGCTATTGTGATAATAAGTATCACTTTCTTTGCTCAACGGGAAAGTGGCTTTATTTTTCCGATTTTTATGTTGCCTTGGTTACGTAGCTCGTACATAAATATTTAATTTAATCTAAACTTTCTGCTGTGGTAAATAAATGATTCGTTAATTTTTGTTTATGAATTAGCCCTGGCGTAAAATACTATACCTTTGGTAAATCAACAACAATCCCTCTGGTGTCGATCTTACATATATGTTCAATGAGCGTAGAATGGGTTTCACCTTCAACGCCAACCATAATAATTGCACCGTCAACTATACTAATTAAATATAAAGTAAACACTGTTTTACGGTTTTTGACTCTTATTTTTCTAAAAGTAGTTATACATATTTTATTCAATTTTATCTCCGTTTTGGTGAACAATATAATTGTATTTTTCTTGGACGTATATTCGTATTGGATGATGTAAGAGATAAATAATTGTATAAGTGAAATACGGAACTTTTTCACGTTCCTCTTCGCCTTTAAAGCCTTATACCAGTGTCCACACGGATACGTTTTCATAAAGCTTTAAAAAATACATCACACTCAAACAAATTTTACAGAGGATGAAGTTGAAAAAAATACCGCAAATAGCTTTTGACCCTTCGGACCTACACAAAAGCTCGCAGACATAGTTAATCCGAACTTTCATTTCGAAGAATTTCCTTTATCACATTCCTTTTGCATCATATTTTATGAGTTTGTTAATATTTCCGCTGGCCGAGTGTCCTTTTTATACAAAGTTGGCGAAGTTATGCAGTGGCTTTTTATATTCCTCGGTCAGACCGATGCTGAGCTTTTAACTTTTGCGCCGTCGGACGAGACCCGGTCACGTTGGGTCGGCTAATTGAGTTGCGAACTGTGTGAATACTTTTGTTGGTCCTGTCATTATTATTGAAAGTTTTTTATATTCTATTTTAAAAAAAAGTTTTTTAAAGTTTTTTATATGTATTATGGAATTTTATCTTTATAATATAATATAGAGAAAATAAGCGAATAGCTTTATTTTTTGAACTCATAAAAGATTATTATTTCCAAAGTAGTGTCCCTTACGCATTCACTTTCCTTTTTTATTCATAATTTCAAAACTTTCTAAGTTGAATGCCTGTTTCTATGTATCCAGGTTTATTTTAAAATTGAATTCAAAATTAAATTTTGTTAAAAAAAAGGACGAAAGTAATGCTAAATGACATTCTAATTAATGTTTTTCTATTAACCTTTTTAATTTCAGGTTAACTAAACCTCATAATATGAATCATGCTCGCATTTTAGAATCAAAAAATTTTGTAAAACTAATCGCAGAAAATAAAATGTCTGGATGCTTTTTCTTTTGATTCTTATAATTTTGTTTTTTATTTAACCGTATTTTGTCCCTACCTATGTCGTTATTTTTTATAAAAAGCTAGGTATCGTATATCTATCAATTTATGAATTTACTGAAAATACTAAAGACGATATAGCGATCGTGTAATCTTTATTTATAAACAGTCGGTTGTTTTTTACTGAACGTGTGAAGTGATTTCACGCTAGCATTTTTTAGCTAGCTAATGTTAAAAAAAGTTTTATAAATTATTAAAAAAAAACAAATAATGTAAAATTATGCAATCCATCTTGGGTGGAGCCTTCTATATTTTTCTATTACGTATGTGTCTCTGATCCATAATATTTACGCATGTGCCTTTGATATGTTAAAGATCGAAAATGGAAAATTTATAAATTTAACTGAAGAGATTTATCTAAGTGATTCAAAAAATTTCTGTGACATTACTTATTTTCCTGTATCCGATTTGCGGATATGTCAATATTGTTACTCCATGGTAATTGATTTACGTTTACTTTTTACATTTCCTACTTAATGCCTTGAGAGACCTTTTCAATGAAATTAGCTAATTGATTGAAACGTTTTCAGAAGCGTATAGTTTAATGATAACCATATATACATTCAATAGGTTGATATTGCAGTTGATAAGAGAAGATTGATCCTAATACATTATACTGACCAGTATTTCTATAAATTCTATACCATTGTTTATATTAAATCGTAAAAAATTTCAAAAATTGGAACATAGGTAAATTATAGTTTGGATTAACAGATAGTTCATAGTGCTAATCGAACGAAGTTGCAGGTTTTTCCACAATTAATTATTTATTGTCTTTCTGAATTTAATAATAATTATTCGAGATGTGATGATTTTTAAAGTCCGTAAATTACTGAAGTCAATAAACTACTACGGTATATACTATTAAAAGGAAACAATGGAAGGGATGTAGTAGTCGTTTTTATTCAATGTAAAAATTTGTTCATTTCGTCATATAAGGGGGGATTGTGAATGAATAAGTTATTAAATTGTTTATGCGATTGTTAATCTACAATAGATAATTATTGGTATATAATGTTAATCTCATTTTTACCTGTAATTGCGGATATAATTAAAAGTTATTATTTTTCCGTTAATTATCTTATTCACACGTATCAGCACGAGTAGACCGTTGTGTGAATTTTATTAAATTATAATGTTTAACGCGACACTTAATGATTCCGAACGCGATTTTACTATTATAGCAGCTGAGAACAAAAAAGAAACTTGAATACGATTTCAAAGTTTAATATTCAATTTTAAAACGATTCTTCACCACAAAACATGCGAGTATTTAATATGTTTTTTTAAAATATAAGCTTGGAGATCCCTCTTATGGATATACACTAACTTCAGCTTGGTGCGTAATAGTCAAGGATATTTTTTTTCGTCTATACTTGTTATTGTAAGCTTTGCAACATGTTTCTTTAATAAATAAAAGAATATTTTTTTTATATACGGTTAAAGGACGAAAAAATAGAAATAAAAAATGTCTCTATTAAGGACAATTACATAAAAAAATTTAGGTAGAAAATGGAAATATTAGTACAAAATTTTCATAAAGGTTTATCACCTTTTACGAAAACATCATATTATCAATAATACCTTTCTAAAATATTACCAAAGTTATATAAAATATCAACATTCTTACAATAGTCCAAATGAAAACTCGGTTGTTATGTAAGCATTATCATATAACAGACATCTTTGAATTTTATATTTAATCTATTAAATATGAAATTTGATCACTACACAGCAGAATGAACAGGTGTGCATTTGGCAGATACTCCAGCGCATATAGGATAATACAAATGTCGACATGAACTTGGAAGATTACGCTTCCAACTTATCTCTCCTATCAGGAACTGAGTATGTTGGTTTCGGTTCAGTGAAGACCGCATATCCGGCTCGCTCCAGACAGATTTATTCAGTAACGTAAATCGGATGTGAATTGTAATAATCCAGATACTTTTACGAACATTTAAACAATTTTGTTTGATTTTCTTGATTCACTGTTTTTTTTAAAGTAATATTTAAAGTTATTTTTTATTAGTATTTTTAAAACAGCGTTGGTAAAGGATTTTACTTTAAATAAAATAGTTTTTTTTATTGTCTTCTACAAATTTGGACTTGATAATTTATGTGTGATGAACTGGACTTGCAATGTAGTTGCAACAAAATCGTTTTAAAAATCGTTTACACTTCTGCAACTATGGTATGAGTTAAAGAAAGTTTAACATATATACGTCGATCGAGAACAAACAACTTAAATACAATCGAGAACAAATAACGTATTTAAGTTATATTGCGATTAAAATATGTTTCAGTTTCCTTTTTAAGTGATCGAAAGAGGTATAAATATCTAACATAAATATTAAATATTTTACCTTATGACCTGTGAATGAATCCAAATGCCAATTTCAAAGTTAAACATCTTGTAGGTAATTAATTTTTTTTAGATTAAAAAAAACGTATTCTGTTTTATTTTTATTAATTATAAATTACCATTTCGATTTCATTTCATGTTTTGTAATTTAAAAAAAAACTTCTCTCAAGTTCAGAACTCTATTTTGGGGAAGCGACTTTCCCCAATATGGTCTCTCGTATATTTTAAATGGTTCATCTATGCTACAAACTACAACATTCTACTTGTATATTAACTATTGTGTTACATTTAAAAAATAGCGTATACTTGTACATATTTCTAGACAAACAGAATCTGTATGATAAATCTAAGTCCAAAACAACGAGAAATTATTTCCATAGTACCTCGTCGTTTGTAACTTCACTAGTAAATACTCATAAAACTTGAAATTAAATACAGAATTCATTTCATTGTGCGAATGTCTCATTCAGTGGAGAGTGTATTCAAGTGTCTGTGGCCGCATTGGCCTGGGGCCGGGACTAATGAGCTTCCGGCTTCCCACCTCTTCCTACTCTCGCTCTCTTCCTAAAGTCGTTCGCTCTCTTTCTTTTTGTCGCTCTGTCTTCAGTTAATATCAGTTTGCTCTACGGTTTCGTATTCGTTTTGGATTCATCTAAGTAGATTCGAATTTAATTTAAGTTTAACGAAAGTGAAATTCTATGATTTTTATATTATTAGTGCTATCATATAATTAAGTTTATCGCAAAAGTGAAAAAAATATTTTCCAAATAAAGTTTTAAATAGGATTATTTTTATTAAATTGCTTTTTTTTACCAATAAAAATGGTTGCATTTCGAAAACATAATATTTAAACACAATCGATGCAGCTTTTGATCTCTAAATTTACATCGATTTCGAATGTAAGCAAAGTTTTAAAGTATAGTGGTAAGTTTAAATTCTTAATTGGTAATAATTAGTATCTGTCATATTAATTATAGTCCTGATTTTAATGAAGAATATTTATACAAGTTAGAACCAATTCAAAATTTATGCATCCGACATCTTTGGTTGCAGAAAATATGATCATATTTCCAAATACAGGTCACTTTTCAAATGGTTAAAGATCCGTCATCGACGTCAACTCTACACACTTAAATTACTTTTTAATGTATTAAAATATCCTCGGAGCCCAAATTATGTTACTGGCTATTTAAAGATTTATCTGCTCACAGACTTGGGCTACGATCTGAAAGTATAGTCGTCCTACTTATTCCCGAAACATACCTCTAACTTTTATAAAAACAATTTTGATGTCCAAGCAGCGAAATTTGAAATTACCTGGATGCTGGCACCAGGAAAACCACATCCCTGAATATTTTGAAGGTTCGAGTGAAAAAGTCCTAACACTCCTGAATCCTTTTCCTTTGTGCCTTTGTACTTTCCTTTCTTTCCTATCCTAATTCGTGTCAATAATTTGCATTATGAATACATTCGTATTTTTTGTTCTTTTTTTCTTCTGTTAAATGTACTCTAAATAGTTTCTATTGTAAGATCTCTTACAGTCTACCAACCAAATTTTAATACCAATTTGGCGATGAAGTACTCGCAAATATTTCTGTAGTTAACAATCAATATTAATAAATATTTATATAGAATTTTTAGAGAAGGAAATGAACTAATTAAAAAATAACTTTTTAATTTTGTCGTGTTCATATCAATTGAAATATCTAGTTACAAGGTTTTTCAAGCAACGTTAAGGTATATTTTTATGAAATATTTCTAGACATATTGTTGAAAGCATCGTTGAAGTTTATTTGGCAAAATTGAGAGGAATAAATTCAATCAAATAACGCTCAGGGCGCGAGTTTTACTTGCATTCCGTACCGTTATATCATGCTATTGTAAATATTTGTTTCGCAAATATACAAAAAAAACGAATAAAAATAATTTTATTTACCGTGACTTCCTTTACCGGATTTTTCCTTTACTTGTGTTACGAGATTTCAATGTCAAGATTCTGGGTCCACGGAAAGTATCTTTACTAGTTTTGATGAATAAAAGGCCGGGTCTTTTTACTACATTGAGGCAGAAGCTTAATTTTTTAAAATATAATTGATAATTTAAATGATGATTATTTGGTATTTACTTCAACATGATAACCGTGGTCGTACCTAAGAAAATGGTTTTAACAGACATGGATCGACGGACAACACGATCCAGTTTTTTTTTCATTCTGGGGTACGGAACGATAAAAAACAGCTTTGTTGAAAGTTTAAAAGATAAAACTTAACGGTTAACTAATTCTAAATATCATAACTTTTTTGAGAAATATATACGACGTTTTATGTGTGTGAAATATATACAAGTTACATAATTTATTTGTATGATAAAAACATTATAGAGATTTGTATATAATTGAATATGAATACTGTTTTCTCTTATATGTTCATATATATCTAATCGTACACAGAACACGCGTAGTACAAGTTTTATTTGTACTCGACATGTCTCATTTTTTAACATTTCGATATTGCAAACTCAGTATTATAAAATCATATTCCCAGTAATTCCGTTGCAATATCGTGCTATGTCCCATAAACTCATAAGGATATTATCTTAATAAACTTTGGGAAATTTATGTTCGAAATATAACTACAGCGACCAATACATGGTTTTCCCCTTAAACATCTCACTGTGTTCATTGAAATATAAGTAATTCTCTTGATCATGACAATTGAGTCTCACCGAGAAATGGTACAAGGAAAGTCAATGTTTTTGAGGAAGTTTTGCTAACAATAAAAAACGATACCCAAAAGTAACAATTTGCTTCACTCAATCTAACTATAACATATTCTATTTGTAAACGTAATGGAGCCTTAAACATTATAATTTGTGTTTTCATTTGTTACGTACTGAAAGAGACTTTATTTGTAAGATTACCATTTTAAACACAAGTTAAATTTATTGCATTAGTCCGAAAGTAATAAATGTCTACTGTTTTCTTTACGAAACATATAATAAGGAAATATTTCATTGATTGATTGATTGAATATGTTTTTTTTAATTTTTACGTATGAGTGAAAAAGTAACCAAATAATCACATCCAAATTAAATTTATATTTCATTTATTTTAAATCACTCAATGTTTCAGTTTTGGGAAATATATTTAAAATGCATACGCACGTATAATAGCTATAATTCTCTAAAAGAAAATAATAAGAAGATTTTAATGTTATTTTTTCATCGAAGTTCATCATATGTATGCATTCTATTATCGTAGAAGTACTTTTGGAATGCCGTAGCCAAATTAGGGATCCTTATCAGTTCCGCCATTGTTCACTGCCATTGTTGTTCCGCCATTGTCTATGTGTCACAGCCGTTTTACTCGCAGATTATTAATGCAATAAAGCTGAATTTGGGCACAGTTACACATATTAATAATGCCTATAAAGTAATAAACTTTATTGCGCCTCCCCTACATGTAAAATGTGGATGATTTTTTTTCTTCGTATTCCCCATTTTCAGGTATCGGTTGAATTGATTTTTCTAAAATCCATTCAGAGGTCTGTTTACGAAATATTAAACACCCTTTTAAAATTAAAAGAATAATTGTCACGGTGTCCGGGAATAGATGTCGGACAAAGAAAAATGCTATTCGGCATTCATTGAAACTAAGGAATAAATTTTCGTTGATATAAAACGTAAAACACGCCCCAAAATATTACACATAATTTTTTTCATACACCCAATACTTTCTCGGAATGCGGTTTTTACCCGCAGTGGCAATGTCTTCGCACCTGTTCACAGATTATTCCCCCGAATGGCGCTGAACAATGTGGGCAAATATCGTGCTTACGAAAAAGATGACAATAATAATGAATATTATTTTCACTTTTTTAAAAAAAAGTTATCGTTTAAATTTTATTATATAGACAATTTATTATTTTTCGGTCAAGAAATAATGTCTGACGCTTATTCCCGGAGACCGTGTGTATATATGTGTATGTATATATATATATATACACACACACACACACACACACACACACACACACATATATATATATATATATATATATATATATATATATATTGTCTTCTCTCAAGTAGCGGTTTTAACTTGAGAAGAAATTATAAGAACACTGTGGTATATATATCTTTAAATAAAATAAATTATAATAAATTGAATGACGTGTAATATATCGAATGAAGTAGAAGAAAAGGTATGCAAAATATTAGTTATTATTGATGGGTAAATAAATTTAAGGAAATTCTTAATAATGTCTTTAATTTCTTCCATATATCTTTCATTTTTTTTGTCGAATTTCCTTATCGCTTAAAGGACTAACTCGAAAAATCTAAGAAAATGTTGTAAGATATAATGTTAATATTGAAAGAAAATTATAGCCTTAAAAATTCACTAAATATTGGTTATGAATTATTTATTTTTTTATATCGAAATTACAGATAAAGTTGAGAATTAATGACTGATGGTAATTATGATAATTAATAATAATAGCTAATAATTAATGGTAATGAAAAAATATTGTTTTATGGATATTTTTTAAATTATTCATCAAGTTATTAGGGTGTTGACGTAACATGCTTTTTTAAACGCTGTAGATCCAAAAGATGGGCACGCATTGATTCGTCAAGTATAGAATAGTTAAATTTTCTTAACTTTTAGTTTGGCGATTTTTTTGTTAAATTTTATGAAGGAAGGAAAGTTTTGTCAATTTGTCTTTATTATCATAGAACTATAAAAATTATTTACTTGTCTTCTTAATTTTTTAGTTTCAGAAATATATCCGCCAAAGCACAATAAATTTCTGAATATAGCAATGTTGAAGGTAATAAAAAGGCACTTTTGTAACAGTTAGACAGTCATACATAATAGGGTTTCAATCAAACCCTTTTGGGGACTGGAGCTGTGGCAAACGAATTTAATATTAAATTTTGAAAATGTCAAACAATAGTTGTCGATACTTGACGTAATTGTCAACAGAAAGGCCCTAAGCCTTTCCATCACTATCTCTTCGTCTTCAAAAACTTTCCTCCCGTTCAAGGCGACTCCGTCAACATATTAATCAGCCGGAACACACGCGAAGTTCATAGAACGTCCCGCGAGCTACGTGTCGCGAACTAAGGGTAGCTGCGGTGGTTGGGCCGACCGGACGCGCGTGCCAACTCTCGATAGCGGGCCAACTTCGCGATAGTTCGCATCGAAGTTGCCTCCTTGGGGCATACCAAAGTAGACAGGCTTGTGAATACAAATTCAATGGATTCAAGATTCTTGCGTGCTAATTGTCGCGAGCCTATTTTGAATTTTGTGCGGTTGAAGTACTTGTTTCCGATGAGAGTAAAGACCCCTGACGATAATATTTCAATACACTTGACCTAACCTCTTAGCCACTGCCGAAATATTTAAATGAATGTGAAAAATATAATCACATCTATTTGCACATCGAGCGAAATTCTGTAATAAATTCAGGTAATTTGAATGTGTCACTCCAAGTTTTCTTAGCGAACGGACATAAATCTGGAAAAAAATATTGAACAGACTTAAATTTGGGAATCAGAAATAAATTTCATATACAATTTTCAATAAATTCTATACACTCTTAGACATAATTAATCGTCTACCCAGTTTACGTTCAGTTCATAAAAAGGTAAGAGCTTTTTATAGTTTTATTTCAATAAAATACTTACGAAGAATTAAAAAAGGCTGGTTTTATGAAAATTATTTAATTTTTATGATAAATGAAAAAAAAATTGAAAACTTAGAATTTTTCATTCAGATAACAGCCTCGAAAATTATTTAAATGTTGAAATTAATAACGTTTTGGATACAATTTTATGAAAGTATGTTGCTTTCCATAGGTCAGATTATTTCTTGTAATCGTTTGGGGGTGCTATCCATGATATCCTGGGTGTCTTATTGGAGGATGCTCCGCCATTTGTCGACGTTCCCAAGTTTAGCTCATAGGCATAGGATATTTATCATTGGTTTTTAATTAAACCTGATGAAAACAAAATAAATAAATTAAAACATAAATCACAAAACAATCCGAAAAGCAAGGAAAACCAAACGTTAACTAAACCTTTGATCAATATCCTAAGCAAGACGAAAAATATGAACAGCAATAAAGTTTGTTTGTCATAACAATTACTCGTTTGTTATAAAACATTGCCGGCCAAAAGAGTTTTAACAACAATAAAAAAGGCTATTGGGCCTCTGAGTGTAGATATTTAACTGATGATATAAACTTCAGGTACAAAAAAATTATGAATATATATATATATATATATATATTCATAATTTTTCTTTATGAATATATAAAATATATATATATATATCTTATATACCTAAAGATATCTTACATATATCTTTAGAGTGCTATGCGTGTTATTATTGGATTCTTACCTTTGTCAAATGCTTACCCTTATTGTATTTTATTTACTGGTATATTATTAAAAAAGACAATTTAAAAAATATCTTGAATGCTAAATCTATTTTCGTTTTTCAGGTGAAAATATATTTTGAAATTGACAAAACTGGTCAAGCGCATTTGGGAATATATACAAAGTATTCGTCTGTACGGTACTAGTCTGTGTAGTAATCATCTGTATCATGTTATCAATATCGAATAATATTTTTGAATATTGATTGAATGCCAGCATCTAGAATTTTTTCAAAATGTTCAAACTAATGTCAAATGTCACTTTTAAGTCTAATATATCGCAAACAGAACTTTAAAATTGAAAATGGTAAATGAAAGCTCAATTTCATATTAAAGAAATGATCTAATGATCCCTTTAAACAAAGGGATAATTGGGATTTCCATATGAAATGTCCGTATGCGAAACTTCATGCTGTGGGTCTAAATCTGTACAAGCTGGGGGGCTATGGACAAACAGATAGACGGTTAAGACGAATTATTTTAAATGTTCTTTGTTTCATTGTCACGGAGAAAATAAACTCGGTTCTGTCGACTACTTAATTGTTAATAAGTATTAACATAAAAATTAGGAGAGTGTGGACCTGATATAGATCGATTTAAACCTATTTTCTTTAAAGTAATGTACTTGAAGGTACTTCATCTTTTTATTATAAACATTTTTATAACAAAGTATTGTGAAACTTTCTATAATATTTTTTGGAGGCTCCGCACTCGGGTTTATAAACGGTAGCAATACAGTAATAAACATTACTAAGACTAGCAATCGAACCGCTCTTCTAGATACTTCGTCGTAGACAAATTCATTCAACGGATTTTCTCTCTTTGACCCTTTGTCGTCTCTACTGGCGAAGACTGTATTAACGGACTGTAATACGGTCTAAATCCTCTGTGACCTCAAAGCTCATCCGCGGGGAGCCATAACATGCTTCATATATCTGGCCCGTCTTCAATGCTTTAGATTTTCTATTGAAGTGACACAGATGTGTTCTGATAGAAGTTTCATTCTTACAGTAAGACATTGTTAGTTTAATTTAGTTAAACATTGCTAGTTTTGCTTCGTTACAAATATTCTTTTATATTTATAATCACTATTTTGATTAATTTTAAATATATATATATATATATATATATATATATATATATATATATATATATATATATATATATATATATATTTAAAACTGTGCTAAAGGAATATAAATTCTGGTTTATTCGGCATTTTTTCAATTATTATGTGATTTGTTTATGACAACAAAATAGTAATGTATAGCAAACGGAAGATTTTTGCACTTTTGAAATATGAAACCCAAAATGGGGAAGGAATTGAATTCGTTTGATAAAGCATATACTCGTATAAAGAGCGAAGATACAAAAATACAAAATAAAAGGAAAGTATGTAAAAATACTACAACGTCGGAAAAAAACTTGAGATTTTCCATTTCTGATTTTACGGAAAATTAACAAAACAATTTGGGTTAAACATATCAAGTTAGAATCAATGATTAAAAAGTTATGTTGTTAATGAAATGCAGAAAAAAATGATAGATTTTAATATCATATTTTCCTATATACGAAACCTCAGAAATACATCTGCTAATTTCCAGCGATAAACTAATGTAAAAACAATATTAAATATCTATTGGCTATTAGCTTTAATGCCAAATTATGTTCATTCAATTGCACAAGATCTTATAGAGAGTGAATAAGGAGATAATGGAAAGACAATTTTTGTATCCCGTTGGGAGAATAATTTTATGTTGACGGATGAAAGAAGAATCTGCATGATGCAACAAAATTAAGGCTATAAATTTTTGCATTTTAAATTGTTAACGTACAAACCAATCCATTTTTTAATTTTTTAACATATCATCGATACTGGTTTGCTTTTGAAAAAGGATCTTATACTTTATTAAGCAGATGCAACATATGCCAATCGCTATAAGGTGAAGATTTTGCGTACGCATTCCATATCACCAAAAATAAGCTATGTAGTGACAGCCAGTATATATGCAATTAAAAAGTGTAGGGGATGAAGTAATAAAGAGTCCAGTACAGAGAGATCATCAATGATAATCTTCTAAAAAGAGGTATAGTGCATTTGAAGACAATAGCCATGAGCAAAATATAGAATTTTTTTAAAAAAGCCTTCTAATTACGATTGGCGACCAAAACAAAATGGTCAAGTCAAGAAGGTTACAAAGTTACAAATGTTGAACATCACTTGATCGTTTCTTCAGCAATAACCATTCAGTTTAGTTCAGTAATTAATCTAACATTATATTCTTTGAAGGAGCTTGTTTTCATATATATAAATTCTAGGTAAATATGTATACCTATTGTGGTCCATAAGTGGTCTACAAAAAAGTGTGGAGTAGCTTTTACTTTTGAAGTTTTAATTCTTTGTTCGTATATATTGGAAGTTTTAAGGCAGAAAGTATGATAAAATATACAGAAGAAATGAATCCCACACTGTTCCGATTATACAAAAATAATTATGTTCTCGTACTTTAATATACACACAATAATTCCCAACATTTCAGTACTATGTAAAAGTATGATACGGAGATGCCATCATGTTTGGAATCATAATCGATATATCTCTTGTAACATCCTAGAAACTGCCGATCTCTTATGTCTACAGATGCACCCTCTAACACAGTCGTGAATTTCATTTGAAGTGGCAGAAACGAGAAGAGCGTAAATGGTAGGTCACATCCTTATCGATAAATAAATGAGGATGTTTGCCTAAAATTGAAGGAGGAACGAAAGACGTGTTGGAAAAGAGATAAAAAATATTTTCTATCAGAACCTTAAACAATTCAGCAGCAAAGCAGAATCGACGAATGACGATATTAAGAAATCAAATGGTCATTTCGTCGAATTATTAGAGGAACATCTACAACGTTAGAGGCAATTTTTGTAAAAAATTCATCACCACACGACCATTAGCCATACCATCTGGCAAAGTTTTTCTTAAAGGTTACTATCTGCTTGTCACAATTCTTTAGTGCATGAAGCAAATTTCATCCCTTGGAGCAAAACTGTCATCATTCGAATCTACAAAAAAGTGACATCTGGTTAGTAAAAGCCTATCGGAAAATCAGTTTGTTCTCAGTCGTCAGCAATTCTATAAAAATTAGTCAATTAAGACTTGAAAACATTGACGACAAACAAATTAAAAGGAGCAACCGGGATTCCTATAAAGGCGAGTCTAATACAGACCAAGTCTTCTCCGTGCGTCAGTTTATGGAAGAATAAATAAGGTGTGAAAAAAGGATAGTCATCGCTATCACCGATTTCAAATCTGCGTTCGATTGTATTCATTAGCTAGTGTTTTGGGAAGCACTGAAAGTGGAATACATTCCCGGACAGTAATATCACTCCTTAGTCAAAATGTAAATAGCAATCCACTAGCCAAGTCCAGGTTCGGCATGAACTATCTGATGATATTAGAATAGTGTATTACGTATAAATGATCAAAAATATTTCACGAAGTTTAAAGTATGATTAATTTGTAATTTAATATGAGTATTGAGTATTTAAAATTATTTCATTTAGATTATTTTATATCATTACAGTTTATGAGATTGGATACCGTAAATGATAATCTTTTACGACTGTGGTTTCAAAATAAAATAACACTATTTTGACAAACCCCCCAATATCAGGTAAATAAATAGACACCAACATCCGTTATCATACACCTAACCGCATGCACAACGGAACCATTACATTTTTTATCGTGCTCCCCACCCGTTCGCTGACCGCAAAAACGAACGTCTCACATTCCGCCCATAAACTGTCATGAAATATACATAACGCATTGAAATATTGAAAAATAAGCGGCCGTAATATAACTGCGGCCGGACAACGCCGACGGCGAGCTGTCGCGGCACGTGTCGCCGCCTGCGTGGCTACTCTGCTTATTCATTGTGGACTCGGCGGAACGGTCGGCTTGTCGATAGATGTGTGTCGAAGTGTGCGAATTCCACAGAGGGTTCAGAAACTATTTGGTGGGTTTGATTTGTTTTGTTCTTTTCTAGGATGGGAAATTTACTATTTCTGTACATAAATAAATATATCACAATCTTTTTGTTTCCGTCCTAGTGAATGTCTTAAAATGAACTGGTGATTTTGTCGTGTCTTTTTCGATTATAGGTTAATTTCCGTGAATTATTGTTAGTTTATTGTAGAATAATAAAAACGTTAAGAGCTGCTACTTTAAGTATATAGAAGACCGTGTTAAATTTTTTCCTTCATATTAGTCGTAGTCTAAAACTAATGTTCTGACGTTTATAATTTATCGTAATAAATTAAGTAGCTAAGTAAATTATTATGTTTTGAAAACTCAGATAAAAAAAAATTTAATAAATCCAACGGTTGATCAGAAATTTTCAGAAATGTAGAGAGAAGGGTAAAATTTAATCAAAATAATTTTATGTGAATTTTTGAATGAAGACGAATTTAAGCACATCTATTATTACATACGTGTTGCACTATGAACCTATTGAATTAGACCAAATATTGTAAAGCCGCTGATGAGAAAATTGAGATTTTAAATATTTTCCCGCCAGTGTGAATTACTAAAAAATTGTGAGAATATTTTGTTCGCATACGAAATTAGAATATGATAATTAGAGCTGTTCTTGTGAAAATCAGTTTCAATTTAATTCGAAGGTAGGAGAAAATTAAAAAAGTTTGAAAAATCTGACTAAAGATCAAAGTTAAATGGCATTAATTAATTGATCTCATCGCTGTGCAAGGTGAGAGTTACACACCTAACCACACACGCAGGCACTCACTAGCTTACAATTACTCATTTATACACACATCGTTGACTTTTGCCAAAATATTTTTATCAGATTAATGAAGAGATGTAAATTAAAATTCATAATACCGTTTTAAGACGAAATATTTTGTTTCATTCATTTTAGTTTTACTGAAAAAGAAAAAAAAATATTTTGAACATTTCTCCAAAGTTGTAAAAAGTATAATGAAAAAAAATAGTTTTCTTTCCAATTGTGTCACCTATAAAAAATCTTTATTTTTATAGATAATTTGAAATCTTGCTATTGTTTTTAAAATAATATATTAAAATGAATATTTTCTCAATACGTTACGCTAAACGTTTGGTAAATAAATGGATTTTATTTTAAACATTTTAGTAAACTCACTGTGGATAAATTCACGTGTATAAAATCCCTGTATTATATCTTGTTCGACAGAATTTTTGTTTATATTACTCATTGATTTTTTCCATCCCGTCTAGGTTGCTCAAACAGGGAAATGTAAAAAAAATTACAAACATAAAGTAACGTACTCTGAAAGTTAAATCAGTGCATTTAATAAAATTCTTATGCTATTATTAATAATATTGATAATGATATTGCAGACATATTAACATATTCATTTTTATGTTTAGCCTGTATATATTTGTGCTCGCAAAACTCGAAAAGTAGTCGGCCGATTGCCTTGAAGTTATGATACAACGTTGAATATGTGGGGGTTTCTATTATTTTTTATTACTTTACTTTATTTTTTTTTAAATCAGCTTCACATTTGATTTGGGCGATATCGTAAATTCGAAAAATAATTTGTAGACAAGGTTTTACAAAGCATCGAAAAAAAATATTGAAATCACACATGTTCGAGTGGAAGAGCCATTCTAGCTGCTAAAAATGTCCACGTATACAATATGAACAACATCATCATATAAATCATCATATAATTTATGTTTTTGATGGTGTGCGAACTATTTTCTTACACCTGTCAAAAAAAAATAATAAATATATATATATATATATATATATATATATATATATATATAATTAAATATTTTCCTTTTTTTATTTTGGTCAATGACTTCATAAATTTGTTCATAATATGATGCATTACGTATTTAGGAGGAAAAAAATAATTTTTACTTTATATCTTTATGTAGTAAGAATATGCATTTGGTGATGTGATACGGAATCATTATTGAATGTTAATAATTAGACTTTAAGTAAATATTACACTAGTTTTTAAGCTTTTACAATTAATTTTTCAGGAATTGATAAACTATAGAATTTGAGATATAGATATGAAATTTAATACATACCAAAAAAAAATTGTAATTACTGTTCTCGTTTCGGCTCGTTTTCATTCTTTTCATCATCATAATAAGTTACCCTTTTTTAAATTCCCTGTACTCTGCTGTATTTTTGATGATTTAAAGTAAAATAGAAGTTAGCGTCAAAAGAAAGTATTTATTTTATTCACCTGTCGTGTTGTTAAGGAAATGGTTTCAAATATTAAACGATATTTACTTGCAATAATGAAAAAAATTAAATATTTTTAAATTAGATAAATCAGCACATTTAATTACATTAAATATCATGAATGACAGTGCAATACAAATTCGAGTTAATGAACTTACCAAAGTCGTATTTTGTAATGCTTTTACTACTCAACAATTGATGCTTAAAGGGTTATTAGAAAGTATTGAAAAAAAACTATTAAACGTAAATTAAGTTTTAATAATTGTGGCGTTCTTTTTTACATCTTAAAATTTTTTAAATTTTCATCGGGATGTTTGCCTATTTAAAATGAATTGACAGGAAAAGCGCTTATTTGTTTCGGATGAATGTTGAAAACATTATATTATGTATTTCTAAAAGCAATTAAATTTTCTTCAATTCAAATCCGTTCCATTATTTAACATTTTTTTTTCGTAACTAGTTTCTTCGATCAGTATGATGT
Source organism: Druceiella hillmani (assembly GCA_039881145.1). Lineage (NCBI taxonomy): Eukaryota > Metazoa > Arthropoda > Insecta > Lepidoptera > Hepialidae > Druceiella > Druceiella hillmani. The sequence continues at coordinate 8,679,616 of JAYKKI010000043.1, forward strand.
AACCATCGGGTTTTGCTACGCACAGTAATAAATTTGATCTTATTGTTTCGGAGAATTTTTGTTGAATTATTTACTTAAACAAATTGTTATTTTATGTTGAACAAATAATTTGATAATTTTTACTTATTTAATATTGAAAAGTTTGCACATTTAAGTTTAGAAAAAAATGTGTCTTAAAAATTGGACTATTAATGCTCGGTTAGGGATACGCACGGTTTTCGTTGTTAATACAAAATATTTTAACATAATTACTTTTTTATTTATTGAAAGCGACCAAAATAAGATTGAAAGCAAAATTATAATTTCAATTTGTATTCGCGTTATATTTAAATTTTTATTGCCATTTAAAATAAAGGAGGCTTAATTTGTCTCCACAGGGGGATGGCAGCATCCAAGGTTGATGTACGGGTTTATATTGACTGCAATATACGTATATAATACATGTACATAAATCGTGGAAAAGCTACGAGTATACGTACATTTATATGTTATACACCCTTTTTAGTTTTAGTAATGTTTGTAAAAATTACAAACAATTACTGACAAAAATGTATATTTTTTTAATAAGAATCTCCGAAAAGAAGAAATCCAAAGAATGACATAATTGATTTAATTTATTTTATTGGTTTGTAATGCATATTATTTTTCCTATGTGTGATGCACATTCCGAATAGTATTACAAACATTAAGTACGTATCAAACTTTTACTCATTTTGGATTATTGTGTGGTTTGACAATTTTTTTCCAGGCGTTTATGAAGTACAGTTAAAGTATTTAGATATTTCGTAACATGAGAGGGTATTTCGAATTGTTTAAAATAATATTTTTTTTAAATATGTGCACATATTCTTTTTCTCTTTATGTACACAATTGGAAAATTATTACTTGTGAAGGACTATTTATATTTTCAGGTAATTATGTTCTGTTTCCCATATACCTTCAATTTATTAAAAGAGCCATTTTGGGTATATTCGATGTAAAAATGTATCACCAAGAAAATTTGACGTTAATAAACATTCGTAAATCACAATTAGAGAAATCAGTATGTTAAAAATAATATAGACATTATTTTATCGGGCATAATTATTGAAGTGATATTATAACATGGAAGATATTGCTCTAAATGTTCTCACGTAATAATGTAACTGTTATATACGTGATCGCAAAGTTTAAATATTTATTGTATTTTCATATTACGAATTACAAAAGGATTTTGAACGAATTTTTAGACATTGTACTTGTAATATACACGTTTTTTATCAAGTATATCGCAGTTTTTTTTTATCTTTTACCACCCAGTAAACAAACATTTATTTATTTGAAAGAATCTGTAAAGTTGTTGCTTTTAATTTTATGTGGTCTTCAAACTCTTAGTGCTAAGCATATATATTTTTGTGTAGATATCAACTACTCAAACAGCTAATTTGTTTTGAAGATGAAGTCATAACAGAAAAAGGACTTGTAACTTATATCTTATGTATATGGTTAATTTATCGATTAGATTAAAAAGAAAATTTAGAGAATATACAATTTGTAACTTTACAAAAAATTACATTAAACCAAATGACTGATAGATATCGTTAGTAAATAAAAAAAATAAAAACCATGTATTTAATATGAAGTAATACGTATCTCCCCATGATTTCTTCTATGTATCTCAAATCTTTCCAAGTGTTCCTTACAGGCTTTCCGATCAAGCCTAGTTGTACCTTATGTAAGTACTGTTCATAAAAAAAGGTAAATATTTCCCATCAAGCGATCCTTGTGCGTGAACGTGACCGCATTCAAACGTTGATGCTAAGTGCATGGTTCGAAACCCTTTTGTGGAAGCTTTATGTTTACTGTTCGTGGGTAGAGATCGATCACTCTAAGACCCGGTCCTAATCTCGTGGCTACGCCGAGATTTATTTTAGCTTCTTTGCATATAAATTTCTTCATTACCAAAACACTATAGGTCCATCATAAGATTCAGTTTTCTTACATTTTTCTTTTCATTTCAAAAGGAACCATGATTAAATGGGCTACTAGGATTACTATCAGCGATGATCTTTCTTTTTTAGGCTTCATTAACTTACAGTGGAAAAAACAAAACCTTCATAAAATCACATAGATGTCTGTCCGTTTACGCTATGGCTCTGAGAAATTTACTGCTTCGGATACCGACTTAAGTTAGCTTAAATTTTTTTAAATATGAATTTTTAGAAATATAATTCGTTTATAAAATTATTCAAAATATTATAAAAATTGTTTAGACTGGTGAAGCTAAGTTTGAATTGCTTGGTTCAAAACAACATGTTTGCTTTCGAAGAGGTGCTGGTGAGAAAATATATCGCATTAGTAAATACTGCTAATAGCGAAGCGTATCGGGGATTCCCGTATGTTTTTCGATTACGTATCTAGCTGAGATATTGGCTATTTAACAAATATTTATGAAATATATATATATATATATATATATATATATATATATATGTATATATATATATATATATATATATATATATATATATATATATATATATAAAGAGAAATGTTTTCGAATGGAATACCATTTCGTTTAATTTTTGTATCAAAAGAAGAGATATTGATATGGTGAAACAATTTGTTATCGGAAACTAAACAAAAAATTCATAAAAAGAATGGCCAGACTAAAAATTTGGAAAGAAGGTGAATTTTTCTACGAAAATGGAGTTTAGCGCAATGCTACGTTTATTCCAATTGTGCATTGTGACTGATATTGATATTTCAGATTAATTTTAATATGTATAGAAAATATGTAGAAAATGGATTTGCTTCAAATTATAATTGAGATAGTAGCGCGGGAACAGTATTGAGAAATGTCACTATTTCAATAGATCATTTATACTAAATTGGTAAGGTACCATAAAAACGGTTGCCTCGTAAACTGAATGAACCAAAATCTGGCCATTTTTAATACATTTCTGAATCGATGCTAATTAGTTTATAACGGTTATTAATGATTTGAATTATCCGTTCAAGTATATACTTGTATATTGAAAAATAGTAATAATAACGGACACTGGTGGGAAATGAATACAGTTGGGAGTCGTTTGAATTGGCGCGGCGCACTATGGGGATCCGGGTACGATTCTCAGCCGCCCGTTGAGTGGGGCTGGACTGGTATGTTGAGTGGGGCTGGATATGTAACACAAATGTTTGTATTATTGCATAATTTGCAATAATTTTTTAATACGAAGTCTAATTTTTTTTCTTATGTGAGCTCTTCATTATTGCTTTTTGAGTGTTGTTTTATTTCAAAATCTTTGAAAAGTATTTTCCAAGTTCCATACAAATTCATTGACCTTGAAAACTACAAATTTTGAAGATGACAAAAACGAAAATTTATTGTTACATCTGCGACACTTGCCCGCTGCTTGTCAACTTCGGTAAGAAACGTATTTCATCTATAAATATAATACAAATTAAAACCTTGCGTATAGGTTGAAAATATTTCCAAAAAATAATTGAGGGAGATAGGATAAGTTTTAGAATGCATTAAGATACCTTTCGGAATTTTTGTTTGTTTTCTGTTTGTTAGTATATTTGTTAGTACATGCATTACGTAAACATGATTGAGCCAATTCTCAATAGAGTTTTATAATAAAATTGAGTGCAAACTCGAAGTAATATTTCGTTTTTTATTTCAAATTAATCGGTTTACTCAATCAAAAGTTATGTGAATTTATTATTTTACTTTTATTTTCCTCCAAATAATTGAAATTATATATATGTATATATATATATATATATATATATATATATATATATATATATATATATATATATATATATATATATATATATATATATATACATCTAAGGCACATTTAGTTTTTCCCACATGGTTTTCCGGAATAAAATGTAGATTTGTTTATCTGAATCATTAATTATAACCTATAAACCATTTAGTTGTGATTGAGTAGCAAATATTCGCAAATGCTATTAATATATCTATATAACATTAGAGTCAAGAAGTAATTCAAACCCATCATTAAAAATTGGAATGTTATTTTTATTTTAGTACAAATCCTGCAGAATTTCAAGATATTTTAAACCTGAAATCTGGCGATTCTTTTTAGTTTACAAAATTGTTAATTAAAGTATATAGCCAGCATTGGTCAAATTATGGGCCAAGCCTATCTAATCAAGTATTTGTCTTAATTAAGCCTTAGGGAAATGAACACAAAAAATCTAATGTGATGTGCGTTTTAACAATTAAGAAACTAGCATGCTGTAAATGTTTATCTTTACCTGTAATTTTTTTAATTGTTTGAAAATTAAATGTTAACTGATTAAAATTACATAAATAAATTTCCGCATATAATCGGGTGCATTTTCGTAATATTTGATAATATAAGTTAAATGTTATTTATAAAATTTTAGGAAATGACAATATTTCCCGAAATTAATGAAAGGGAATTTAATCTTTGTTTATCATTATCTATTATCATTTACTAACAAAATGGCAAAATAATTATTTATACAATTTTTTTTAACAGGATAATTAGTGACAAAATTTGATAATTCCATTAAGATTTTATGAGTTACATTTGGTTTTGTAAATCACCTAGTTAAAACCAATATAAAATTTAAGACGTATTTTCTTCAAGCATGGTTGAAAAACAGTGTGTAAAGTAATGTAAGGAAATTTTAATTAATGTAAGGAATTGTTTGATCAAGTCGGCAAAGGATTTTATTTTCATAATAAAATAGTTATAGGGCGTCTGATTTGAAAACCACACATTTTTTAATTAGATTAATTTTAAGTAATTTTTGAATATTTTTACATAAAAATATAATTATATTTTTATGGGTAGACCTTGTTTTAATTTTGTTTTATCTTGTCAAAAAGTACATCTTGGTATTAGTTAGTTATTAAATTTATATTTAATTCAAACTTATCTATTTTGGTTGGCACATTGACAAGAAACATGAATTAAGTTATAGAAATAATCTTTTGCTTGCTAAATTTATGAATTTGAGATCATAAATATATACAGAAATATAATGTTATATAATATTTAAATATACCAAACTTAGAACATATTTATATTCGGTACAAATATACTATATTCAGGTATAGTCATAAAGTTTCTAAAATATATATCGCCGTAGACTGGGTTGCTGATACAGCATAATTCGGAACAAAATACAATAAAAAAATGCTTTCACAAGCTTTTGTAATTTCTGGGAATATATAATGTTTTTTGGAGACGTAGAATGATATTTTTTTGTGATTTCAAAATTTAAAAAAATAATGCTTTATTCCATATGTACATAAGGAAAAATGTTTATCAAATAAACGAAATATTTATTTTCTAGTTGACTTTCTTATTAATAAGCACGAAGTGAAAAACAATAATATATTTTCAAAAAGGCTCTAAATTTAATTTCGTTCAAATATACTCATTACGTATATACTTTTGAGTCGATGGTAATTTGTGTATAACAGTTACTAATGATTTGAAATATCCGCCCAAGTACACACTACATATACTGAAACATAATCTCTTAAAAGGGCTTTTGAAACGAAAATCACGTCCAAATCAAAATCTAAAACTAGAGGAACCCTTAAAAATATAATTCTCATCAAAATCCCCTCGTACCCCGACCATATTCGAAAGCTCTCGGCGGGGCGGGCGGCGGTATTAGTAGGCGGGCGGCGCGGCAAGGGTGAGATTAAGTCGCAACTTGCCAGCCCTCGCCCGTTTGTACATTTCGTGGTGAACGCGACTCACTCAACTGATCCGAACGTCTCATTGCGAACTCGCGTGTGTACTGCGAACCTATGGTCTTGGCTTTTAAGTCATAAGTGTGACGTTTGAGCTTTTTCCAGCTTCCATGGGAATGGATCGATTAAAGTCTACAAGTTTATAATTTTTTATGATAGTTTAATAACTATAATTAATTGGTTTGAATTGGGTTTGAATTGAGAAAATAATATCTATAAGAGAGTGATTTTTTAAAATTAGAGAGATTTCTGTAAACAAGTTTTGAATACTGACAAAAATTAATGAGGAGGGTGATTGTTATAAACTTCCATGTAATTGCGTGTAACACATGGAAGTGCCTTACACGCACTTCCATGGAATTGCGTGTAAGGTATAATATAATCACATTTCAAAGCTACAGTGTAGTTTATTGTTAGGAGTATTAATAAGAATTATAAAATTTGTACTTTGGTCATATTAAGAAAATATGTTAAACATGCAAAAATAATCATTGTTCACTCTGCTCAAAAATGGTGGTAATTAGTACATCAAGGGCAGGGTTTAATTAGGTAGAAAAATAAGATTGATTGCCTCCATCTCTTTTAATTCACATGATTAAAGTAATGAAGTTATGCATAAATTACTGCAATTTTTAATATGGCATGTGGAAACTTTAAATAGATATGCTTTACAGTATTAGCAGCAAAGGAATATGAATTTGTTGTCGAATTTGATTTACAAGTGGTAATTTCATTGTAACTGTTTTTTAACTTTTTTATTGTTACAATATTACAAGCTTTAATTCTTTTTTAGCATGGAAGTAAACATTGAAAATTATGTATATGAAATTGATTTAATGAGCCAAGAATATAGCATAATACTCATAAAATTGTGCCTTTGCATTAAATATAATTTAATATAATACAGCATACGTAAATTTTTATGATTTAAAATAAATTTGGAGGCATTTTATGCTCTTTATGTCGTAAGAATCCTCCGGCATTAAAGAAGGCTGTTTTTTTCTTGTCTTCAAAAACCAATGCTAAAATGATCTACGAAAATAACGTCGGTGCATTTTTCAGCTTTAGTTAATAAGTTTTAGAATTGCTATGTATCCGATGGTACCCTTTTCGTTCGTACAATATTTTTCTCCCTTTTCTATTTGAATAATACTTTTCAGTGTATCTATGTATTTCTAGGATGCTCTAGTTGAATTCCACTTGAAATGTAAATTTTACCTTAATTTTGTTTTGAAGTTATTCTTTGACCATTTATAGATTTTCGTATTTTTGTGAATGTCCATAACACAAAATTGACAATTTATATAGTTTTACTTAAAATAATTTTGTATGTTATTCTTAAGATTTAAATATGACAACCTATAAAAAAAATAGTGTTTGTAATTCCCCGAATACAATATATATATATATATATATATATATATATATATATATATATATATATATTTACATATATATATATATATATATATATATACATATATATATATATATATATATATATATATATATATATATATATATATATTTATTGGAGCTTTCTGATTCTTACTTACAACCCCACAACTAAGGTAGTTGTGTAATCTCTAAATTTAAGCATAAAACTTTACGCAGTGGACTTTAATTATATCCAAAGATAAAAACGATTTTTTCGTCTTATTAAAGTGACTACATCCCCTCCCTTAAAACGTACTATAGGAAGAAAATATAGAACATGTGAAAATATTATCCCTGATATCGGAAGAAAATATAAGAAGAAAATATCGAACACATGAACACACACTGACAGAGACGGAAGATTGTAGGATGTGCCTCTTAATGTACGCATTCGACCAAAAAATTGGGAGTGGTCGGCTGCCGACTCACCATGAAGATATTAGTCTACGTTGGGAGTTATATTGGGAATTTATTTCTTTTCATATCTCTCAGAAATTGACTAATGAGATGCAACATTCGAAATAGAGGTATTTTCTGATCTCAATTGAAATTTAAATGGTATATTTTGAAAACAGTTTCTGTTTTTTTTTAAACCAATGCAAAATTTTTAAACATTTTTAAAATTCTTTTAGTATCTTTTCTTAAGAATGAGCAAGATATTCCAGAAAAATTAATTTATTGTACTTAATTTTTTTAATTTATTTTAGAGCAAAACATATGCGAGTCTACACCTTCAAAACAAATTGTTTTTATGATTAATTAATACTTGTAGTACGCTAATGAATTTTGATTAAACAAGGATGTATTACTGCATATGAATAATAGCCATTCTTTGAAATAACTTATTCAAACAACCACGGTAAATTCAAACTATAAGCTGAGGACAATGTATGCCGGAGCAAAGTGAAAATGTCAGCGGCACAGCGCGGGCATGCGAGGTGGGTAAATAGTTGGCGGTCGCACTATGCGTCTATTAAGGTCGGCAAACAACGTCAACAAATCCCCCCTTGGCGCAGTGTAATTGTGTGGAAAATCAAACAATTCCACGAAACAAATGTGGAGCGAGTGGCAAGACATTGACTCAGTAGCGACTCGACTGGCTGCTCCCTCCGCTCTAATCTCCGCCACTGCGGATTAAAAGATTAATCTTGTACTTTTCCTAGCATTTCCTCGCGCGCACTGTTTGTTAGTTTGTCGACTCCAATCGTCGTTTTGGTCTAATACGATCGGCGATAGTTGAAGAAAATATATAGAAAGTTTTCAGATAAAATGGATCGCATCACTTGTTTCCTTTGTTAGAGCGCTTCGGGTTACGGCGTAAGATTAGCTACGCTGAGAGTTGACAAGCTTTACTTGACAAAACAGGTTTTAACGATAGAATGACATCGAATGTTATATTAGTTTACTCACCTTTCATAAAAAAAACTTAATTGCTTCAAAGAATTTTATTGACTATTTAACGAAGATGTTTGATTTTCAATATATCATGTTATTCATCGAAAATCATTGATGGTTTCAACTATATTCTATCCTGTATTTTACATGTAGGTTTAAGAAACATTATTATATAGAGTAAAGATGAACCTGTTTTGATGTTTAGCTTTCTGACAATAAAATTAACAAATGTCATCATAAATTGCCATTACTAGGCTGGATGTAACTCACATAAAATAAAACAATTGAAGTGGGTGCGGAACTTACACTACGTGGGTTTTGTACACATCTGGGCACATGTAAACCTTTAAAGGTACATAGTATTTTTATTAAACCACTTACAAATATTAGCATCATTTTTCGTCATGTAAATGTGTTAAACAGTTTAGTTTTCTTAAGCGTTAAAATATCGCGAATTTGTCAAAACTATATAACTAGAATCATGGGTATAGTTTTCCAATAAATTTTAGGTAACATTTTTTCCCAATTTTTGCTTCTGCAACATTTTTCTATAATTTCATTTACAGGCAGTAAATTAAATTATAGAAAAATTTAAAATTCTTATACAAATACATTTAAGTTTAACCACTGAACTATATACAGGTTAATACCAAAAACAATTACTATATCAAACGCTTTCTGATAAAAGCGGCAGTGACAGATGAACAGACAGACGGATGTGTCAGCGATCTCATAAATCATTTCTATCTCCGATTTCGAATGTGCGAGTGTAAATTACAATCAACACTGTGAACTGTAGATAACTAATAGTGCATATATTCTGACAAATTATTATGAATATCCATATAATTTGTCATCCTGTTTTATACACTTTATTAACGCTGAAATGTAAAAACTATTATGAACCTTGTAATTAAAGTTAAAAACAACTTGTTATAAAAAGTAATTTTCGATCTCGCTCACAGGATAAGGAGGAAGAATTATTAATAAAATTAGTTAAAACGGGGTAACAGAGATAAAAGATTATATTATAAGGGCTAACAATACTAATGAAAAATATTATCCCTGATAAATGTATCTTATTTTATTATGTTTTAACTAGTTATTTCAAGGACCGTTCTAAAGATCATTTGATAAACTTACGATGAATATCAATTGTAGTATTTTATGGATCAGTTTAATATAATTCAGTAGATTATATTTTTACTAGAATTAGCATTTAAATTTTCATATTTAGTTGCTAGGGAATTTTTTTTCATAAATTTCAATTTAATGTTTGTGAGCAAACTTTGAGAGTATTTGCTCGTGAATTTACGTTTTCTGAAAAACAAATAGACAAAAAAATCAAACAACGAGACTGAAATAAAAAGCTTCATGCTTAGTATAAAATAAATAAATAAATATATTTAATTATTCACTGCCGAAAATGTAAACGTGTGCATCTTGCTTTTTCGATCAAACAGTTAACATATGAAATTTAAACATTTTTTTTTTTGGTATATCTGATATAGTATTAATAAAATGAAAAAAGTAATCCCAAATGAATTTAAGCTCACCACAAGATGTCTAATATTACTACCCTTTACGATTTGTATAACAAGTTATAAAATTTTAACGTATTTGAGACCGACTTCTTAAAATAAAATCATCGCCGGTAACAGGTAGCTTTTGTACTATTGCAATAAAAACTAACTAAGCAAACAAAATAACTCTCAGGTAATTCTTATTACTGTTACTATCTTGACTAGAATGGCTATTGAAGATAATTCTAATGTCAGGTGATTCGTTTGGATTACAAGGGAATGCTTATATAAGCCATATGTATCTGTACATAAGCTATACGGTGAGTCATTGGATAAACAAGTGAAATTCTTCACGACTCATACCGTGAATCACGGTGATTTTGCATATATCCAAGTTTAGACAAAGATTTTGTTTTCTTATTACTTTATTTTGTTAAAAAGGAAAATTTCCGAATATTAATATTGTAATTTTCGATTAGAGTAGAAATTCTTATTATAAAACATTAATTCTTCGTTATTTTATGGAAGTATAAACCAATAACGTTTCTGATCGTAAACTCGTGACATCGTAAAATCACATAGCAACCAATCGATCTTACGAGGTATAACAGATGCTTTACAGCGTGCGCCGTACAGTGTGCTCGATTTGAGTGGGTGTGTATTGAGAAATAAAAGACCAAGTTAAACTTACATACTATGTATTTATTATAAGCTTACAAAAATTATAACTATACCATAGTATATGGTATTTTTTAATAATTTTTGTGAGAACTAAAATATTCTAGTTTGTAATAGTATTTTAAAACCTCTATATATCATAGTATTGGTGTGTACTCTTATGTTTATTAAGGTTTTTCTCTAAGACCGTGTAGGATATCTCTGTTATCAGCTAATTTTTTTTTCTAATTTCGTCAAAATTGAGGTACAACTTTTAAAATAATTTTAATCTAAATACAACGGACGAAAAATAGGTTAAGATCTTGTAAGTATGTTGTTTTTCTTCTTTTAGAAATGTGTTTTTTTATCAAAAATAATATAACAACATTTCATAGGAGTATAATGAATATGGATAGAGCATATTTGTATACCTTTACTGAAAAACATTTTTTTTTACTTTTAAATACACACACACCCATAAAATTAAATCCTTATACCATAATTATGTTTTTTCATAACAGTAATAAATATTACTTAAATAATATGTATTTATACAACGTCACCGTATTTGCAATATATATTGTAAATAAATAAATTATTTTAAATAAAATCTACGTTTTATTTTTTCCTATTTAAAAACCTTTTGTATATGACTGCTGATTTGCAAATCCGATGCGAAAAAAACCTTAATATTACACTTAATTTTGCGTCTAATAAAAAGTAACTGCAATTTCCAGATTTACACAATATTTATTACCTTAACATTACACTTTAAATACTAACGAAATCAAATCAGAAAACCATATTTTTGAAAGTTTATCTATCTCTCTTTATGTGTTTGGACTGAATGAAAGAAGACATGTACGCGAGTGAAACCGCGGATAAATGTTAGTCTTAAAAAAAGAAGTTACAAAGTCGGAACACCGTGTAGAAGACGTTCGCGAGCCGACTGTTTCGTTCAACAAGGCTCCACTCGGTTATTTAATTTTCCCATAAAGCTTTTAATTTATTGACTGGCTCGGCTTTGGTAAGCTTAAAGCCCAACTTCATTCATTAAGTTGAACGCGTTCTGCGCTTACGATTACAACGGAAAGTATTATATAATTGCTTCGATTTTAGCAATCCCCGCGTAAGAGGGTTAACAAGGCTTTACTATTTAAAATATGTTTAAAGTTACACAAACGTTTTTTTTGGCTTAACCCTTTACGTAGAGGGTTTTTAGATTTTACCAGTGTTAGGGGGTCATGTTGTTTTTGGGTTGAGATGTGTTTATTTAGAATTAAGAGCTGTAGAGTGTATTTTGCAGTGTTGTCGTTTTGAAAGATGTTAAGCAAATGGCATGTAATAAGCAGACATAATATCGTTTTCTATGAAAACATTTATTCGATGATTTGTGACCTATAACAGCTTTAGTTTTGTAATTATTTTAGTTAAGACTTAACATTTTAATTTTTCTTACGGGTACATATTTTCAACTTTGAAATGTTTAATATATTTTGTTTTATATTAATGCTATGGAAATGCGTTTTTAGAAATGACCTGTGTTGCCTTTTAAGCTTTATAATAATTGAACATTATTTTATTGCCGTGATTACAAAGGCAGCAGATTATTGCATAATATTTAAATTATTTAATCCATAAATGTTAAGCTGATTGGTTGATTTGATATAAAGGACTTTAAAACTAATCAAGAAGAAATTATATATATTTTTTAAAATAATAGCTAAACTATATAACGCTTCTTAAATATTATTATACAAGTAAAGGAGACAATTTTGTTGACCATAATTTTAACTAAAATGCGACTATTAATTACCGTAAAATTTATATTCGTTTTTTCATAATGACTAGTACAATTTGTTCCTTCATAAAAACTTCCTTCATCCTTCCTGTCCTCCTACTCCTTCTTTTTTCTAATACATTTATACTAAGTACTATAATGTATTAGAAAAAAGAAAAGTTTCTTGAATGTGAAGTAAATTACACATTCTTTTTATCTCAATGTAACGATATTTTCAAACTAATATTTTTACTACAGTTCTAAAAAGAGTAAAAGCTAGTTTACGATTAAGTTATTTGAAAATAACTTTAGTAGAAACAAATCGGGGAAATGGAAAATGAATTTTAATAGAAATTATTTGTAAATATATTACATTTACCAGATGGACAAAAAGTAGGCTTTTGTAATATATGTAGCTGAAGCTAAATAACTGAATACAATCATATCAAATACACAGATCGAATTTTATACTGCTTAAATTAAAAATGTTATGCGATAACAACTATTTTTTGATGCTTCAGGTGTTTCTTTACAACATATTTTTGGTATAAGTTCGTAAACAATTATATCTGAGGGTAAATACCCTCAGATATAATTGTTTAGAGTAAAAAACAAGTAATTGTTTTCCAATGTTTCATCAAAATAGAACCAATACAACTTAATGATTAATATACTAATGCGAAGATGGTACAATTATCCAGTTTACACTGTTTCATGTGAATCAAGAGGATTGTTTTATGTGCGACTGGTTGCACAAATATTAAAACTCAGTTTAAAGTTTAATGGAAATTACAAAAAAAAAGATGTACGATGAGTTGCATGGTCAAGGGTTAAGAATAAATTTGAGTTATTATAAAGGGCGGGGATTACTTCTGTCGCATTGTAACGTCGAATATGGAGGGGTGAAATATGCGACCCCTTCCTAACCCCCCTTCCGCATTCAGTTATTCCAAATTCGTCTGCCGTCATCTCTGGTTCTATCGGCACGACTTAAAACTTTAAATTTCTCCTTAAAATTTGACTTCTTCGAAAGTATTTGAGTTATGCCCGACAATATTTGCTAATTTAGCCTTCGTTTTGTGCTTGCATAAATTTGACAAATCCCGCGATTTTGCTAAGTACCATTTTCGATCAAATAAATTGGGCATATTTTAGAAATAATTTGGTTTATAAAGTATCTATTTCATACCCTTAACTGGGATTGATATTAATAATTTAGTTAATTATAGATGATGAGATTAAAATTAAATACCTTTTATCGTAATCGAGTATGATGCGAAAGTTAATGTGACCGAAGCTAGATTGAATAATTGAGAAAAATTCCAAAACTCACAGTGTGAATTTATATTTACTTTCACATTAAAGCTTACTTTGAGATTGATATTAATCGATTTATTGATATCTTAAATAATTTCAAACCGCTCACAAGTAAGATTGTTAGCATCATACGTAAGTTAAATAAAATATTGTTGGTGCCACATTCTACTAATATGGAATGTAATTACTAATTAGAAGATTCAGGATACTTCCATTAGATGTTTGTATAGAAAATCTACAATTTTAACAATTTATTTTTAAGTAAACATTTATTTATTTTGCTGTTTCATCCATAATAAATAGACCTATTACTACTAATCTATTTCGAGAATAAAATTATATCTCACTGTTTTAGTAAGCGGTATAGTAAACAAATAGTTACTATAATGTTACGATGAAACACATATCAAAAGTACGGAAGAGCGAACCGCATATGTCGGGGACATAACTGAAGAAATTTATACTTGAATATTACAATCAAATTCATAATTTCTATTAGACCACGTAACACGTCATTATAGAAATGATAATTGTCACAGACGGAATGGCAACGTAGGTTTTTTTTTAATTATACTATAGTCCAGTCGTAGTACTATAGTCACTTCTTTCCACCATTAATTAAATACATTGTTAGGATATCTTGAAAATCCTACTTCTGTATAAATTTTAAAATCATCGATTTAACATAAGAATTTCATCATTGTTCAGCTTTGTTCATTTATATTGAATATAATTTATCCGAGACTAGCTTGTTTTTGAAGTATTCATTTAATTGGTTTTAATTAAATGTCATAAATTTATAATTATCTGGCGAAACAGAGCTAATAGTCTGTGCACCGGATGCGTTGTAAATTTCATCAATATTTTTACTATGTTATGTTCATATTTTTAAGTCTTTGGTGCAGCCCAAAATCAACGGAAACGGAAGCGAGAAAAAAAACGGAAGCAACCCTTAAAGAACTTTAAGGGTTTCTTAACTTTAAAAATACACCATTTGAATTTTTACCACATTTTATATGTCCTCTTTTGAACGAATATTGAGCACAGGAAAATTAGTTTAATATTCAATGTAGTTAAAAGTTGTTCTTTTATTAGGGTAATATTAATTAGAAGTCTGAGTGTAAAAGCAGATCAATTTAAATTTGTTACAAAAATGTTTTATGTAGGTTTTTCCAAGGATGTATCAATCGATTCGATATGGAAACAAGTGAACATTTAGTTTAGTAAAATCAAAATATATATATATATATATATATATATAATAATAATAATAAAAACCACATTTTTATACGAAGTCACCGGGATAACGTCCTGAGTAGATAGCGTTGATTTGCCTTTTCGGTTATTCAAAAGGGTCCTCAAAGGGCCGTTATTAAGGTGAAGAGTTATTATAAGCACCCCAAGGGAAGCAAGCAATTTATTCGCCCATAAAACGATATCATTGGTGCTCGCAGCGCCCGCTCCCGATTTCCTTTCTGTCCTTTATCCCATTTTTCACAATTTTCTGGCATTCGAAAGTAGTTTATTGTACTTAATGATTATAAATCTATTTACCGGTTGCCTTAATAAAGTGAAATATTGTTGCTGTAAAGTGAAGCGTATCAAGCTTGAGCTTGACATTTCATTAAATTATTTTATTTCATTAAATTAACTCACTAAGAGTTAATTTAATGGGTGAGTTAACTTGTTTTATTATACTTAAATTTTTAACTCTAACCGATGATAATTAATAGTTTGTTTTTTGATTATAACACAGTTTTTTGAAACAAGAAATTATATCGTTATACAGTATTCGTGGTAAATGATAGACGACAATATTTTATTTACGTAGCTACAAAACAGAACAAATATTTTTATTGAATTATTTGTTTGTAATAAAAAAAATTGTTTGCCTATCTCTTTTGCTTAAAGCTACCAAGCTATTAAATATCATATATAACAATAGAAATATATCGTCTTATACCATAAAAATATTGCTTGCCTGCGATTACGACATTCTTAATCTTTTAAATTATTCAAATGTTTCAACCTATACTGCAAGTAGCAACAATAAAGCTTGTCAAGAAATGTAACACAGTTATTTATATACCTACGTATACTATATACATACGTAGATATCTAAATGACCGTTCTCTCAATAATTATTCCCCTTTCAACTAAACACCCAAATATTCCTTTATCGTTTTCCTCTATATACTATAACTTAATTTCGTCTTATCTAATATCCAATGCAATTAATACAAAAAATTACATTAAACAATTTTTTTTTAATATAGCAATCAGTTTATGATTAGTTCGTTCGTTTTCTTATGTTTTAAGTAAGTACTCAGGTTTGTTGCTAATTTGAAATGTAATATTTACGTATGTACATACTTACAAATTTAGTTCTAAATAAACAGTGTCCAAAAAATAAAACTCAAAATTGTTTTTGGTATTTCTATATATGTTTCGTGATTCTATTAAATGTGGGTATTTAGAAAGCCTTCATTGCTTTGACATAAAGTTGTTTATTACAAATTCTGAAAATTACAAATGTATCAACAATAATGAAATGCGAATATAATAAGTATGTTAAGATCATCTACATATGTAAAATTGTTTAGTTTCATAGTAACATAAAGAGAAATGTACACGCGTATAAATACGCAAATATTTTAGGTAAGTGAAAAATCTCGAGGGCAATAGTTCCTTTTATCGCGCATACCTAAACTTGCCGACTGAGTAATAGACATACATAAATATTTGTGTATTTTCGTGAGGTCGGGTAATTTTAAATCGTGACTTTGCAAGAAACTGCAATATTTTTGTTACGATCTGGTAATTTGTTATGAAGTTTACATTTGCCGGTATGGATATTTTCGGATAATGAGTTTGTTTTGATCTGAGTATGGAAAAGTGAATGCGCCTAAGGTTCTGGCGTATTATAAATTAATCCTTTTCCACATTCGTAATTTCACTAGGTCAAAAATCTTTTAGAAATTAAGGTAAATATTCTATTGAAGTGAAAACGCTAGTAATTTTTCCACTTAACGTAGTTGACAAAGTTTACAATCATAATTTAATGTTAAATATATGAAAAACACAAAATAATTTCTCTTAAAGGTAGTCAAAAATAATAACAAAAATCCTAATTAGAAAGGCACCTATAAAAAACCGTCCAAGTCCATCGTGTACCTAAATAAAATAATAGACGTACTCCGTCTTTTTTATACGGCTCTTGACCGCGTTTGCAAAGATTTATTTTGACCGTTAATGAAAGTCCATCGTCCACTGACTCTGTTTGCCTTTCGATGTGCGTAAATGGTTCGCTCGGGTCGACTCGCTATTGTAAGTTTTAGTGAATCATTGATGTGACGTAAATACGATTCTACGACGTTTTGTACTAACCATTTGTAACCATTCGAAAAATGTTAAATTACTGATACATAAAATAGTAAATATTGACATTATTAGAGTTGAAACGGGGGACGGGGTTTACAATTATTTAATGTTGAACTTTTGGATGAACTATTGAAAAGATTAACCAAAGATCTATTCTTGTTATTAGGATAAGTGACAATCGCAGTATTTTTGATCCAAATTTTTGATGTTCATATTTAAATAGCAATACATTTTATGATGGACAAAGAGAGACATAAGCAGATAAGTTTCATATATTTTTGTGAATTTTTAAATTGCAGTAAAATGGGAACTTGATATTAGTTTGGCATTCGGATTGATTAAATTTGTGGAAATAAATTATCATTTTATCTTCTTCTTTGGAAGACTTACTATATGTACAATGGTAGGTAATATTTTATAAGATTTATATTTATATATATATATATATATATATATATATATATATGTATATATATATATATATATATATATATATATATATGTATATATATATATATATATATATATGTATATATATATATATATATATATATATATATATATATATATATATCGGTTATAAGAGTTAAATATGAAAATATTTTGTAATTTTATTCTAATAAAATAAATGAAAAAAGAAACGTTTTTATTATTTTTTATCATCATAAGGCTGGTGTCTTAAATGTGTCTCTTCAAATTATAGTTCACTAACATAAAATACACATTCATTTTGCAATTTTGAATTATGAAGTGCGTTTGTTTGTTTAATGTTTAGTGCAAAACATAAACTTACATCACAATGTTTGTGTATTGTGTGCAAATACATACGTTTAGACTTAAATATTTTTAAAGGTCCGCCTCACAGCGGGCAGGTAGTCGGAGATTTAAACTGTAATATATTCACCCACGTAAGTTGTATTACATTTATTTACATAGTTTGTACGTGTTCTAGCTCCCGCGATTCTCCCCTTTTCCACTTTCATTTAAACAAGAAAAGAAATTCGGCCAAAACATCCCATAAAAACATCAAGAAACTCATCGAAATAGCCCCATTCCATCACTCCCCACTAACTATTAGGGAAATGCCCATTTCTTTTATCACGCGAAGCAACAGGGTATCCTCTGAGCGGCCTTGTCTTTCGCGCGTCAAGCGCATGCGTGGGCGGCGCCCGCCCCGCCACCGCCTGCTATCGCCGTAGTCGGCCGCCGCGAATCCACGCCGTCGCAAGGGAGACTCCGACTTTTAATGAGCCGACAGTCATTCCCAGCCCGCTCGCACTCTCACCGCGCGATATGAATATATTTTCCACTAAAAACTTGCCCGCGAGCCCGCTCCATGTAGATCCCGCTAAATTCTATTTTCATTTAGCCATCGAGTTTTCGGGTAATTTTCGCGCGGTTTCGCCGAGAGGGGCAGCGAAGTGAATCGCGGGTGTACTCGATTGGTTGTGTGGAAAAAAGTTCGTCTGGAGTTTGTTTCGCTAAGACAAGGTAAATATTGTGATTCTCAACTTCTTTATATTGAACTTTGGTGTCGTTATTTATGTGGTTTGTCATTTGGCTTAGTTTCGTCGGGAGTTTCACGTTTATTTGTTTGGCAATTTGTTGTTCTCTCATTGTGTTCATTAGTTGTTATGTATATGGTACATTGAAAATATTATATGGCTTTGAATCATTAAGCGAACTCGTTCCTGTTTATATGCAATAACATTTAATAAGCATATTTATATATATCTTCAAGGCTTATTGGAATACACGTTCGAGTAACTTTTTCATATATTCAATAAAAATCTTAAAAAGCTTTTCTAGCTTCATCATTCAGCTGGTACTTGTTTAGTATGTTGTTATTGGTAAATTGAAAATAAAATAGGAAATGTTTTAATTTTGTAATGTCCTATTTTAAAAATAACCTTCACATAATACGTAACTTTTTAACTTCAGCTTGAAATTATGCTAAAACATTATTTTTTCTTCGAATTTTATGCCGTGTTTAGTTTGAAAAATCAAAGATACATGAGGTATTACCCATTTTATAATAACAATTTTTTTATAAAAAAAAAACAAATATCTGTGCTTTACCGTCTTTACATTTATAAATACCAACATGCATACATATTATGACACAAATATTTTAATTGCAATTTAAACTTTGCTCTAACAATTTTTCGATCATTTTCGTAATTCATTGTCTTTATTTGTGTATGATTTTACAAGTTGCTTGAGACAGTTTATATTTAGATTAATTTCAGAAATGTCTATGTCCTACTAACTTTATTTATTTTTTTATTATTTATTTACGTATTTTAATGTATACAATTAATACATATGGCGAACTTATTTCTTCAAAGACAATCTCTTACATCCAACCAGGATTGTTTGGGGCATGAAATCATTTTTAGCTTCGAGATTTTCCTTCGACATAAAATTTACCTTCTTGTAATAGCAGAATGTATTTTGATATACATTAAAGAGTATTATAAATATTATGATACTAAATACATTACTATTTAAATCAATAAAAAAGAGCATTCTCATTAAAACATTCATCTTTATGTTATAAATGAGTATTTCTTACATCGACATTATCGAAAGGGAATTTATTTATAATTTTATCACTTATTTTTCCAAGTTCCGGCATTTAATTTCCACAAATTGGTTAAAAGTACTCTATTGCCCCCGGTTTTAAGAAGGAGTGTGAACTTTGTGTAAGTTCTGTCTACGTACACATTGCAGTCGTGATAATTATATATTATAACAAAGCTCATGTACTTTATTTTAGTCCTTTCGGTCATACTGCATATTATGGTTTGATGAGCAATATTCACAGCACAATAACATATCGATGCAAAGCTTGACACGAAATGCCGGAATGTCTTGCTTTTAACTTCATTTCCGTTAGTTTTATGATTAAAACTAACGGAAATGAAGTTAAAAGCAAAATATTCCAGCATTTTATGTCAAAATTTCTGTATCTAAATATGCACAGATTATTACTCGTTATTTTCTGCTTGGTATTTAATATCATAATGTCTGTTAATGTTATTAACTTTTTTTTCTGCAAACTGAAGAATTTACTTTATATTTAAAAGTACCTAATCAGATTATTTATAATTAGAATTACAGCTGCTCATTTTTGGAAGTGAAAATTCTATTTTCACTCAAACACTGCAGTGATTCAACTTATTATTATTACTTTATCATTTATATTACTCCTTTTTTAACCATTAGTCTAATAACTTTATTTATTTTTAAGGAACTATTTAAACTATATCAATATTAAGGAACCATACAGAAACAGATAGATTTAACACAAACATGAATGAAAAGTGTATTCTAATATATTTTATGAAAATACTTTAAAAATAGCATCTTACAAACAACGTGCATAAAAATGAAGTTCATCAAGGCTATTCTATCAAATTAACACATTACATTCCTGTGTCCGATGTTTTTATCAGCGCAGATGACTCTCTCCTATTGGCATTCTTTCTATATATGACGCAATGAATTCGAATGAAACGTACAAACGAAAGGTAATATTTTCAGCAATTCAGCAGAAGGGTGTTTTGTAAAGTTCTACCTACGAAGTTTGCTCCGTCCTTCGTCGTCGCGTATTCGCAGAGGGTGCGATTGCGGCACGTGTGTGCACGTGTCGGGAGAGCTTGTCGCTATACAGACGGAATGTATTGAGATGGATACAAATAAAAATGTTTGATTACTTTCAAGTATTATCAGCATCTCTACGCGATTGTGAAGCGAAGAAGAAAAAATTGTGCCTATGTAAAATAAAAAAAAATCTATATCCGATGCGCCGTCGAAATGAGATAGGTAAATAAAATCGTCGTGTTATGATGTAATATTTTTTTTAACATTTATATATTGCATCTTCAGAATGAAGCTGGACTAACTCAAAATTTTAGAGACTAATTTAATGGAATTGGGTATTTGCAAATTTTTTTTAATTTCATAATCTAGTTCTGCGTGTTATGCTAATACTGTTAGCTGAAACTATTTTTATGCATAGAAACAAATAAAAATCGTATTTAATTAACTATGATTGCTATACATAACAATGTGCAAATTTCATAAGATAAATGCGTTTGTGAGGAAATTCACGTTCCGCCAATTTTTTGTGGTATTTGTTAATTTCTAAATTAAAAATTTGTTCATGTCTATCCATATTAGATAAAACTTTTTGTCTTTTACAGTAATAAAACGTAACATTCCTTTTAATTTTTTTTCTAGCAAACATTCGTACAGCAAAATATATTTTTGCATCTACAGTATATGTGAATTCTTCGAAGGTCCTTTCGTTTAAAACTGTTCAATCCACACACATCTTAATTTTTATACATATCTTTATGTATTTTTTTCTAGGTATTTATTTTAGTACCATAGTTTTTAAAAATTCTTATTTCTGTTCCAGTACTTTAATTTTATATATATCTATTCATACTGAAATTAACGCGTGTCATCATATTTAAAATTAATCGCATTTTATTAAAAATGATGAAGGTTTTGTATTATAGATAATAATTGATCGTGTTTCTGTTAATGATAATGCCATTTGTTTTTCTTAATTTTTACACGGGGAATACCTATTTAACATGCGTACCATATTTGTGAAAATATTAACATTTCAAAGTAATTCTCAATTACACGTTATTTGATCTCCGTGCAATTTTAAATGCAGTAAAGTAATTCATTGCCTTAATAATAAGGACGTCTTAATTATGTAATATTTTTGTGAATATACGCAGGTGGTGACAGCCACAAGCAAGAATTTAGTAGACCCCGTACCTATTACGAGGTAAAATATTTTTCTTAACTATTCTATTAATCCTTTTATTGAAATAAATACTGAAAATGGTTCATAAAACATAAAGTATTGTTTTATTTACTCAAATTTAATTCGAATCCTTCAAAATAGCGATCTATTTCGTTGGTTTGGTTAGGGAATAAAAAAGAAACTTAAAGTTTTGCCATATTTGACGATATTTGATTGACGGATATTCATTGAATTTTCGATGAAAAATTCTCCCACAAGGGCCGATTTCTTAGGCAGGGCATTATCATGAAGCAAATTCAAAAATTTTCTTTCAAATACCTTATGAAGCCCAGATAGTATTGTTTGATTCCTTGCTTCTTTGAAATGAGTTCCGATCGAACAATAATGCGAAAATAAAAAAAGAATAATTTATTTCAAATGACTTTGCTCGTCGTCAAAGCGCTGTTCTGAAATTTGTTGATGAATTTACCTGTCAAATTCAATATCACATGAGTTTTCATCCATTTAATGCATGGGAAGTTAACATTGTAGATTTATTATGATATATTTCATTAATATAAAGCCATCGTTATTAGCTCCTTTAAGCTATAGTTAGCAATCTGTATGCGGGACTTTACTGCAAGAAAATTCAGCTTCGTTGAAACAAACCTCATGTCCATATCAACTAAAATGGTGCAAGCTGATTCTTGTCCAGTTCCGGATCCATCTCCCCCTATCTTAAGCGATTGTTTTCTATAACTAATTCTTTATTTATTGAAATTTTTGTTGGTCGAAGGCATTGAAAGTTAACCTGAATGAGGCAAGTCTTCAACCATTGCTTTGCCTTTTTTGAATTCTTTTTACCACTTCAATGCTCATAAGCGTTTTTCAATATTTTAAATGTTCCAGCATACTAAATTATGTTGGTAACAGGTAATTTAAGACAAACTCCTTATTCGGTATTTTTATCCATTTTAAATATCGTAGGGTACATTTGAGATCAACTAACTTAGTCAACAATCGTAAATAACTGATTCATAGATTATGCGAAATTGAGTAAATTGTAACAAAAAAGAGTAAAAATTGTGTATGTACTGTTGCGTGTGCCATTTAAATAAACAATGCCCCATATTTATTTGACAGAATGTACTACACACAGACACATTATATATATATATATTTATATATATATATATATATATATATATATATATATATATATATATATACATAAATATATATAAGCTCCCTTCATTCTATACCACTACTCTCGATTTTGTGCTTTTTCTATCCATTTCACTCCAGCTGTTCTTTTGATATCATCATACCAATCCATATTGGGCTTCCGTTGTGGGCGTTTTTCACCCTACGGTCTCCATTCTACGAGCGCTTTTTACCTCAAGTTTTGTTTTCTGACGACTTGGCCAGCCCGTTAGCATTTAAGCTTCGCCACACATTTTATGATGTCCGCAACCCTGCTCTTCTCTCTGAACCACTTGTTCCTTTTTCGGTCTCTCAGCGTAACCCCTATCACTTTTTTTAAATTGCTCTCTGAGCCTCTCTGAGTTTGGTGAGGATGTCTTTTTTACACATCCAGGTTTCGATTCCATAGGTAAGAACTGGTTTGATACACTGGTACTGCATGCGAGGTTTGTGTTGAGGCGTGATTTCATTTTGAATCTGAATTAAATTTTGGAGTAGGCTGCCCACGCAAATCTTGTGCAGCGGTATATTTCGTTGGTTTGGTTTTCTTCCCCATAACAACCTCTTGATATTCTTCCGTACTCTTTCTATAAGGGTTAAGTTTATTTTAATGTCCACTGTACTATTGAATAGTTAGTCATAATCTTGAATTTGTCTAAGTTAATTTCCAACCCGACGCACCCAGAAGAATCACTCAATTTTTGCAAAATGGCTTCGAGGTTTTTCGTGCCGTCTAATATTAAGACAATGTGACTAAGATCTGAACAGTAAATTGAACTTTTATGAACCACCCTTATGAGAATTATTATAGTGTATATACATATATATATATATATATATATATATATATATATATATATGTATATATATATATATATATATACAGGATTAAATTTTGGTCACTGACCAAGTTTTAAGGAGTGATTAAGAATCGGCCACTAAATTATATAAGATAAGAAAAAACCTAATTTTTAAAATTTTTTTTCATGGAGGGAACAATTTTAACCCAAAATATTGCTATCTTATTCAAGAGCAAATTTTTTGAAATTCAAAATTTAAATGAGACCTTTTCCATGATATTTTTGAAATATTACCTTGTCAATGAAATAAACACTTTCACTCCGTCTTGAAAAAAAAAGTTATTGAACATGAAAACAAAATAGTGTCAAAAGAAATTCTTTTACTTTACGCATTTTTGGTTTTGACAGAGATAACAATGAAATTAAAATATACACTTGCATACTGCGTACACTTTGTTTTTCATGTATATCATAAAGCTACAGTGACCACTTACATGTCGCGTCTTTTTATCTTATTTTTCTAATAGATTAGAGATTCTCTAAGAAATTTTTCTATTAGTTCTCGATTTCCTTTTTTGAGATAAAGTACCCTTAATATATATAAAAAAAGAAAATGTTCACAGTCCTATCTAATTTATCCATTACTTTTTTTATATGTTTATTCTATTTTAAAAAAGGTGAAATACGTTTACGGAAGTTCTGGCTTATTTTGCGCTCACCTTATTTATCTTTACTGTGTTTGTTTCAATCATATTACTTGGAAATATATTTATGAGAGGAGATATTTACAAGCGAGACCTAAAAATACAAGTCACGTCTTGTAGTTTTGCATAGCTTCAGTCTTGCTAAATGTTTATAAATTTACGCAATATACGGGCTGCAAATATTTACCGCATTACGTGTCATATCGCTTTTCATTCCGGACCGCTACAGAATATGTAACAAGGATATGTGTTTCGTAAGTAACATAAACGTTATATAAAAAATAGTTTACTTCAAATGGAAATTACACCTACCTAGGTTTCATGTGCGAGATCGATAAAATAATTTAATGTGATCATATTTTTATTAATTAAACGAATCTTGTGCAAACCAATAAAAAATGTACCAGTACCGTTCTTAAAAATATAACTCATACGATATTTCTAATCACGTCCATTTCTCTAATATAGGTCCGGGTGAAAAATTTAAGTAACGATTTAAAATATACGTAACGCCATCTATTGATGCATACAAGTACACTGTGATGATATCTATAAAATGATTTTTTTCTTTGAAATGGTATGTATTCATAGGCAGATAAATGGACTTTGCGACTTCTAATGGCGAAATCAGTAGACAATTTTTCCACAAACGTGGACAAATTCCACGGTTTATGACCAGTTGAAAAAATCCAGCTTAAACCAGTTTTTTATACGTCACAATTCCTGACGAGACATGGAGATTTCCGAGCGAGTTTGTAAAGATTTGCCCTGAGAGAGAGAGTCCCGCCTGTCCCTGCAGTTTTGATACGCAAGACATGGGACATGTTTTATTTAACTACAATGAGCAAAGCTATGTAAATAAACTTTAATAGAGACCTTGCGCCAATGAGGTGAAGTAGATTCCCGTGATTTTTTAGGGCGTGATATTTTTAGTTACCGTGACTTGTTTGAGAGTGAACTTAGATTCATTATGAGCGTATGCAACTTGCTTCCTGGAAAACAAAATTGGGATCCTGAATGGCTCGTTGCGAAGGGACAGTCTTTAACCTTGTTGAGTGGAAGCATTGTATGGTAGTTACGGGACATTATTGGGGAACTTTCGAAGGTTCCCATTTTTGTATGAGGGAGGAACATCCTGTCGAACAGATCCCTGGAGGGACTTTGGGACAACCCAGTCAATGCGAAAATAGATACGCTATGCATTTGTGCCATTAAATTGAGTAGCTAGGAATTTCTTCGTTGTTGTTTTACTAATGTGATGTAAATTAATTTTTGAAAATATGAAATTCTAAATCTATATCCGAAACGAGTCAGTGTTTCTTTACGTAATGGGTGCTTAAATAAACAAACAGAAAAAAATTACAGTCGCCAATAAAAATTTCATCATCGTTATATTCAATAAATATTTGTTTGAAGACTGAAAGTTTCATAAACAAATTCGATTAAGTAGCGAAGTGAAGAGAAATCAGAGATACCTATGATCAGGATTGAATACAGCGGAGTTATATTAAACATTCAAACAAGTTCTTATTTTTTAAAATGATAGCGTAGTCATGTGTGTTTGTCGAATAAATATTACTGTGGCTTTACTTTGAATTTCATGTTGACTTATTTTACGTTTTTTTTACATTTTCCTTAATATATCATAAATAAATAGTTCTTTTAAATTATTTGTAGAATTAAAAATATGTTTTAGACCATAGTTTATGGTTGTAATTGAAATATGCGTATAATTTGTTAAAAACTCGTGTAAAATTAGGGACTCAACATTTAAAACCTGAATCAGGTCGTGTGTTAAGTTAAACTTATGAGGTGAAAAATATTTTAGCCATAAGGAATGTGTTTATTTGTAAATAATGTACTGAAACTATTGTCAGCATCTCATTCCATCACAATATAAGAAGTCTATTTAAGAAACGAAGTTATTCACTACGTTTTGTAAAATCAAATATGAGGACTTTCCTAATTTAGGTATAAATAGAGTAAATTACATTTAGAAACTTGAAACTTTGGAAGTCACATTCCAATAGTTGGATGAAATTAACAACTTGTCCAGTAAATTTAATTCCGCAACTTCCCTCACTTGAAAAGAACGCAAATTAAGTTATTAGTCTGATGTCAGTCAGCTTGATGGGATATAAACTTATATTGTAGAACTGTTGAACTGCCGAGTAGAGGCTATTTTCTTACTTATTCTGATAAAATAGTTCTAGATATTTCCAAGGATATTCAAATTGCGAGTACGGATGAATATTTATTCAGATAAATGGTACTTGACGTATAAATCATGGTGATTATTTAGTATATCTAATTACTTACAATATAAAAGCCATTTATAAATAATGTATCATAAGTAATATCCATTTCTAAAAAAGTGGAACCTTACCTACTATAGTTCATGCTTAGAAAGAAATTTTAATTTTTCTTAGGAAGAGTGAAATGGATACTTTCTGACATTGTATATGTCAAAACGAAAGAAATCGGAACCCATGTAAGATCGTTCACGAGTCTTATCATCTATCCGGCTGTTTCTGCCGTTTTCCTTAGAAATCGTTTGACAGAGAAATATAAATGCAAAAAAAAAATTAAACACTTTGTCCAAGTCATAAAGTACATGAATCTGTATAAATTTCAATAGTACACAAAAATATTTACATTGCAATATTAGAGATAGCCAATAAAGTGATCGAAGAATATATTACATATTGTATATCATGTGAATTTAAAAAAAACCTGGTGTGTGCTTATAATCATACGATAGAAGTGAAAACTCATCCAATTTTGTTTTACATATATATATATATATATATATATATATACATATATATATATATAAAGGTTTTTTTGCAAATTTTCTGGTCAGATTTTATTAACTTTTTTTTTGGCTCATCAAAGGGAAATAAAGTGGCAGAATACATTATTTTCTCTTATTTTTTAGAAATTTTTTTACAGATAAGTAATTTAAGATTGCGAAGAAACTATTTATAATAAATATTAATTTAAAATATTTTTGTATTCTTCTATTACCAGCCTTTTCAAATGATACTCTGTATGATATATAAAATGAAAAGAAAATATTTTTAACACTTTTGTTAGGTCGACCTGCCACTAATTAACTATGTAATGACATTTACGAAAATAAATTTTATGCACTTCTAATTGTTGTGTCGTCATGAAACTTGGCAGTTGTATGTAGTTATGATGGACAATACAATTATATGGTACCATCGGACTGATGCACTGAAATAGAACCGGAAGTCAGCTTGAGGAATTGGATTGTTCGCCTCACGCACGCTCAGTCGCCCACAAACATAGAATTAAAAAGAGATACCTCAGCCTAATAGACAGTTTTTTTTAAATGAAGGCTTAATATTTGTAAAAGTTACTCTAAATGTAATATAAAGCAAGTTCAAAACAAAATCCTTAAATGTAAAACTAAAGAAATCGAAAATGAATGAATGGTTTAAAAACTTTAAAAAACACGCATTTATAACTACTGTTTTATTTGTTTTTTTTTTGTAAAAAATAAACGATTTATTTTCTCAAATTAATATAAAGTGAATAATTTCCATTCACTTAACTTTTTATTTGCTTAACATTTCAGTCAGATTTGGAAAAAAAACGCTCTACGCTTTTACATTCAAATATCATACTCAATAACAAACTTACACTAAATTCCATACAGAGTAAAGACTCTTTAAGTGTTATAAGAATATTTAAAAAAAGTTATTGATGTAAAAAATGTGTAAAATGAGGTTCGATGAAATCTAAATACGTCAACTTACAAGTTTCCACTTTGCGTGGTTTTTGAGGAAATTGGCTTTGGAAATGGAAAAATAAAAATTTTTTGCCTACTATATCTTTCGTAAACGTTAAAACACGGGGAAATTTTTAAAAATGATGACGTCAGTACCTTGACTATAGTTTACCTACAATCTATGCCAAAATAAAAATAATGCCTATATTTAGAAATGCCTATATTTTTTTATAATTTTAGGTTGAGTTGTTTCGAAAACTAGGGGGAAGGGGAACCTATGTTTTTTTCGTGATTTTTTTAATATATTTCTAAAGATATAATATCTAAAATTAAGGAAAATATTTTTGAGACCCTTGTAACTAATTTTCGAACTACACCGTACTATATATGAAATCAAAGAAAATATTTTTTGAAGACTTGAGTATTTAATGTTTCCAAATGAATCTTTTTGAGTTTTAGCCATTGCGATATGTGGTATAAGGTTAATATGTTTTATTACGGTGCACGATTTCTACGTTAATCAGCTTCTTTGAAAAACGGGTCGTGATGGACATACGGACATATACGTGGGTGATCTGATAAGGGTCCCGTCTTTCCGTTTAAGGTTCAGAACCCTATACGTAAATGTGAGTGACCAAAAACGACAAAATGAATAGAGCCGAACAACTCTGCGAAGCTATGCAGCGGTTGACAGAAAACTATATGGAAAAACATGATAAATTCTAAAATTGAAATATTATCAAACTTGAAGTGCACAGGTTCAAATTTATATTACATTAAATTATATTAGAAATATTATTATCAACCTTAAAACACGAATTCAGCCCACTTTGAGTCGGTGAAGAAATTTTGAACTGGGTGTTTCTGCGTAATTCTTTTTTCGTAAACAATTTTGGCCCCAATAAATAATCATTCCTTAAAGATAATTTGTCCTGGGCTTCTTGAAATTTGTACTTTTGGTGGGATAGAGATAGAAATTTATATCCATATTTAGTTTTTCGTATTCTTTTTTATATTTGTATGATGTGATGGAGTAAGATGAGTAACCGACTGAAACACGATTATAATTCACGGGTTTATTTCCGGAGGGAAAGAAATAAGGACCGATTTATATGATTCAATTAAATTAAAATAAATTAGTTATAATTCGCATATTCTTCAATCTCTTTTAAATAAACGTTCTGAAAAATAGTAACCATAAACTAAACTGCTAAAAATTTGGGAACGGCATTGACTTTTATGGGGGACAGGTATAATTTTCTTTAATTTACTTTTTTGTTACTCACGTACAAGATACTATAATTTTGATAAATATATATTTTCTAGTTCAAAGAAAACTATTAAATACTGTTTTATAACTATCTTTTCTCCTTTTGATTTCGCAATATTTATACCCAACGATGAAGTAAGGCTTTAAACTTATTTCATAGGGTAGGTTAGTCCCAATAAAAATTCGCTATAAATATATTCCTCTCCTCTTCTAATTTTTTAACCACGAATTTGAACTTGGTCTCTTTATTGGTTTAATTATCAGTTCACAATGAAATCTTATCACAATCCTCCTTTCATTCGTAATTATGACCTACCATTTTTAGGGTTTAGGGAGACCTAAAAAAGGTTTTGGAAACTCTTAAAAGGAAAAATGGGACACTTTCAAGATCACCCTCTTGTCTGTCAGTACGTCCGTCGTAGACGATTTTTTTTGAAACCGTTTCAGGTACAGACTTAAAATTTTACATAGTAATAAAATATATTGCATTGTAATAAATCTCAAAAGTATCAATTTGGAAATTTGGGTAGGGAGAGAAATGTAGTACTAATTTTTTTTTAAATTCATGTATACTGTGGACGTATTATTTGAAATTAATTTGCATAGTTATAAGGGTCTCAAAAATATATTTTCCATAATTTTAGGTACTTTATCTTCAGAGATATATTGAAAAACTTGCAAAAATAATATGATCTATTTTTATGAATTCTTCATAGATATTCTAACAAATATACAAAATCAGAGCATCCCCCCTCCCCTTTATTTTTTAAAACTATTGAACCAATAATCATAAAAAAGGGTTGGTGAAATCTGACTAGAATATTACAGGAGACCATAGCGATAATTTTTTAAATGTGCACCACGTTTTATGCCTGTAAAAGATGTGATAGGATATATATTTACGTTGTGAAAAATTCATTTTCATAAATAGTTTAATGGAAATATCATGTACCCTTAAACGTTTATAACAGCACAAATACATACAGAACCCACGTTGTGCGAGTTCTCTTAGCGCTTGTTAAGTTACTTTTCCCCTCAGTTTAAATTGCCGGCTTTTATATCCAATAATCTGGCATAACTCTTCTTTAATAAAGACTAAAATAATTATTAAAAACAAAGCAAATAATAATATAATTTGTTTAAAATTAATATTAAGAATTTCACAATATATTCTCAGATGTATGAAATAAAGGAGAAAAGTGAAACTCTATACCGCAAGGCAGTAACATTATATTGGAAATAATTTACAAAGTTTACTAACAAGTTTATAACTCTTACCATATTGCTACGTTAAAAGATTTTGATGCACTTAAACCCATCCGCCAGATTAAATCATATTCAAAAGCTCCAAAATACGAAGCTCAGTTACTAAACAAAAACTATTTCAATTTAAGTAAAAATCGTTAAGAGTTTGTGTTCGTATTTTTTTTCTCTTTTTGTCTGAAATAATAAGTTGAAGTCGAGTCCTTTCATGAAATTTTCTTTGATAAGCGTTGGTTTTTTATTGTCCAAACTTTTTTATATTGAAACACTTTTGAGGGGCTGCATTCATTTATTATCCTCATTGTTTCTTATCCTTTTGTTGGATTTTTTTCGAGCTTTTTGAAATTTATTAGTTGAAAGGTTTTAAGGGTTTCATTATAAGGGTAACCGTTGAATATATTATTTAAAAATTTGTAAACGATTACAATCAAATCAGTTATGGGTGATTATAATCAGACTAGACTCATTTGTATCGGACTAGACTCAGTGCATTAATAGAAGTTGAGTAGTGGCTTTTCCGGGTAGAATTTTTAACTTGATTTTGTATGTTTAGGACTAATATATAGGCAAATTCACAGAAAAAGTTTCAATTTTTAATATTCAAGACTCTCTCTCTCTCTCTCTCTCTCTCTCTATATATATATATATATATATATATATCTTTTTTTTTTTTTTTTCCTTCTCAATTTTCAAAGGATAATGAATGCTATAGAAAACATTAACTCCATCCTTTGTTTTCTACTCATTACTCTGAATAATTGAGCAAACTAATTGAGTAAGTTTACAAAGGTCCAACTAATACCTTTGTAAACTTATAATATTTTGGAAGACATGTTTTTTCATTAAATCATATGATTAAGTAATAGTTAATTTTATATTTAATTTTTTTAATTAGTTGTTAATATCCAGACATGTTATAAAATATTGATTTGAACATTTTTAGTCAGAAAGCCAATAGCCATACAAGGTACCAGGATTTGTCATACTCATTCTAATGATTTTCATGACATTGACTGTATTGTGACATTGTTTAATTCTTTAGCTCGTAGTATTCTGGATACGAATGCAGTCGTCCGGAATGATCAAATTAGAAATAGGGTTATGTATATAGTAGTATTGTAGTTTACGGATTGATTATTCGATGATATTTATTCGAATCGCTTTGTGTTTATGTCTTATTGGTTATTGTTTTATAACCATTTGTTCTCAATTTCTCTACATGCTCAGTGCTTTGTATAAGTATTTAATCTGGAGATAGAGGTTTCAAGAAATAAATAAATAAATAAAATTAGTAAAAATGTTCTCAAAATACCATTTCCTTTATTTTCTTCAGCACAGTTTTACAAAATGAGATCTGACTAAATATTATCTTTTTTTTATTTCGTTTTCTATATAAATATGCACAATATTCGACAATTAACCGCTTTATATTTTAATAGAATTTCACGTACCTAGTGTCCAACTTGTGGGATTAGAAAATGAATTAAATAATATTTTAGAAAAAAATGAATTACACTTCAAGATTATAAGTTAAGATTTTAAACAATATAAGTAACATTTAAAAGACATAAAAAAACAGTTAAGTGAGAGTAACTTTCATCATAATATTCCCGTTCATATTTAAACAAATATAAAAGTTTAAACCTATAAGTGTTCATAGTATTTCGGTTAAAATATTTATTATAATTTTAGTGTAGATAATATTATATCTTCATTTTGTTTATTTTCCATGAACCCGAAAAGTCGTCTTTTTTTCCAAAACTCCCTATTTATAATACCCCTAAAACATACACTTCTAGAAACTTTGTTATTTCCGTAATTTTAAGTCAGATTTCAAAGTTTCAGCAATATGGGGTGGATACATTTTTTCGTATGTTTTCGAGCCTATCAAAGATATTTGAGGTCCTTGTAATTAACTTTTTTAAACGATAACCCACCAATAAATGAAATTTGTAAGAAAAAGTTGCAATGGTGGCAGTGGCCAGAAATATATTGAAATTTTTTGTTATAATTGGAATTGCAAAATCAATAATCGGACTGAGGACTTCAGTAAATGGATATCCTATTCCAGAGATTTTAATGACATCTTAAAAATATTATTTGAAACCACTTACTTAATCACTGGATTATGTGTTACTGAGGGTAAAAAGACTTTTAAGAAGTTAATTAACTATTCAGACGTTAAAAAGAGATAAATCATATTTGAAAGCCTATTAATAATAATGAAATGATAATGATGGGTGTAGGATATAAGATTTTTGACAAAATATGTTAAGGTAATAGTTAAATATAGAAAATCTTGTAAAATAGTTACCAAGTATAAGAGAAATGCAAGAAGTAAATACAAAAATTCTTTATCCGGTAAAATTTATACTGACAGACGAAGAATGACTATAGGCACCTAAAGATCTACTGAAATTAACAATTATAAATTTCTTTATACTAGGTATGGAAATATTGTTAATGTTAAGTATAGAAATATTATTCATGAGAATTAAAAATAAATGAAATTATCAGGACGTGTATGCTACATTAAAAAATAATGGGAAGATATTGATTATTTCAGGTTTGGGAATGTGATGTTAAAATAGCCAAATAATTTTATTTCATGTTTTTCGTCATCTTATTGACATACACGACAAAATATGTACCGTAAAGCTAGTAAGATCACAATAGTATTACTTTATTTCAAAATACGATATGGTTGATCAATTATAAATATAGATTTGGTTCTATATTGAAGAAAATCAGATATATAATAGTAAAAACTAACAACATTGATGTAGATGACATTTATATATACGTTATAATCATGTCTTTTATTAAATTATTCACAGACAAATTTTAATTAGTGATCTTCTTCGTAAGCTTCATTTTTTACATGGCCAATAACAGCAGATTACACTTAAAAGTATTAATTTTAAATACACTAATATTTTAACCAAACAGCTTAAATATAACTGATTATGGGCTTAAAAGCACTCCAAGGTTAAACTTTACAGATCTTAACCAACTTGGTAAGTTTGGGGCCGAATTTACGAAGTTTGTTGTAAATTGTGACATCAATCAATCTGCGTACTTCGATACAAGTTATATTTAGATCAGATATTGACAAAAATTACTGAAACTTTAGGTTTTGGTGGGTTATAGTTTTTCGTAAATGATGCTTTATAATTATCTCCGCATTAGGGCCTGGTAAATAAAATTGAAATGTAAGATCTACATATAACTTAAAATTATATAATTTTATGTAATACCAATGTTGTCTCATTTTATACCTCACGGTCTTAAAAATAGTTAAATAAGATATATGTCTGCTGACATCCCCTCTAAGAAACTTATGATTATTTATTCTATCGTGTAAATAGAAACTAAAACAAAATCTTTATAAAATGGAAAGTAATTAATATTTATAATACGTTTTCCATCGTCAAATTAGTATCATTACATTTTTTAAGATTGCCAATGCACAATAAAACAAGCAATTATTATTAGAAAAAAGCAATTTAGTTATATTGTTACATTAGCCTCAGTAAAGACTTAATTGATCAATTAGTCTATCAAGTAGAAATAAAATTATAATTAAATACTGTTTTATTTATATTCATTCAGTTTTATTGGATAAATTGAAAACGTGTGAACAGAGATTTAAAATGAAAAATTGCAGTATTTAATTTAATAAAAAGTAATGAATCCTAATATATTTCAGGTTCATTTTTACTGTTAAAATGCCTCTAAAACTTTGAAATAAAACTAACTATACAATTGGACATTTTCCCACTACTTCGCATGCATATGTAGATATCAACATTAATAAATTTCAACCGACATAAATTGTTTAAATAGAATGTAATAAGATTTATTAACTTACAAAATCATGTTTAAATACAACACAATTTTAAAGCGAGATGATATATAATAAATAAATAGGTAGTTGAGGCTTGTGTTGATCAAAATTAATTCAGAATTAGGGTGCTCCATCATACCAGCGTGGGCTGGTTAACAATGTCCATGTAGACGGTCTTCGTGCCATCTTATACAGAGTGGTCTGGTGAAAGCGATATAATTTGAAAATTTATAAATTTTGGTCATGTACATATGAAGATTGCTTATTAATGATTTTTAAATATGTTACTTGGTTATAGAAAAAAGTTAAGTTATAGATAGGAAAATTTCAGAAAGAAAAAAATTACTCAAATTTATAATTAAAAAATTCTTCGCTGAGATTACGGCGAAGAGCACTCTCTTCTTTACTTTTGATGCATTTTCATAATTTTGAATAGTAAGTTATGTAAAAATATAAAAAAATGGAAATATGCTATTTATAGTGTTATCATGCGAATATTATATGATCGTGAAGTGTTGCTACATTTGGTTTGGAAGAGAAAATGCCGAAATTGAAGTCCAGTACTGTATTCTGCAGCTATGACACCACTGCTATCAAATATTGTCTTATAATTGCGTCGGTAAGGTTTCGTATATCTTGTAATTCTTATATAAATTTCACATCCAAAATAAATATTTAAGAGTATTCAGGAGCGACGCTCAAGTTAAAACAATAAACCTGTTGATAACGAGCAGAACTTGCACTGCCACGTGACTCTCCTACACTCTTAGGTGCATATAAACAGTTAATGTTACACAGCGTTTTTATTAAACAATTCACAAATATTAATAATATTTTTCACCACACATTTTTTTCAACAGATTTTCACAGGGGTAAAAATATTATAAATTTGTCAGTAATACTTTAATTAGGTTTTTAATAACATGTTTTGCTATTACCTAAATATTAAATTTTTCTTAGGGATTTTCTATTTATATATGGAATATATATATGAGAAACATTAGTTGAATTACTGTTTCCTACTTGATAATATTTGAGATAGATCTGGTAACAAAATGGGGTCAATAATATAAACATTTGATTGTTAAATGAATCGTTGTTTCGCAATAAATAAAAAAGTTATGAATATTTGTGCTATGCTTCGAGAGATCTTTTTAATGATTTTATCAGTTTTCCTATACACAAATGTACAGGATACTCCTTAAAATATAATTTTGAGCCACTTATATTACACTAAATATAATTTTTTTAATTTTTGGACTAAGGAATTAAATAAATGCGTAAATTTTAAGTCAATCTTATTTTGATTGGCAGTTGGAAAGCCTTGACAGACCGACAGATAACTTTGCCGTAACATATGGTTCAATTTGGATTATTTATATGCAAAATGCTCAAAAATGCAAAATGTTGTTGAAGCAACTTAATTAATATATCAAAAAGGGGAAATGGAAAGGGTGTCAAATTGTTTTCTATTCTTAAAAATAAGTCAAGCAAATGCGACAATGTAAATGCATGTAACGCTATCTGTTGGATGGAACAAGGAACGCTTACATTTAAAGAAAGTACATGCTCAATAGCAGAAACTTTTTCGCAATACCAACCGTAGCAAAGCATTTTCTGCTTTCTTGAATCTATTTCCAGTATTGTGCGGTACAATTTATTTCATTTTCATGCTAATTTAACCTTTATAAAGTAATATATATTAAAAATTTATATAAATGTGTTGAATTTTATAAAGGAACCTTTTTTTAAATTGTAGTCTTGATATGTTTTAATTGATAATCAATTTAGAGTTGATGAAAAATTACTTCCAAAATTATACCTTGTATCAGACCCTGTATATGTCCACAATTAAATAAAAATACTACGTGATGTAGTATTATTTCTACTTTCTTTAATTTCTTTACCACGACCTAGGTTTCGGTCGGTCGTGGTAAAGAAATTAAAGAAAGTAGAAATAATACTACATCACGTAGTTTCATTTAATTGTGAATAATGAATTTCTACAAAATTAATGCCAAATATATTCAACCATGTATATGTGTTACGGCGGAAATATTAAATTATATATTATATACAGCTTTTTGTTTTCCAACCTTATGCTTTCTACGATATTCGCTTTAAACTTTTATGTCCATTTGAATATTTTAAATTTCGAAGCATAATTATTTAAACTGCTGATCTCATTGGATCTCATCATTAATAATTATGCCTCATTACCAAAACACTATTCAATTCTATAATTAAGTATATATATATATATATATATATATATATATATATTGAATATCAACTAGCAAATTGGCATCTTATTATTTCATATAATTTAAACAAACTCGTACTTTTATGCCGGAGAAACAAACCTAACTATAAAATGATGAAACGGAATAAATTAAAAAAAAATAAAAATTTTCAAGTTTTACCAGCCTATATAAAGTTTTAATATATTTCCAATCATTATTTTAAAGTTACATTTATGTACATAAAAGTATATAAAAAGACCATGGATTACATACTTGTACTTTATAAATGTTTATAGAAAAAAGTAAAACTCAATTAAAAACATTTCTAATTTTCTGATCATTTTATTTAAGAGAAAATTTACTCTATCTGGTAAATCTGTAAATTAATTAGAATGTTATGTATTAGATTTAATAAATGCCTTATAGACTTCGGTTCGACAGTTTCATTCCAATAAAATGTAAAATTGGCAGTGACATAATAAATACATTTATTACTCGGATTTCCCGATAAGACTTTTTGCGGTTTTTAATATCTCTACTGTTCTTACAGTACAGTAGTCTCCAACTATCAAATTAACTATGCAGCTGTAAGGACGACACTTTGGTAACTTTATTTAATTTTTACTGTGTTGTTATTCAAATGTAATACTCTATTTTTGTTAAAACAATAGGATTTTCACTTGTTCATACCTAAATTTAATCATCTGACATATGATGGCATAACATCAGTGTAATAAAATCAAATGTGATCAAATAGTAAAAAAAAAACAAAAAAGAAATAGAGACTTTCAATCTTGTTATTCTTCCCTTCTTTCTTGTTAATTTATAAACGTATCAATTTAATATAATTATTATGGTAGGGACTTTAGTAAGAAACGTTTTTACTGATATTGTGCGGTTATGTACTATAATAGATTGTTATGCAGGTTATGATAAACAAAATATAAAAGAGTCAACACACAATATTTTTATAAATTATATTGATTTATTAATTTTTGATTAAATTAATAACGTGTAACTTTCCAAGTTATGATGCTTTAGATTCGTTCACTAGATAACTTATTTACTTTGAAGTAGATATTACATTTGATAGCGTGAAACTTTTAACAATACGCATTATTTGAATTTCAGATACCCAGTCGTTATAAAAAGAACCAATATTCAGGGCACAGAACACTATGCGGTCTTCTAATATCGCCAGCTCCGGAATCGCCAGAAAATATCCGTATAAAAGCTCTCGCCAGCGTAAACGCGAAGCTCAGATCACCCTGCGTACGTGCGAAAGCTTATAAAAGCTGAAACAAAACTGGCACATCTGGCGGCGGGCGCCGGCGGCGGGTGGCGATATTAATACTTTTTGCTGACTGAGCATATTCGCGCAACCCTTTTAATTGTTATTGTTATTTTATTCATATATCTGCTCCTCTTTACCTTCCCGTTTCATTAAATGCGCTAAGTGTTATAATATATTGTTACGGCGGCGGAATTATTGTGAATCGCCACTGGCTTGCCCTTATTTATTGCGTGTAATGATTATTGATTATTTAGAATGTTGTTTTAAAATACTTTTAATGTTAGCGAAGGTGCATTTATTTCGTTTTAATTATGATTTTTTAATATATTTGCATTATTAAATTTCTAAAACCGAATAAACTTCTATGGAGTTTGTTTTTTGTTGAAGAAATATGTTATTTATGTATTTAACTATGTGGCCAATCCACATCTTTGTCGTTTATTCACATCAAGATGGTGTCGGTCGATTCAATTCAACTGTTAATTTTATTCAATATATAAACATTGTGTCCCTTGTTAAAAATCAGTTGCAATTTTATGTATGAAATAAAACAACCAAATAAATATAAAACGGTAAACAAATGCTAAATTACACAGAGTACACATTATACATTTCGTTATTCCATTAAAGTAATATGTTATTTACGTGTTTTAACCATACGGATGGATTTTGTCATTGATTTACATCTAGATAAAGCCGATCAGTTCAATTCAGTTTTTATTTTTATTCAACATATTAATATTGTATTCCTTTGGTAAAAAGCAGTTGTAATTTTGTATACAAAACAATAAAACAAATTGAATATAAAACAGTAAACAAATATCAAATGATGTTTTTATTATTTTTATCTACTGTTTGATACGGTGGACTGATGGCTCTAGTAAATTTGTCATTTATAAAATCATTATTTCTACAATACGCTTTTTCAAGTAGATGTCTTTTAACATGTTTAAAATTTGTTTCTGACACTTTCAATACATTTTCTGGTATTTTATTAAAGAAGCGTATATTCTCTCCCATAAAAGTGTGTCTCTGGAAATATCCACTTCTTTAGTTCTAGTACTGTGTTTAAGAGAATCACAATTTTCACGGGAAAGTGATCGTTTTTTCTTTACATACAAAACAATTTCAAAAGTATATTTTGAAATTAATATGAATATACCAATTACTTTAAATAGTTCTTCAAAAAAAATTCAAGACTTTAATTTATGCATTAAGTGAATAGCAAACTAAAATCTCTTCTGTAGTAGCAGACCCGCCGGATAAAAATAAATTCCACGTCATTATATTTTGAAAATAGCTGAAGTAAACTATCATTGCAGTTTCTACATTTATTAATTTCCTGATTTTGTTGACAATCTCTGGCACGGAACTAGATTTCCCTGCATATGTTGAAATGTGACTTCTCCATTGTGTTTTGCTATCTAATTGTAGCAGTATTTACAGAAACACCGATAAACTGTTATGCTAGTAAAATCCATTCTGTTGTTAACAAATACTAAAGTAACGTTAACTAGTCTTTGAAAAAATAAATGTATTACACTTTTTCTCATTGAGTAACAAATTATTTATTGTAAATCAATTAAATATTTTTGATGTCGCTTAATTTGCGTAATCCAATGTTCAACATATCTATTTATTTTAAATACAAGAGATGTGTCGTTAGCAAACAACAATATTTTACAGATTTTTTCAACCAAAAAAGGCAGATTGTTGATGTACATAAGAAAAAGAAAAGATCCCAATACGGAGCTTTGGGTAACACCTACTTTTACTAAAGATTCTGTTGATTTAATTTCCCCTATCTGCACTTTTTAAATCTGTTGATAAAATACGGATTAAGTAACTAAGGGCTTCACCTTTTAGTCCATTATATTGCAATTTGCAAAGTAACGTTTCGCTATAAATACAATATAATGCTTTAGATATATCATAAAATATGAGTACCTTAACTTTATCCTGCTTTTCTTCCCGAGTGCTGAAGATGTGCGAAACTAATGCCACAATCGCGTCTGTATTAGACCTGCTCTTCGTAAAGCTATATTTCCGGTTTAGTAGCCTAAAAGAGTTGAAAGACGCAAGGGGGCTCGCCTTGCTTCTCAAGTGTGATATTTTCCAAAAATTGTCTGAGGAAATTTTCGGAAAATATGCGAAATAAACGCTTGCCTAAAGGTTAAGGGATCAAGGACCAGTATTAAATATTGGCGCATATTATTAGGTTTCATTAGATCTGGAAAAACTAGATCAATTAATTGATTGGATAAATGTGGAGCTACATCATCAACAATAGAACTAACAACTTTGACAGATAGTCCCCACAAGTCTACAGTTTTTTTCACGTGAAGTGATTTGGAATTTTCTTGTTTCATTTTAGGGGGTCAACATAAGTAAATTAAAATGCATATTGTGACTATTGAACTGAATATTAGTCCTTACCGTTTGGCAGCTTTATTTGATGCTGAGTTTAAAGCATTTCTAATGTTAATGGTATATTAGTGAAAATTTCTCAAAGGCATAAGCTACTTTCAATGGTAAATTTATATGTGTGTTGAATTTATATACACTGATTCAGAGTGAGGGATTATAGACTTGTGATTAACGGAATGTAGTTCAGTTTGTTAATTTGGCCATTTCACATATTTTTTACAGAGTTTTGAGTAGTTTTTAACATACTCGTTGAAACAAATGTTACCAGTAAATGTTCTTTTATCATATAATTCAAATAAAGTATACCTGCTCTTTCTTATTTATATTTATTATTTATTACTTGTTTTTATCCATATATTTGTTTATCTTTAAAATGTATAATTTGTTCAAACTTCTGCTCTTCCAGAGGTAAGTCATTTTGTATAATAATAAATGCTAAAGGTTTATCTTCAGAGGGCTGAGTCGTATTATTAACATATGCTTCGTCGGTGAAACGTTTATTTTTGTTATATTATTTTCAATTATAATTACTTCCGTATCCTATTAATGTTTTCGAAAGTATCGTATTTTCGGAGAATTTCCTCTTACTACTTTATTAAGTATCAGTTACATTAGTCTGTTTGCATAGCCGTATTTTAAAATGCGTTATGATTTTACATATACTTCGTGTTTACTGGCATAATCTCCTTGTCCCTTTTAATTGGTATAGAGTTAATTAGTTTCACAATTAAATGAAACTACGTGATGTAGTATTATTTCTATTTTCCTTAAGCTCTTTACCACGACCTAGGTTTCGTTGTATTATAACATCTTGAGGTGGGCTATTAGCAAAGATTAACTCTTAGGAACATCCAACAGCATTTATATGTTTCAAGTATAATAGCGGAAGCTTGGTTTGTGTGGGTTTTCTCACTGCTTATGTTAGTGAGTTTATTGTAGCGGTGTAAGTTTTATTATATTTCCGAAAGTTATACGATATACCAGTATTTTAGTGAGGGTAATAAATTCAATTGTTGTTATTATATGAGGTTGTACAATGCAAACGTTCCGGTGTATGTAATAAAATTAAATGAAAGTTATTCTCGGTAATATATTCATACAAAAGCAAGGGTATCTGGAAGTTAGAACAAGGTTATACCACTAATTCAATATATCTCCGGTTTTATTTATTCATATATTTATTCTCATTCATTCTATTTAACTTCCACATACCCTTGCTTTTGTATAAATATATTACCGAGAATTACTTCCATTTAATTTTATTAACCCCCACAAACCAGGCTTCCGCTATTGTACTTGAAACATATAAATGCTGTTGGATGTTCCCAAGAGTTAATCTTTGCTAATAGCCCACCTGAAGGTGTTGTAATACAACGAAACCTAGGTCGTGGTAAAGAACTTAAAGGAGGTAGAAATAATACTACATCACGTAATTTAATTTAATTCTGAATAATTAATTTCCACAAAATTAATGCCAAATATATTCAAGAATTAATTCGTTTTATTAAATTTTAATCACTAATTCACTTTCGTGTTTTTTAAATTTTTATTAACTCATCTCATATTTCGAGTACACCATCATTTACAGACGTGTCCTTGTTTCCGTGATGAGGACTAACAGAGTCCTCATAGTTAACGTTCGATTTTGTATTAACGCGAGTGCGCAAGTACAAATCTTATTTTATTCAAGTAATTAATTTATTTATTTAGTATAAAATTAGTGACTTGATATATTTAATGTCGTAATAAAAAAAAACAAAAGGACAGTGTCGAGTTGATGGTTTTGAAAACATGCGATACTAGTTGCGAGCTTATGACTAGTCTACTGCGCCGGAATGTATGATGTTATTTACCACTTAATGTAATTAATTTCTATCAGTCGCCTAAAATATTAAAACTCTACGATGATTCTAAGCAACCTACTCTCACAGTGTTTAGTTTAATTTTTTTGTACTCGTATCTTAAGTTGAATTCACTAAGGCTTAAAGCCTCGTGCTTACACACTTGGCATTAGCCACTACAACGGAAGCCACTACAAATTAGGCGTTTATTTTCTAACCGTTATAATAATGAACAGCTGCGTTCTCGGAAGCGCGCTGCGTAATTATAAAGTACGAATGTTCCTCGAAAATGCTAAAGATAAATTTTTGTTTTTAAATTACATAAGCATCTTAAGTGTTCACTAATGCTAACTTACTTCAACATAATATCTCGGTACTTTAATTTATTTGGTTCTACTTGTGTAGAGAAACTCAGTATCAATTTAATTTTCTATATAGTGTTAGTGCCCGCGACTTCGTTTCTCCTTTTCTTCACGTGACCATTTGGACAATTTTGTTAATTTAACTGTAAGGTTACACATGTAATACGATACGAATACACGTAATGTCATCGTAACAATAATATGACGGAACGCACATAATGCCATTCATAGTAATCCTTATAATTGTAAGTATGCTCTGTATTAAAATTGTAAATCATCATATCTTTGTTTCCACTAGATTAAATATAATAAAACGAGGCTTATATGCCTCAATTCTTTTCACATACCACATGCACCACACATGTGTGTCGCGGGAACAAATATGCAGATAAACATTTTTGCTTTTTATTAGTTTATTAGGTCACCCTAGTTAATTTGTTCGCAAAGCCTTTACGATTTACAAATACGTCAATTCTACAATTTTATTACATATATGAAGGTTTTTTATACCTCGTCTTAAAGTAGTAATGAAATTTTAAGTCTACTTTTTTCATTGGCGTACTTTTCTGCATGTCAAGTTTTTCTTTGTAGAATTACAAAGGAAAATGGTGGATCGGATTCAACCATATTTGGTCTAGGCACCTCCCTTTAATATTTTCTTTGCGTCAGCTGCTTCTGTTTTATTGTACTCACGTGACACAAACGTTAAATAATTTTTATTTTTTATTTTATCATTCACTCTGGGCACTCATTTTTAAAATAATTTTTAGATGTTCTCATGTTTTATTTCTGGGTGATGTCTTTGCTAATGCTTTTACCTTGATTTCGATAGTCCATTATTTTATATTCGATCTGAATTATTGTTTAAAATCGTGAGATTATTTAATGTTACCTTTATTTAAATAAATAATTTTTTTTTATTATTTCAGTCTGGTAAAGTTTATATCTTATTTACAAGTAGATATGCGGGTACGCGTTAATTTTTTGCCACGAAGGGAAACGCTCGTTATCTATTTAAATCGAGTGTTTTTGTCAGTGACGGTTTATTTCATGTACGTTTTCCAAATAGATTAATTTGTTATTATTATTATTTTATTTTTATTATTAGTCCATTATTTCTAAGGCATTTGGACTTTATATTAGTGGATTTCATATCTAAAACTGTACATATATATATACATATATATATATATATATATATATATATATATATATATATATATATATATATATATGTATATGTATGATAGATTCTTTGCCATATGGTTCCCTGTTTAGAATAGGACCACCTCATCTCTAACCGTGAGTGTCATACGAGACGACTAATGGTATAAAATATAGAATGGGCACAAGCGTCCCTGTATGTCTGTAATTATAATATTTTACTCATTATTTTATGATATATACTATTCAGTTTATCAAGAGAAATCTTAATGAGATAATAAGTTCAAAAGACCGAATTATCAGTCTTAAAATATCAAGTTGATGGGTTATAGCGCGATTTGGCTTTGCTAACATATATCTTTTTATTGTCGTCTCAAAATTAACTTAATTATTTGAATCGATCAGAATAATAATAACATTTATCTTGGCTTGAATAAGA
Source organism: Druceiella hillmani (assembly GCA_039881145.1). Classification (NCBI taxonomy): domain Eukaryota; kingdom Metazoa; phylum Arthropoda; class Insecta; order Lepidoptera; family Hepialidae; genus Druceiella; species Druceiella hillmani. Next base: position 8,724,240 of record JAYKKI010000043.1, read on the forward strand.
CTGACATATAAAATGCCCTTGAATGGAAAAAGAGGATATATTTTAATTCGAACTTTAAGCTGAATCTCTGTAAAGGTCTTGAAAATTTGAAATCAATAATATTAAGCCCGTGCTACCTAATTCCTAATAAATTAATATTAAATTTGTAATGAAACTTTGATTTAAAATATTTTCAATTTTAATTTGCATCTTAAGCATTATCTAATGAAAATTTAATACGAATCAGTCTAATATACAACATATGATATTGAAACAAACATATAAACAATTTATAAAACAGATGGAAAAAGGCTCCTTGATAACTATTTCAGATACAAAAAATTACCTAAAATTTATTTTGAAGTCCAAGAATAACTGAAATTAAAGTTACATTCCAATGGCTCCATTATATTTTAAGCGGTACTGGAATAAACTGACAGACAGCGATTCTAAAAAATGGGTTTTGTATTAAAAAAAAACCTAGATACTTATATAATGCTTCTTCAATATACAGATACAAGTCCCTTCCTTTATTATAATTGTTTAGGCTTGTCTATAAAGGTTTTAATTTTTTCAAGTTCTCATTTTTAAATTCTTACTTCCGTGTTAAGGTTAAATGCTAAAAATTTGAACATAAGCATATTACTAATGTTTATAAGTACATGAATTTTTTTATATAAACTTATTTTATGTGATGTTAATAACTTTATTTTCCAAAGTCTCATATCTGAATTGCATGTTTGCATACAGACACATGTCCCTTCCTTTATTATAATTGTTTAGGCTTGTCTATAAAGGTTTTAATTTTTTGAAGTTCTCATTTTGAAATTCTTAATATCAACTTATACTCTTACAATTTTAACTTCTGTGTTAAGGTTAAATGCAAAAAAATTGAACATAAGCATATTACTAGTGTTTATAAGCACATGCATTTTTTTATACAAACTTATTTTATGTAACATCACATAAAATAAGTTAAAGGTTTTAATTTTTTGAAGTTCTCATTTTGAAATTCTTAGTATCAACTTATACTCTTACAATTTTAACTTTACTAGTATTTATAAGCACATGCATTTTTTTATACAAACTTATTTATGTGATGTTAGTAACACTATTTTCCAAAGTTTCATATCTGAATTGCCTATTTCTTTCTTATTTTACTTCATAATCTTCGGTCTTTAATTTCTTCTTAAATTACAAGATGCTAAACTCACTCCTCCATGATCTCAATTTATTCCATTCTAGCTTGTAATAATACAATATGTTTGTTGTAATCTTTCTGCGTATCTTTTATTAAGACATACTTTGGAAACTTCCGTAAGTAAATACTGGAATAAATAAACTTTTGTGCTTTATCAAAACGAGCGTTATTGCTGTCCGCACATTCAATCTAACTTTTATTGAAATACGATTTATTCTATTTTCTGCATCTTTCCTTTTCCCCTTACATTTTTATATAAAAGAATTTAAATAAAAAGGAAGGTTTGAAAAACAGTATGACGCGCACTCGAAGTGTAAGCTCGTATTTTTGATACACTTTTTTATTCAGTTTATTGAAATTAAACATCTGCAGTATAGTTTCACTAAACAAAAACAAATGAATTCTTTGAACGCAATTGGCGTCATCTCTCAGAAACTAATTCTTTTCTTTTTAACGCTAAGCAAATTACATTATAAATTAATTAATACTTCAAACAGCAATTTCCCGTTATACATCTCGTTTATAACTTTCGCTAATAGTAAAAATTGCTGAATGGTAAAAATTTATGGTTTCTTCGCAAAAATACGATTACTTCTTGCAATAACATTTCAAACTTTTATTTAAAAAAATTGTAAACCTGCAATTTTAAATATTCTTCTTACGTTTCTTCATAAAGAAATTTACAGAAGTTTATTTTTTTGTTGTACATTTGCTATTATTGAGAAGCATTTTTTTGACTATTATATGTATTGTTTAAAATCTTTTAGCACATGCTTAAAACTGAATAGTGTTTTAGAATTATTTTATTAAGAAAATAGTCCCTCAATAGCTTATCTTAATTATTATGCAATGCCTTTAGCTTCTAAGGATAAGAAAGTTTCGCATTCTGTGTTTTAAGTTGCCTTGTTTTCAAATGGATTTGTCAAGTTTGAGTAGAACTCACGCTTAAGATATGCTTTAGCGTATTTAAACATTTAGGGGAATATAGTGACTTTTATGTGACTTATATATATTTATGTGATATTAATTTTCGCCACGTACATATATTACCTAGTGTATCTTTCACAAGTGTAAACATGTCATGAATATCTCAAAATTATAAGACTTAGGATCATTGCTATAATCTTCCCATAAATTTTTGCTGAACTTCTAGTAACGCTGTTTTTTCACATTTAGCACGTGCTAAAATAGAGGAGAGGTGGCGGGTATATTTTTCTGGACATTTTTATAACGAAATATATGCGGGTTAGTGGTGCTTTATCACTAGTAAAAATTGCAAGTTTCTATATCAAACGGTTTTCCGAGAAAACATTTCTCTGAGAGACAAGCTTATGAGGGTCACGTTTATTTTCTTTTTGAGATAAGGAATACTAAACATGGAAACCTTAAATATACAGTTAATTAAAAAAAGTAATAGAAAAGCGTAATTTTTTATAGCTTAAGTCGAATATTTTTATATTTTTTACATTTGTTATTAACCAGACATTTCTATTTAGTGATCATTGTAGCTTTTATAATATTTGGAAAAAACTGGACTCTTTTGTACTTTAAAAACCATCTTACAATTTATTAGCGCAACGAACCGAAAACAAACCAGGAGTAGTATGTTTAGTGAACTGTATAAAAACATATGTCGCCAGTTAAAACAAATGAATTTTAAGTGCGTCAAGTACATAGTAAGGTACGCCTCCACCTCTACCCAAAATAATGAAATATTTCAGTTTTCACACGCTTGAGTTACATATACTTATCTTGGCCGCAACAAGCGTTCTAAAATTTTAGTGTTATTTACACATTTATCAACACATTTATCACTTCGATATCATGATTATCGAAGTGAATCCGCATAATAACACAATATATAATTGAAATAAAAAAAAAACCAATTCTAGTTCTAACGTTTATGAGCACAAAAATATTTATTATCAGTATTTAATATTATCAGTATTTAATACAACAGTGTGATAATATGTACATATTGTTTTAAGTCCCAAAATAGATATAAATAATAGAAGACGAAAAATAAAGTTATATAAAAAAGGATTTTATTAAACATAACACTCAGCGATTATTAATTTCCAAGGTGTAACACTTACAGATTGTTAGTTTCCGAGGTTAGTTATCATCTATGAGTACATTATATGTTTTTAGTAAATAGTAATAACGAAACGTTACCCTACACATTTGTGCTGATAATTTGTTCTATATTGGATAGTCAATATCATCGTCACCAGTGAGATAGATGCAGTTATTAAAAAATATGAACAACATTTTCCGGCGGTGCAAGTTAAGTAGCATTCAACATGTATTCGACTCCTATGAGATTCGAATTTGTTATTATATTTTTATTATACAGGTCTACTATCTTAATGTCCATATTTACGTTACCCTACAGTAAAAAGAAATCTATTTAAAATACATACAAACTTGTGTGTGTAAATGAATTACGAATCCGTCCTAAAACCGTTCATCTTATCCGTCCGTCTGCCTGTATTTCAGTTTTTTTATAGAAACTACATATGCTGTCGGTTTAAAAAATGTCCTGGTTATATTAGTTATTTATTCATATTTAGTCCCGGTATCGAAAATAGGACACACAAAATTCGATCAAATCGAGTATGCATTAAAAATGGCACACTCTAAAACCATTTTAATTTGCATAGTTTCTATACAAATAAAGACATTAAAACAATATAAGTCCCAGCGTCTCCTTCTCCGATATTGGATTGGTTCTAGTTTCTCTGAAAATATTTCTTTTTATTTTTATTATGATAGTCTTGACAATTTTTTCAGTCGCCATAAACATCATGGACCAAATTTAAATATTATTGGTGAGCTGCAAAATTAATTCGGTTAATCCATGGCACGAAGCATATAGTGCGCGGTCTTATCGACACTTAATGGTATTGATAATATCAATATTTGTTAGATATTGTAAAAAATTAAAACAACACTGATGAACTAAAAATGACAATGGATCTTAAGTAATATTGCCATTTCACATGATTGTGAAAAGAAAATTATTTACAAAACAAAAGTAAGGCAAGAAAACTAGGCTTTTAATATATGCGATTAAATAGAGTAAAATAAAACTTAATAAATAAATAAGAAGACTTTTTTTTTAAATAAGAAGTATTTTGAACCCCTTCTAACCTGATTTTATAACTTATGAAATATTATTCTTTAAATATGAGAACGGTCTGCATATAAAAGTAAAGAATATATTTAAATCTGAGTCAATAATATGACAATTAAATGAAACTACGTGATGTGGTATTATTTCTACTTTCTTTAAGTTCTTTACCACGACCTAGGTTTCGTTGTATTACAACATCTTCAGGTGGGCTTTTACCACAGATTTACAACATCTTCAGGTGGGCTATTAGCTAATAGCCCACCTGAAGATATTATAATACAACGAAACCTAGGTTGTGGTAAAGAATTTAAAGAAAGTAGAAATAATACATCACGTAGTTTAATTTAATTGTGAATAATGAATTTCTACAACATTAACGCCAAATATATTAAACAATATGACAGAAAGCAAATGTTTTGGGAATAATAAAAAAAAAAACTTAATAACTTAACCTTTCTCAAACTGAATAAATTCACGTATCCAGTTAATGAAGATTTTAAATCAGCCTGAAGTTTATCACAATGAAAGTCATGCAATTACTCCCTTTACAATCTATACTGAGCCAGAAAATTGTGGTTCGATCACTTTCCCATCGGGTGGACGTCGGGCGAAACTACCGACGCCGGAAACGCGCTGCCGGATTACAGCCTCCACTCAATTTCGTCGCTTTGTTTATTCGGCTTCCTTCCGATTTTGCTCGGCAACGGGTGGCTTCGCTCGGTGCTACGACATTAACCTGGTTTCTCGCGCTTTCTGGGTAGAATTGTTCGGCGAAACGAATTATTTGAGAGAAATATTTTCTTTTACAGTTTGTATTCGTTTAAAAAATAAATACGTAAGGTAAGTTGTAAAGTGGTTTCATTTTAACTCGATAATTCTCACATGTTTTAGATACTATAATTTTCAGTTTTAAATTCTGTTACGAATAAAGAAATATTGTCTTTGTTCATTTCAGCTGTAACAATATGCTATCATAAATAATACAATCACTCATACATCCGAATACATAAGATCGTCAAATGTATTTTCAAGAAAAAGGAAAAACAGAATCTACGAGGAATAAAGAAACGAAGTACGTAAAATAGTATAATAATAAGTAAAGTTGAAAATATATTTATAATTTTTTATATAATAATTAATTGAGATTATGACTGTGAGGTGCAATTTGCTTAAAGGTTCATAAAATTTTATTAACTTCCTGTAAACTTCTAAATTTAATTAAAATATTATATACTATTTATTATTTGAATATTTGATTCTTACGTTTATTATATTGACTTACGTTTCATATTTTTGACCCTTTTAAAAAAAACCATTAATAACACCTTGAATATTTTCGTATAACCTGTAATAGCCAAATACAATTTTTTACTGTATTTTGATTTAGTATACGTTTTTTTAATTATCTCTGCATCTGGAACGAATTTTTTTTTTTCAATTTAATCATTTCATGATTTGCAAATCTGTTCACCCACGTAGGTAATCGTTTATTTCAGATATTTTTGTTTATGAAATGAAAATGGACTCCTTGCCATCGTTTATGCAATAGTTTAAATAATAATTTATGAATTTTTTTATAGATATATTTAAAAACAAAGGAATAAAATACCAATAATACTCGGCATATTTTCGTATATTTACGCCTACGTTTTAGAGGAAGGTAAGCAAAGTGAGTCGTTTGTAATCTCAATTAAGTACCTCTATTTCCGCCCTTTCTTTACCAATGCTCGCTTTCCTTTAGATTCATGTACCTACATATATACATCAAGTAAATATTGTAAGAAGTTTATGATCAGTTTGCTTCTTTTTGACGTAACAATAAATTATGGTCTAACACAATACTCTGTATTTTTAATAATTTAAATTAAATTGACGTTTATTAAAATGTAGCATTTCTCTTGTTTTTACACCTTATTTTGAATAATTGTCCCGTGTAGAAACTACACAGACCTTAACGGATTTAGATCCACTAATCTGATGAACCAAAGACAATTTGCTCCATTTATTACATTTATGTTTTTTGTTTATGACTTTTTTCTAAGAATAAACAAATTGTGGAATATATTGTCTTGGCCAATAAGTACTGAGCAGTCATTAATGTTATAATTTTTTTATTAATCATCAATAATTACCATCATTTTGTACTACATATCTCCGACGCAATGGCAGGGAGTAGATTGTATCTGCGTAAAATTTAGGTGGCTTGAACGGAAAAATTTGGTTTATGAATGGTCGTAAGTGGTTTTCATCACCAAAGTTTTTTTGCATAAGATGTTGTTGAGCGATCTAAACAAACAATACGCGCGGGGGATCTGTGTCTAACCAAAATCCAAAAGTTCAAGGTGGATCTTTTTAGCTATGTGAGAGCCGGGCTACGGCTACGGCTGGTCTGGGCTAAGTTTGTGTAGTACTCACACACCGTATTTTAAGCTTTTTCCAAGCGGTGTAAATGATTCTTTAGAATTCTATGGGAGTACTCGAGCTCAGTTGCTAGCAAGCGTGTTGTTAATCGGCTGTCTTTTTAATTAACAATTTTATCCTGTAGTTATCAAATTCCATAAATCGACCAGAGTGTTGATCACCCAGGGAATAATCGTCACTGCGAAACCCTTAGAAACATGGTTTTAACTCATTGTTTTACTGCACAGTGATCTGAAAATTAAACAATTAAAATAATAATCAAAAACACATTGTTATGGGGCAAGAAAATAAGATTATGGTTTTTTAAATTTTTAGGTGTAATTAATTTAAGAAAATTTTAAAATTAATTTTAAAAATCTCTCAAGAAACAATAAAACTTGCATATATATAACTGTGCATATTTTGGCATTTAACAGTAATTATGCGTACAAAGTGTTTCTATTAAACTATTTAAAAATAATAATTTTTTATAACGTAATACCGTATTTTTTGCAGACGTAAAAACATGGCGCATATTTTAAAAATGATAGGATTTAAGATAATCTCTATAGTTTTCTTAGGATCTATGCCATTTCCTCCAAAAACCTCGTTTTATTCATAATTTTAGGTTCAGAAATCTTGGAAACACAGGGTGGAAGGCATATTTTTTGACATAATTTTAGTATATTTCTGAAGACTTAAATACCTATAATAATGAAAAGAAATGTTTTTGAAACCCTCAAAATACACTACATGAGGAATCAATATATTTCTATTCTTAGTACGTAATTTTTCTTCCTTAAAATTTCCATATTTCTATTGTTAAGAGTTATCCATAATAATACACGCATTTTAAAACGCTTTATAAGGTAATTTATTCATTTCATATATTTTTTAAATTTAATTTATGTTTATTTTAACGTTAAATACTTTATCCGCCGTTATCACTTATATTTTTCATCAAAAAAGACATTGGGACTGCCGGCAGAAGTGAAAACTTAAAACTATAAAATAATTATAGCATAATTTTGTATTAGTAACCATATTTTCAAAATTCAACCTATAAATCTGAAATTATTATAGAATTTTATAAATTTTATAGAATTTTTAATTTTAATATCCGCAACAAATACGTTATTGAACAACTAGAAAACTCTTTTATCACGCTCTCTTAAGATAACTCCTAAGCCACTATGAAATATTCATTGAATGATGCATTGCAGAGGTTAAATAAAAAAAAAAAAAATTTTGACGTAAATATTGATACGAATATTATTAGTATACATATTGAACTTTCCACCATATATATATATATATATATATATATATATATATATATATATATATATATATTTATATATATATATATATATATATAATATATATATAATTCAATTTTTTTGTGTTTTTTAACTTTTAATTTTAGGTAGACGTCGTATGGACGTTCATGTAGTTAAGGTTTATAAAATCCCTTTATTGAAGTAGACCTAGTCAAAGCCAATTGGAACATGTAAACTTTTAATGTTAGTTTTTATAATTTTAAATGAATTAAATTCAATAAAGTAGCTTCTTTACTTCAAAAACTTGTTATTTTTGGACAACATCCTTATTGACTTAACTTTCCACATTATTACCATGACGAAGGTTTAGCAAGATGCCAGTCTAAAGATATCATGTTTCGCAAATCCACTGAAATTGAAAGATACTAATTTCGATTACTTAATTTCAACCCCCTAAACTTTGCTTAGAAAGTTTTGGGGGTTGAAATTAAGTAAACGAAATTGGTTTATACATAGCGTAGGGCTAAAAGCATTTGGAAAGTCAAGATATAACGGTTTAAAATAAAAATTCACAACGTTAGGTATAATATCTATCTCAGAGATAAGAAATAGAAAAATTTGTTTCTCCACCCCTTTTTTCGAAACTGCTCAATTTAAAATTATGAAAAAATATGGGTTTTTAGAAGTCCACGCAAGGGTTGTACGAAAGCTATGGTGGTGATACTAGATGTCATAATTTTTGAAATACGCACTGTGGTTTTACGCCTATGAAAGTATAGGAAGCAATTTATGAAGAAAATTGTATTTCATGTGAGGTATCACTTGTTACAAAGAATATAAATATTTTTTTTATGACTTGAAACTGTAGACTTAAATATCAGAAAATAGAGTATTCGATTTCTGAAACTACTGAATTAATAATCATAAAAAACAGGGCTGGTAAAATCTAATTATAAGATTACAGGAAAACTGTAGTGGTTATTCTAGATCTTATAATTTTTAATATTTGCACCATGTTTTACGTCTAGGAAGGATGTGCTAAGCAATATATTTACAAAGTATTCCTATTAAATTATTCTTGTGATTAACTAATATTCGTAAAGAAGTAATAGAAACACTGCATCTACTATACAAATTTATATAGCCTAATACTAAACCTAATAAAGTAATTAAATAATTATATTATACACGTAGTAGTTTAGTATTGAGCTAAATCAATTTGATTGTTCGTACACATTATTTTTCGTACATATAATAACATTTTAGAATCGGCATGTCTGTACCTTGAAGGTATTTACGGAATTATTTAGTGGAATATAATAAAGGTAATATAGCCAAAAAATTTTGTCTTTGGAATATTTGTCCTTTTTTCTGTGAATCTGTTTATTTGCTCACGTATCACGGAAGAAAAGCTAAAAGGATTTCCATGAAGTGTTTACTGGTAGAATCTTTTATCTGTAATATATTGGCTATATTTTACCGCAATCGACATTTTAATGTAAAGTGTTCGTACTTAAAAAGTTTATTTTATAATGATTATAATAGATAGATATAAAGTGTATACATTTTAAACTTAATAATATATTCTAAAAGTCCACACGCGAACGACGTCGCGAGTACAGATCGTCTGAAATAATTGGACAATTTTTAATTATAAATGCTTGTGATATATATACGAATATCTAAATGGGGATACAATAAAGAAGTACAATTCACCAGCGAATAGCTACGCAAAATGAGCTGAGCAATAGCATTAACCCATCCTGAATAATATCGTTCGTATTGTTAATCGATTTCATTCCTTCCGCCCCTTAGCGATGCGCACTAGTAGTCACTTAACTCCTTCAATATACGTCCGTAGTCTCAATATAATCGAAATTGTATTCGAAAGTAGCAGATACGAGTGGCCTTAATGTTGACATAGCTCGCTCGGCTTGTATAGATCGCCTATCGAATGTTAAGATACCGCATACGACGAAAAATAGCTGGGATCGGATAGAAAAGGGTAGAGGCTGTTTCGTTCAGATATTCTTTTATCACATCATTAATTGTGGTTCAGCTTTTTGTGTAAGTGTATCGGTTGATAAGAGTTCAAACCGTTGATTGAGTTTCGACATGAACAGGAAGTCAGGAGGATCTTTGAATAAGTTAGTTTTATTCACTTCTCATTTGATGTTCATGTTTAATAATTCACTGATTCAGACAAATCCTGCCTTGAGATATTTTTTGGATGATATATGTGTTGTGTTCAAGTATATTTCAAGTGTTGACCACTGAGTTGAAAAGGGTTAGGGTTTACTTGAAACTATTTGACTGCTAAAATTTATATAAAGTATATAAATTTAAGTTAATGAGCTATTTTAAATATATATTATTATTATACCTAAAAATATTTTTGAGAGCAATAAAAGAAGTTGAAATTTTACAATAATATAACGACCACAAGATTATACATTATTTTAGGTTAGTATGTATTATTGATTCAATGCGGTATAATTTGCATATTAAATGCATACTTTTATATATATATTTCTCTTACACGTTCCTCAGCCATGAAAACAAATTTGTTTAACTTTTGCCCCATTTGCCCATTGTACTAGTATGATCCTATTGCAATTTAATAACCACCCGAATAAATAACTTAGCAAATTGCATGCTTAATAAACGAAGTGAATTATTATTAAAATAATATAATTCTTTCGGCTTATATTTGTTGTACGCCGGTGAGTTAATTCGAATCATTAAATGTGTGACGGAGAACGTGTATTGCAATTTAAATTTAATTACATATCTTTTTACTTAATTAAAAACGGAATAATTAATTACTAAATTAGTAACTTACTCATATCTTTTAGACGGTTTTGTGCGTTTATAAATATTGTTTAACATATTATATCATGGAACATAACTAATAACATGAGCATGATATAAACTAGATGAGCTTGGACTTATCTAAAGTTTATCTTTATAAATATCTTGATAAATCCTTTTACATCTTAGAAAAGCGGACAAGCTGTTGTAGATAGTTCTGTATTCCTTTTTTCTAATGGTAGTAATTCTCACTCCGAAAACTTTTTCTGTCTTTTAGTTACCTTTGTAAAATAGGAAAGAAATATGTATTTAACTAATTAGATAATAATTTTTTTTTCTGGGGAAGCGTTAATATTTATTAATTATATATATATATATATATATATACATATATATATATATACATACATATATATATATATATATATATATATATATATATATATATATATATATATATATATATATATATATATATTTTGTTCTTTTTTGTTAGTTGCCTTTCTTATTTAATTATAATTTTATATTTAAAACACTTTCGGTTGAACTAAAATTCATAATGTTAGATTGCTAGAAGAGATTCGCTTAGTGAACTCATATTTAGAAGGCATGAAGCAATGAGTATTTAATATTACAACTAAGAATTTAATCAAGAATTATTACAAAAAAATACAAGCCGCCCTATTTTAGTTCGGGAGCATTTATTAAATACGCAAAACCACAATGCTATTGCATACGTAAATCCGCATTGCTCGCACGGAGTTGTTCGAGAAAAGCTCAGATTTGATTCGAACTTTGAATAGGATTACTAACTTGTATCAAGAATGCTATTGAATAAAGCAAATAGGCTAGTAAGAATCGCGGAGAGCTTTGATACGATCGGTAATTCTCTTCCGAGGTATTGTCTGCGCCCATAATAAAGCTACATAGAAAGACGTTTATCTTAACATTCAATTTATGGGCTATGCAGGGAGACGTAAAATCTAAGAATCCTCCACTCATTGTTCGCCTTTGTGACAAAAACTGTAAAATCTTGCTTCATTGGAAATCTTTATTACTTCTGCGAATTTATTTCGGCGTAAAAATATATTACCTTAATACGAGTTTAAAGTTTTATACGGGCGGGCGTATCGCTAGTGGGCGAAGCTTTCATATTTGGCTTTGCACATTTTGCTCAATTTGAATAAATGTAATAAAATTGTATGAACAGAATCGGGCTCCATAAACTGTCAAAAGTTTATGAAAACTTCTAAAAATTTTTAAAAATAAACTTAAACTTTGTCATTGGTTATTATTTAAGATGGTTAAATCGTATAAGATTGCTTAGCTACAGAGAGAAAAGATAAGGATGTCAAGTATACAAAAAAAATTAAAAACTACTTCTAACTTTTTTGTTAGAACTGATTTTTATTCTAACTTTTAACAGTTGCCCTTTCTTTAAAATTAAATAATTTCAATTGTTAAATAATTTCATAATATATGTTACAAATTCCTGTAAATACATAATAAGAATGAGCACCTTCCTTTAATTGTTTTTCTTATCTTATTCTTGTAACCAGTACAGTAGGATAATAGTGATATACTTTATAAACATTATTTGTGAATTAATTTTAGTAGTAAATGGATCTATTGTTTTGTATGCAATATAAGCCTGCTGGTTTTCACTTTAAAATATTAGGTTAGTAACTAATATATTATAGTTTTATGGTGAATTCTCGAATATCATAGAAATTCCTCCAACATTTCTGATAGGATATGTAAATAGCACGCGGTATTTAATTTTCTGGTTAGTTAGCAATTGTATTTTAGTGGGTAAAGAATAAACAGGATATGAAAATTTCACCAAGAAAATTCAAAGTGTTCTTGCCCATGAATTTCGTTTGAAGCCGAAAGCGAGTAAATCACCATGCAATATGTGCATGAAAATGGATGAAGGTGTACTCACCTGTGACATACCCGCACTGATTCCAAAGAAAAAAGAAGCTAATTAGGATGGGTAATAATGATTATAAGAGAGAGAGAGAGAGAGAGAGATAATGCTTATTCAAAACCTAAAATCCTATCTAAAATTTAAAAAAAATGGAAAAACATCATTGAAAAAAGTCCATTATATTATTTAGTAAAGTTACACATATATTTTTATAGAAAAACTATTTCATGCTTTGGAAAAGTGAGTGAGAAAATTTTCTTTTGCTCCTACACAAGCTTGTATCACAATGAACAGATATTTTAATCGCCACGCTTACGTTTTTATTAATTAATAATTGATTTCTTACAAACAAATTCGATAGAATAATTCAAAGCGTGGGATAAAAAAAACATAAAATAATCTCTTACATACGTAAAAAATATCGTGAATATCTTAAAAAACGGCCTAAGCTTACTTAAACAATTTCCTTTTGTTACAGATTCGTCCCACTGCACAGCCCAAACAATACTCAGCTGGAACTTTATCCAAGCAGCCTCGAGCGACCAAGTACGCTCCGCGAGTTGCCCGCGTCGCGCTAGCGTGCACACGAGGAATTCCTCGTTTCCCTAATTTCATATATATACATATACTCCGCTTAACTACAAACATTCGGGGCGCAACACAGGTTCACTCTAAGTATTCGGAAAATACGTAAATATTGGCTTCCGCAAATATCAACCCCGGATGTGTCGGCGACTTCTTGGATTCGGAATGGAAAATGTCACCCAATGCAAATTCGAATAGTCTAAGAGAATTTATTCGATGAATCTAAATCATTTTTGTTGCTAAATTTTTAACTCAATATCTACTTATCATATATACGTATATTCCGATTTCCATAAAGGGATATTAAAAAATAACCAAATAAATTATTGTTAAGAAATGGTTAAACTTTCAAACAGACTTCAAAAAGTTATTTAATGAAACTTATTTTTTGGTTTTATATTCGCGGAATAATGTCTGCTTTAAGGCTTTAAGTACAATTTAATCTCGAAATATTGTCAACAATTTCTAATATTATAAACTCTTGTGTATTTATATTCTAAAAAGAAATAAAGTGCGAAATTATGTTCTAAAAGAAAAATCTACTTTTCTATTCAAGATCGGTTTATCGAATGAGCTTCGCGTCATACTTTTCGAATAGTTCCCTAATTTAACGAATTACTTTCAAATAACACATATTTGGAGTAAGATCATAAATTCTTTGGCTTATACATGAAAATTTCTTGTTGCATAGTCAGCACGTAAGAAATATTTCATATTTTAGAAGAAGATAAGCCTGTACATTATATCCATCGAACAGTTTAGAGTAACTTATCAAGTGAACTAAGTCGAGCTGCCATTTTTCGCGACACTATTCTCCTCACTTTCTATTGTGGGACATAAGCTGTGGCGCATTGTGGGTACCGCGCACAAATGTGCGATATATCAGCGATAGTGTTTTCGCAAAGCACATTAGTTTTGGGCTCGTGCATAGGGCGCGAGACGCGAGTGGGGCGGGCCGAGCTACGCTGAGGCACACAATATCGCCGCCCGCGGTCGCGCGCTTAGATTACAGCAAATTGCTTCGGAGAAATTACTTCAATGGAATCCAGCAGATTTCCGTTGGTCTCCTCGACGTTTGCACTAATTGCATTTGTTGCAGGTGAGCATTTTGCGACTTAATTTTGTTTGGAAAGCTCTGCCCGAACATCCGGTTCGCGGTGGCTTTATTTCTTATTAAATCGCGGTGTAAAACGCACAGATTAGTTGTAAGTGCGACGACGCAACTCCGTTTATTTTTAAATGATTTTATTCCACTCAGCATTCTTAATCAAAGAAATATATTTATTGTTATGGAATAAAGTACGTCAAACATACGCATTAGGATGTAAATATTCAGAGTTGCGTGTCATTTAATCTTTATTTTAATTTTACTCATTTTAGTTATCTATAATTTTGTCTTATTACTTATTCATGTCCTTTCATTTACTGGGATGAAGAGAAAGTAGCGAGTATATGTTTACACATATGAATTGGTGTATACGTATATAGCTTTCTTGGAAGAAAATATACATAAAATTATTATAAATTTGATAATCGATTGATATAAGTTGTAATGTTTGAATTCTTAATCTTAATTCTAATTCTGGCTAACATTATAAATTTGGAAGTGAATTTTTTGTTCTCTCACGACTCAATGAAGCAATAAATTGACGTATTTTTCTGCTCAAAGATAGTTATAGCAGAGGTAGACGGACCGGCATAGGAACTAGGCCACTTTTTACACCGGGAATATTTTAAATGCAAAAGTTTATTTGTTTGTTTTGCATCATGAAGGAGTAAGTAGTAATTTATTAATTTTTCACAAAATAGTAGGTGGGACAGCAAATAATACAGACTTTAACTATTGAACCCAAATATTTTATTGCTTTGAGACAATTTATATTCAAAACTGGTAAAAGTATATGAACGGAATAACTAAGCAATGTCAAACGGGCAACGGACCGACGTAATTCTTTGAATCCCAGACATTATATAGTACATGAAAAAGCCATGATTTGCATATGGCCAGAACTTGAAAATCGTGTTTCACACATGGCCACCTCTAAGTCGCATGTTCGTGTGGATCCAGTGCCCAAAATATGTACGTTTTAGTACAAATTGGAAAAATCTATAACATTCTATAGAGTACTATCTTAAAATAGTGATCTTTTGTGTTCAGGACCAATGTTTGACCAATGGCAAACACTCTGCAGTATTTCCCTATATATTTGTAACAATAACTACGCAAGAAAAAGCTAAAAATCATAATATGACTTAAAATGTGTTCTATTTTTTACTCTCTTTACTTTCTACAATACATTTGACTATGTTTTTTCTGGCGGCGTTAAATTAAATAGTAATAGTATAGAAGTAACTTAGATTTATTGTAAATTCCCCATGTATATTTGTGTTTTGGAAAAATAGACATGCTGGTTACACAATTCTATTTTAACAATTTGCAATGTCAATTTTCTGAAATTAAATTGATAAATGCATTAAGTACATATCACTGACTAAAAAATAAGCTAATAATGGATATGGGAAATAATGGGAAAATTGTTATTCTCAGAAATATAATACTTATTTCATCCTGAAAATTATATTAAAAGTAATTTTTATAAATTTTCCGTTAATACATTTAAAGTTTAAGATAATTCTCTTATATTGAAAGTTATAAATAATTTCAAACCATTGGAGGAAACTTCTTTTCAATCATAGATTTGACTCATAAAAAATAAAGATAATAAAAAAATAATCATATAAATATATTAAGACATTTGCCTGGTATTTTCATATATACTTGGAATACTTTTAAAAAAAGAGTAAATCTGAAAAAAGTCTTTGAAATTTATTAAATTCTGACCTGGAAAATATCTTTGGCGTAGCGTGCGCAAACGGTTAGTGAAATTATAGCTATCGTGAGGGTTTGTTCGAAATCAAAAATGGGAATTATTTTCACTTTAATTAATTTAATGCATATCACGTAAAATTATTGTTTGTGGCTTTTAAAACTAAACTGTTTTTCTGCAATTTTTCATCTAAGTATTATCTTAAAACGCTTTTTGCGCTATCCTTTTCAGTTTACTGGCCTATTTTGTCTCTTATTGTCTTATTAACATGCAGCACGGATCCTCACAGATTCGCTTAGCGTCCGTTCCAGTTATTAAATTGAGTTCCTGCGTCATCGGTAATATATTTTCCTATACGTCATTGAAAATTACTTGCAGCAGTAGAAGACGCAATTTCTCAAAGTTTTCTTGCGCTTTTGCCTATTTGTTTTTTACTCTTTCACGTCGAAGAATTAGTAATTTTATTGAATTAAAATATGGAATAATTATAAGGTACTTGACACAAATAAGTCCTATGTTTTAAAAAGGCGTACACACCCAAAAATTAAGAAGAATAAACCCAAGTTCGAAAATAAACTTGATACAAATAAGGCTTACTTCATTTAATGCTTATATTTCAAATATTGAATATATTTGGCGTTAATTTTGTAGAAATTCATTATTTACAATTAAATGAAACTAAATGGTGTAGTATTATTTCTACTTTCTTTAAGTTCTTTACCACGACCTACGTTTCGTTTTATTACAACATCTTCAGGTGGGTTTTTATCAAAGATCTCTTGAATCTCTGAGAATCTTTGATAATAACCCACCTGAAGATGTTGTAATACAACGAAACCTAGGTTGTGGTAGGGTTACTTAAAGAAAGTAGAAATAATACTATATCACGTTGTTTCATTTAATCGTGGCTTATATTTCACTAAATATTAATGCATATAGACACAACGTCTTAACCAATGGTACTGTTTTTGCTTTTTCGGTACGGAATAATAATAAACTCAAAACTTTTCTTGATGAAGTCAATTTAATCACATCTAATTCCTGATAAATTGAATTAATTTCCTGTCAAATCAAATTAAATATGAAAATGAAGACATTTAATCACGTTTATAACAAATAAAACTAAGTAAGTGGAAGTTGGGTTCGCGCTATGAGAATTACATACCTCTATTCTTTAAAACCGCTTACACCTTGACGTAACGGGTAAATTGTTTTCTTTTAATTTAAAGAACGGGATGATTAAGTATAATTTCTATATGTGATGCATAGGAAAAAGTTATATTTTATAACTAACGGCATTCAAACTATTTTTGTGGAATAGAAGCTTAATTTCTAGTGTACACTGATCTATATCTGACAATAAAAATGGTCTATTTAAACAATTGTGTGGACTTCTGCATTGTTAGTTTTAAACGAAACATTTTTTAAAGTACACTTATATTTTACTTACAGAGATCTTTTCCAGGATAATTTATGAGTCTTGGTAAAAAAATCTAACCCCTGTTTTATTTTTATGAGAGATAATACAGAATTAGTTTGTGTATAGTTTTAAATACAATTTCGGAGTTAGTTTGTTGTTGGGTTAATGGTTTTTTTGGGTTTCTATTTTTTTCTAGAAAGTGATACTACTATCTGGAATGCAATAATATAAGTAGTGGGGGCAAACTATAAAAATATGTATCAACTGCTATGGACTACTTCAGTATTTACTAGAATATGGAAGCGACTAGAGAGCATATATCTCATTATCATTAGCACGAGTTTCTTCGATTTCTTCTTTCTACGAATGAATTCGTTTAGATTACTCAGCAGATGTAGCTGCTTGGAATATAAGTAATACAAAAGGTGAAGATACAGTCTGTGATGTAACTACAAGACGTTGGTTTCAGAGGTTCAGAAATGGGAATTACGAAGGAAAATATTTTCCTTATATCGGACATCCAGTGGAAGTTAATATAGATTTTTAAAAAAAATTAATTGAAAGAGTCTTACCTTACATTGTCTAGTAGTAGAGCTCAGTTGCAGCCATATGCAGGCATTGGAATAACATCAACTAGATAAAGTGTGTAAGCTAGCGGCCTGGGTACCACATATCCCGACCACAGCTCAGTTAGACCAACGTGTCAATATATGTATGAGTCTTTTTTCCTGGGACGCATCCAATACTGGTTCGACCAATTGGTGGCTGGAGACGAAAAGTGGATTCTTTAGTAAACTATACGTGAAAACTTCAATGGTTAAACTCACACGCCGACACATACTCTAAAAACTTCATCAAAAATAATAAAAAAGTTTTGTTATCTCCTTGGTGGAATGAAAAATGAATTTTGTATTGAGAGATACAAGAAAATACCACAGTATTCCCAACGACATACTGTAATCAACAAGACTGATTCGCACAGAAATACAAAACAAACACAAAAAATACTCAAAAGTGTACTTCCTTTACGATAATACCCGGCCGCACGCAGCTAAATTCGTCCGCACGATATTACTGGATTTTCATTGAAGGATTCTACCACATATAAAATATTTCCCTCACTCTTAGCACCAAAAGTATTTATTTATTTAGGTCTTTTAATAAACATCTTTAGGATAAAAAGTTTGATGATAGAATAGAGCTGTCAGATATCCTTACTAAGTTTCTTGAGTTAGAGCAACGATATTTTTACTATGAAGGAATCGACGCTTTACCTGTACATTGACAATGAATGGTAAAGAAAAATGGTGCTTACTGTACGCAAGAGTAACTAATAATTAACTATAATTTAAAAATAACGTTTGCGACTATAACGCTCAGTACTTTTCCTACCAATCCAATATAATACGTATAGTTTTGAAATTTTGTGTTGAAGAGCCAAATGACAGACAGGAGGCTGGATGGCATAGCGACAATAATAGAGTTTTTTTCATGACAGTTTTGCTATGGAATAACACAAATTAAATTCTGTTTCAAGTGGATATTTTTTATTTAAACCATTATTGTTTCTATAACGCATTTTCTTTGAGAAATCCTCAGAGCGACGCGACCGCATCTGGAATAAAAAGATTCAATTCACTATGAGAATCAGCCAAGAATACCTCAAATATTTCAAAAATCCTATCAAGCAAGAGTGGAACTCGCACTACGAGGGTTTCATACACATTTAGGTTTTTATTAATATTTATAATATTCCTATTAAACTATTTACAAAATATATTACCACACACTATATACAAACGAAAATATATTGCCTACTATATCTTCTACAGACGTATATTGCAAAAAAAAAAAATATTATGTGATTTAAATACAAATAAACGATTTTCTGACTTTTCCCTTCACTTGTGCTGTAAAACTTTGCTTCTCGCCAAATTCAATGATTCTAAGTAAATATGCGTCTGTAGAAGATATAGTAGGTTTTGATTTATTTGCATGTGTCGAAATATGCGTCGTATTTTTAAAGTTTTCTTGATTGTGTTGACTTAGAATCTTAATTTTTTTTTCCAAAGGATCGTAAACCAAAGTATTTGATATTAATTTCAACTTAATACCTCCACGGGTTCCTGAGAAAAAGGATCTTGATCGACCGACAGACGGACAACGAAGTGATTTTACAAGAGTTCCTTTTTTCCTTTTGAGTTACGGAACCCTAAAAACACCGGCTATATAAGTTCAAGTATAAAGTCATACTGTCTCAATTCGCATACATTTTAAGAAGAGAATTTGAGTAAACAACAAACAAAATAGAATTGGCTTAATAAAATGAAATATTCATGTCTTTTCATTAATTTTCCAATATGCAATAAGTAATCTATTTAACAAATAACAGGACATTTACTTAAATTCGCAATTGAGTTCAAAAAGAAAATAAAAGCCTTCTGAAAAATAAAATTATGACACAATAAATTATTGAAATCGATTTTCCTTCATAACTATTGCTTCTTAAAACCATAATTTTGTAAATGCGGATAATGATATTGAGTATCATTTATTTTATTCTTACGGTCATGATGGATCCTACGGTTACATTATCATAAATTAACATACGATCTAAAATTGGTTGCCTTCAGCAACATGCACATTTAACTTAACGAAAATATAATAATTACTTTACATTAAAAGTAGCGTTTGTGCGGTGAATTTTACGAAAAACGATACTGTTAATTTTATTAATTAAATCTGCAATGTAAAAATAATACAAGGTTTGACACCAGCTTAATCGTAACCATGAATCTTATTAATAACTCAATCTTAAATTTTTCCAAGGTAGCAGTTTAATCGTTAATGAAAATCCAATAAATCTAACAAATCCTGCAAAGTTATAAATTTTGTTTATATTATTATAAACCTTATCATATCCGAACATGCCCTCCATAACCACCTTTATAATCGTTAGCAGCTCTCACCGCCCACCGAGTGCGCACCTCCGTCCTCGACGTAATACCTCTAATATAATATATAGTTTGTTTTCGGGGAATCTCCGATTGATGTTATCGAATTAATGTGAAATATTACCCTTTCCATACGTCGATTCGTCATATTTTCATTATTTATTACGAGACAAATATAGCGTATTGCTTTTATTGGCTTTCAGTTGGTTCGGTATAAATATTTATTAATACCTTTGCAGGTAATATGTTTTATGGAATTAGAGTGTGCGGTTCGTTTGGGTTGTAAGGAATTAGTAACTGAACTCGTTTTGAACTAGACTCTGCGGTCGGTCTTTGGTATGAATGATGTGTATGTTATTTTAGGGCCACGACCTGGACTTAGTCGTAATTTTCAGTTATTTGAAGTAAGAAAATATTATGTTTATTATTTTGGTGCCTTTATAGAGAGAGACGTTGCTTTAACTATGTGAACGTGACGAATTGTTATTTATTTGATATTTTTACGATGTTATTTTTGGTCTCACACTAATTAAAAATGACTGACACACTAATCAAATAATGCAATGTACATAGAATCAATCTCAATAGACAGAATTTTACATTTCACACAGAGAGGAAACCAGCAACGATTAAGAGCCATATCGAGCATTTTTACTGACTTTTCACTATTTCACTACGTATTTCCAAGATTTCCGCGGCGTCGAGTTTATTTGACTTTATTCGAATGCAATTATCCTCTATACGAAACCAGTTATCTGGTTTCCAAATAAAGCTACTTATATTCTCATGTCCGATAAAATATTAAAAAAAGCTTAATAGATTGTTGAATAAAACATACAGTTTATGGTTTTATTAATTCCCTGCAGATGTTATAATGAGTATAGCTGAATTTCCTTACATTCGGATACGGATTGCTTTTGACCATGATTTTTTTTAATCATTAAGTAATTATATTATAATACTCTATAGATCTTCAAAGCTCTGGCAGTTGCACGAGATTATTAAGTCATATTTTATTCTACATGCCTAGAGCGTACACGAATATGTTTCGACGTTCACTTCTCATTCATGCCCCTATATTGATCTATGTGGTGTTTCGAGACGCATCTAGTCATTTTTTTCTAACCATTTGATGGAGTTAATGGAGTTTTTTGTTAATTCACGATTGTTGTCACATTAGTTTGTGATTAATTCGAAATGTTTTTTTCTTTCTTCGTTTTTGCGTATACTATATTTTAAGATAATTTTTGCTTCATCACACTTGCACATGCCTAGTACTATGGATCAGCCTGTAAATTAGGCATGATTTTTTTTTCAAAATCAATAAACGAATATAATTTTTAGTACAAGCTGATCTCATTTTGAGCTCTTTAACCAGATAAGATTGAGTTAAGAGCAATCTATCATCGTTTTCTTCAGTCTGGCCTAGTATTGCATTACATTATATCCGGAACATTTTTTATTTAATTCGTTTGCATTTCTTACATAACGTATAATAATATTTTAAGCACCTGTTAAATGTATATACTTTTGTTACTGCTTAGTCAGTTATGTAATATAAACATATTTATTTCAACACGTTTTCAATTGTTTACTATATTAACCATTGCAACGTTTCTCTCTGCCTTTCGTGAGTCAATGGATAATTTCATAAGAATATGCTTTATTATTTAATAAATTATAGAAAAGTATGCTTTTATAAAAAAAACTATTCGGCACAGGTAGAACTCGTATTGCGAATGTTCCGTACACGCTAAGACAAATAAACATTTATGGGTACACAGCATTTCTATTAAAATATTTAAAAATATTGATAGTTAATTTTTTACAAGTGTAAAAGTCTCGAAAATCACTCAAAGACAACGAGATTTAGAATCAATACCGTAGCTTTCTTGTAAACTTTATCAAAACCGCCATCAAGTTGAAAACAAAATTTCGAACTTCAAAAACAAAACTTCATTTCGAACTATGAAACTTCTGTATACTCCTAGATATATTTGAGTATCTATATAAAGACTGATACATTACATGTAAGTAAATATATAAGCGCCCATAGATATTTATATGTTTTATTTCTGTGTT
The DNA here is from genome assembly GCA_039881145.1 of Druceiella hillmani. Classification (NCBI taxonomy): domain Eukaryota; kingdom Metazoa; phylum Arthropoda; class Insecta; order Lepidoptera; family Hepialidae; genus Druceiella; species Druceiella hillmani. Next base: position 8,746,846 of record JAYKKI010000043.1, read on the forward strand.
AAATTTCAAGTTTCTACTTTAAACAGTTTTTAAAAAAAACGGCTGTAACAAACAGATGGATGATCTTACAAGGGATCTGTTTTTTTTTTAATTTTGAGGTATGCTACCATAACAACTTGTTCTTATATTACGTTATTAACAAAGTTTTATCGGAGCAATCATTATTTTAAATGTCAGTGCAATAATGAGAGTTTTTATACAATATCGAAATCACTGCTACTATTCTTGAATGTAAATAGGACGCCAGTAGGGGTTGGCTCACATTACATAGCACATTAATCAATTCGATGCGCAACGTATATTATATGAGACAGATTAATTTCTCACAGTCACATCCATTAACTTTACTTATACGTAATCAGTACCGTTTCTCGTAATACCCAGCAAGGTAATAAATAAAAATAATATTGAGTACTGACTATAAATTAATCATGAATTTGTATTATTTGTATGCTTGTTGACGTCAACCATTATGATACGGCGCCTTTTATGTAGAATATATATTTTTTCAATATCATATTTGCAAATGAATGTTACGTATTTGTTATAAATGTGAAATTAGCAATGTGAATAGATATAATATAGTTTTAACTTATACAGCTTAGGTGTATGTGTTTATGCAGATTAAAAAGTACTCTACTCCCATTAATAATATAAACAACAAAATATTTTTTGATTTATATGCAGACTCTAACGATATCAGTAATATAAACTGTAGTAAGGTGTATGGAAAAAGATTTCTTAATGGAACAATATTGCTGAGAATGTAGAATGTAAAATGTGGGTCGCCATGATGACAGCGAGAGAGAACAAAAGTAATATGAGAGTTATACTCTTCTAGAGTTATAGGCTTCATGGTAGATATCGAAAGTTTTCAGGGTGGATATCGAAACAGATGCTTTATATCACTTCTATATACAAAATAAAAATAATTTAATTCTTGGGTTCGTTCTTCTCTAATTCACACATGAATAAATATAACGATAGAGAACGAAGCAAATGTTTATTTTTCCAGCTCCTCACTAATTTCATCACCCCTATAATATACCCTTGTGATACCTATCCAGTAAGCCCGTCAAGTGTTGGCAAGACATTCGCAAATTTACGATCTTTTCTAAATGAACAAATGTTCGATTTTGTACAAAATATATAACAAATAACATATATATATATATATATATATATATATGTATATATATGTACATATATGTATGTACGTATATATATATGTGTGTGTGTGTGTGTGTATAGATTATTTGATTTATTTTTAATAGACTTAATATAAGAAATACAATTTTCATCGTTGTATGAGCTTCAATTGATTTTATTTTTTTAATTTCTTTTCTACATTCGACGTATTAACGTCCGAATTTAATTTTTAGCAATATTATGGTCACTGCATCTAGTGCTTCATAGCTAGGTTGATTATTCCGAATGTTAAATCAAGAAAAACCTTTTAGTAAAATTGAATACATATACAAAACCATATTTACTCAGTACACATTATAACCAACCTAATGGTAATCATATTGGCTTCAATTCCTAGAATAACTCATCAAAATTTCCGATCATATTTGCGGTTTTTGTTTGTTGAGGCTACGATGAAAATATATGATGAATGTGATATTCATCATACATTTTCATCGCTAAACACACAGAGATATTTACAGATCGGCCACGAGTTTCTAACTCACTTAGATGTAGCTCGTCTAACGATGTTGCCGACTACGAGAGATCGTTACGAAGAAGAATACAAATAAATAAACTGGTTACAGGAGCGTAATTCGGGCTTCGCATTAGAGTCCGGAGGCGGTCCGTCTCGGACCAGATCTGCGGAGTCTGACGATATGAAGACAAATGAGCGGCTGGCGTGGACCATTACGGCGCCAGCCGGTTATTCGTTCTCATTTGGTCACGGATGACCGACCGCCGACTCGCTTGGGCATTATTTTCCAATTTTACGTGAAAAATAACTTAAATGGAGCCGCTCGGAGATCGTAGAGAGCGAGATATTGGAATCGGACGTGAGCGCGGTAGTTAGGCTGTATTTTAGTTTGCGTGTAATGGCTGTATTTCTATTATTGTTGGCGATAGATTAGGTAGAAATTAAATAAAAATTGTATTTTTTGCAAACGGATACTAACAAACAACTAAATTGAAAATTCTTGTGGTATATATGATTTATCACCACTCACTCTTTCGAAATTCTAGAGTTATCCTTGTTTATATGTTGATGATATTTATTTTACTTGTACGCGTTTTTTTTTTTTTTTTTATAATGCAAGTAGCATATATATTAGTTGCTTTTTAATCATTAATAAATAAATAAATAATATTAACGCTTATCCTAAATGAAATATAAAAAACTAATTATGTCCTTCGACATTCATTAAAGTTTCATAAACGCTATAAATTTGTCATCGCAAATATGTATACGTATTTAATTTATGAATTTCAGAATATGTTTAATCTGCCAACTTTCGATCCTTTGAATATTATTCAATTATTATATTTCCGAAGTTTAAATATTTATTTGCTTTGATAGTATTCAATTATTATAAATATTTGGAAATAATTCAATTATAATATTTTCGAAGTTTAAATATTTATTTACATGCATCTAAATACATTTGGATTTTTGTAGAAGCTCCAATATTTATTAATGATTTTTACATTTTATTATGATCGTTAAAATTAATATTGTCAGATGGATATTCAAAAATGGTCTACTAGTTTTGTGTTTCTTATTTTTGATTCCGTGTACGATACTTGTCCTGCCTTAGCCGCAATAATATTTTTCGTCCTATTTACGCGATTTCTTCCACATATCTCGTGGCCTCTCTGCTAATATTTCTGTGGTTTAAACTATATTGGTGTCAAGTCGTTTGTCTCTGTGATTTGGTTAAGGTATATCACGTTCACTTTTGAATTAGTAGTCTTCTATTATTATATACTTCAATGTAATTATCTAAACGAGTTTTGATAAGGTTGTTCCTTACGGTGATACCGGAAATACTCAATATAATAAGCTCCATCCCTCATTATTCGTATTTTGGTTGCATATGTCATAGAAATATATTTTTAAGTAACATTTTAGGTATTTGTCTGATTCTCTCAAATTTTGGTATATCGGTCCATATTCGGGAAAGCCGTCTATCGCAGTTAGGATATTTTTCTTATTTTTCAATAATAAAATACACTATACAGAAACACTATATTTGCCATCTAAGGTATAAATAACACTTGGATAATAAAACATATTTTATTTTTTTTTTTTTGATTTTCCTAATTGCAGAAAAAAAGTCGTACTAGCAATCCATTAACAAACAAGAGCTGTTACCTTTTATCAAATTTGCTTATCTATTTCACTCCTGTGTCTTCAGTCCTTAACTTTATGTTCTTGTGCATTTCTTTAAAATTTGTTCTTTTATGTATAAAACCAAAATTTTATTTATATATCACCAAAGAATTGCGAAAGTATTTCCATCACATGACCAACTTACTGGATAGGTACTGTAAGAGTGAATTATAGGGGAGATGAAATTAGCAATGAGCTGGAAAGATAATCAGCTACTTCGTTCTCTATCGTTATATTTGTTCATGTGTGAATTAGAAAAGTACGAACATAAGAATTATTTGTATTTCGAATTATTTTTATTTCATATAGAGAAGTGATATAAAGTATCACTTTCAATATCCGCCATGAAAACTTTCTCTATCCACCATGAAACCCATGAAACCCAGTAATATTAATTCAGTAATGATATTACAAAAATTTCGAACCTCATTATGATTTTTTTTCATGCATATTACCACAATTTACATTATTGATATCGTTAGGTGTCAGCATGTAAATCAGAAAATATTTTATTGTTTGTATTATTAATATGAGTAAAGTACTTTTTAATTTAAATCTGTATAAATGTATAAATCCATAATCCAATAGGGTTTTAGGTGAATTTTGCAGAAATAGCTATTACGTTGAACTAGGCTTTTGAATTTTCGGGGTGTTTTATTATATCTTCATCGGTCACCATATTCTTAATCTACATTTTAATGCATTTTTTATCAAAAATCTGGCGTATTAATTAATATAATTTTCTTCATACGGCATAGATAGGTTAGGGATATTTAAGCTAGTTACACAGAAATGATCGTACAAAAAGAATAACTGTTAATAAAAAAATAAAATATTTTTTATAGTCCCTCGGGCGCCCTTGACACAGATCTGGGTCGGTAGCGACTAGTGCCAGTCAGATCTATAAATAGTAAGGTTAAACTGAAATTAATATATAGCCAATTATACAACATAGAAAAGCGAGTAAAATGATGAATTGAATAATAATACAGTCGTCTGGAGAATATGATTATTTTTGCTCTTTAACTCTTTGAAAATTGTGTGTGATTTAATTTTTTTTTAAATGTTTCGTTTATGATTATGGAATTAATTTAAGTATGTATCTATGATTTAATGCGTCCTTATTATGACTGTGATTTCTATTTTATATTCATTTGTAGATTTTTGTAATACATAATAATTTTTCTAAAACTAACGAAATACGTGACGAGGGCGTAAAGACATCATTCTTATTTTCGAAAGATATAGATAATATTATTGATTTGTGCATATTCGAATGGAATAAGTTCATTACGAAGATAGAAAAGTAATTTATTTATTATTTGATAAAGTAAGTTACTATTTTTTTGCATATTCGTTTGATGCATGAAAAACTTTGCCGGAATTTCCTATGGAAATTTATCCAGTTAATATTTGTTATCTTATTTATATAAATGTTGCATTGTGCTAGTTTATGGCGTTTATACAATATTTTTCATGTATTTCATTCATAAATAAACGAAACGCCTAATTTCCAAAATTAAATTTCTCCACTTTTTCTAAACTATTGAGTTGGAAAGCTTTTAAAGAATTTCAAATATGTTGTGGCATTATTTTTTGTTCATCCCTAATTGCAAGAAAAACTGAGAATTGTTGTAAAAGTAATTGTATCATTTTTTGTAATTTCATTTGTTAACAGTGGCCTTTTACGTTTGTCGTTTTCAATTGTCGTATTTTGCGTGCAGTACTGAGATGGCGCACCAAGAACTTATCGATAATATATTTTTTTATTTGGATAAATGATCTTTTTATTTACGTTTATGTATAATAAGTATTTATACTTTTAGATGGTAATAACGAAAATTAAACAAGCATTTCTTCTTACAAAAACGGGTAATTTTTTGTTTTTCAATATTTTTGAAACTTACTGATACATAAGCATGGTCCAAATACTTGGGTTATTTTGAAACTACCCTTCGTTTCTAGGCACGTAAAACATTTATGTCAACCTAGTAATAAACTTCGGAGTTTTGAATTATTTCACAGCTTTTTGAGCCCGGCGGTACCAGGGCTAGAAAACGGTGCTTTGTTAATTATATAATAACATTTAATTTTACGCAAAACTACTTAACTTATTTATGGAGTGAATTAAATTTATATTATTTGGCAGAAATTATTTCAATAAAAATGTTTGGTCATCCTACTATATTTCTTATCATTACTTTTTTCTCAAAAATATAAATAATAACATAAGTAATAAAAAAGTATATGACATTCACCTTTTTGACTGGCGTTTGCCAACAGCTTTATTATATTTCGATGTGGAGTATCTTACTATAAATTTACAATAGGCTTAAAGTATTTATCAAATATTCTGCAAAATGTTACTTTCAATAATAATTAATTTAATTAAATTTATTAACTTTCAATATAAAAGAAACCACTATGAATATTATAAAGTCCAATACATATTTTTTATTTAGCTTGGGTAAAGTATCAAATCACAGGGTAAAAAAATACCTTTGGAATAAAGTATGATATCTGAAATATGGAGAGACGAAATAGATTTACACAAAATAAGGCGCTAAGTGCTGCTTATCTATTTAAATAATTTTCAGCTTCCTAACATAATAAACACTTCAGAAAAGTTGTTACATACATTATATTTAAAATGACATACATGGATAAAACAAAATAATTTTTTTTGTCTTAAGTAAAATATTTCGTAGCAACTCAATCATTTCACATTTATCATTAAACCTAAATTAAAGTTCAAAATCATAAAAGAAGACAAGCTAATTAAATAATATTACACTTGTTTAAAATAAGTAAGCAATGGAAAAAAATGAGTAAAGCAACTTCTGTTATTACAGATAAGGAATCAGGTCTTATTTTTGAGATTAACGATTGATGGAATTTTAATAACTTAACTTCATGGTCCAATTTTATGTAATTTCTTTATGTTTCCGAATAACCTATCTTATACATCTACATACTTTGGAGACGTAATTAAGAACATGTGACAATATGTGAACTACAAATGAGCCAATTGTTATTGGTGATCGATTCAATACGATTTGTCCATTGTTCGTTTTGGTAGTTTGGACTAACTGCTGTCATAAAACGGGGATTACCGTGTGCATTCTTTCCTTTCATTGTAAATGCAGACTTCAGCTTAATTATACTGGCCGGCTGAATATTATTTGGTTTCCAACCGGGCATTATAACGAAGGTGTTGATTTTATCTTTAATAATAGCATATTTGGGGCCATAAATTGGCTTTTCTTCTTTTATAATTTTGGATTTTAATTTAGGTTTAATGATAAATGTGAAATGACTGAGTTGCTTTTAAATATTTTACTTAAGACAAAATAAAAATGATTTTGTTGTATCTATGTATGTCATTTTAATTATACAACTTTTCTGAAGTGTTTATAATGTTAAGAAAATGAAAATTATTCAAATAAGATAGCAGCACTCAGCGCCTTATTTTGTGTAAATCTATTTCGGTTCTACATATTTCAGATATCATACTTTATTCCAAAGGTATTTTTTAACCTGTGATTTGATACATTGCTCAAGCTAAATAAAAATATGTATCTGACTTTATAATATTCCCAGTGGTTTCTTATTAAGTTATTTATTTGAAATTTAAGTTTCATTATTAAAATGAGATTTTAATTAATTATTTTGTGTATAAATTATTATTTTAATTACAACTGAATGATACGCAAGTCCCTAAAAAACAAAAAAATTAAGAAAAATTGAAATACGAAACCTTAATTTACAATTAAATTGTAAATAATCGAAATGCCCCTTGGAATAAATGTTTACACATTCTTATTTGTATTCTGATATACTGATTGAATATATAAAATAGTTATTCCAGATGGAAATCAGGTCTGATTAAATTTTTGATTTCAAGAGATAGTTTTTATTCATAACAATTATTCCCTTCCAATTTTGATAGTCAACTAATTTTATGAATTTCCCATTAAAAACTAATATTTATATTTTAGTTATAATTATTTAATTAATTTGGTAAGTAATGCATTAAAAGCTTTTATTCGTTTGGCTTTCTCAGTTCAGTCTACCCAATAGCACAAGATTATTGATTTATTTCATAGATATATGGCCATTTATTTTAACGAAAAGGACTCAGTTTAATAAATATTATATGCGATAACCCAATATAGAACGCTATCTCATACTTAACAAACTGTTACGTTGCTTTCATAATCTAGGCCCGCTTTCGCTGCTTTTCGATGACCAACCCTTCGTTTCTAGTAAGGGACACATAATTTACACAAAGCCTGTCCCATGTCTGCCGTAGTAGTAATTGTAATCCGGTTGTAGATAAAATTGTAATTTAATATTACATTTTTTGTAAGTCATAATTTATGAGACATGGATTTAAATCTAACCCGAGTCAAAATATTTTCAATTCGGGTTATATTTAGATCCTTATTTTTATGATTACTCGTGTTTTCAACATATAAAGCTGTAGCTATTGTAGAAGCTAATTATAATCCGGTTTCGTTTAAACGTCATTTATTTTCCGGTTTTATTTGCACGCTATACCTCTACAAAACTATGTTCCTTCACCTGTACCAAATTATGTTCCTTATTCATTGCAAGACTAGATTACTTAGAACGATATGGAAATAGTACTTGAAGATTCTTTCTTATTTATCTGTAAAATTAATTTTAAATTTTATTAATAAAACTACTAATTAGTTTGGATAATAACATTTAAAATAAAGTTCTATCAGAACATTTTGTGAAAATATTTTTCTTAACAATATAGCGAACTAAATGTAGCTTTTCAAGCAATGTTTTCCGCAAATCGAGGTACTTGATAAATAGGTTTTTGAGTAACTTTAAAGAAAAATGTTCTCCCCTGTTTCATATCATATCTTGTCCTTAATATTATAAACAATGTAAATAAAAAACTAGATAAATGCGCCTTTTCAATGAGCTCATCTATCGACGTTTCTTCACTAGAGTGATGATCGCTTATATTTCTACTAAACAACAGTACACTTGCATATATTCAATGTAGGTTCAAAAATAAAATAACGTGTCACATTTGCTAAACCATACTCGCTAGTCATTATATGAATTCAGTTTACTTAGGTAGATAGGGAAAGAGGCAGTAAAGAATCCGTAAACTAATAAAGTAAACATTTAAATTAAGGATAAAGCTTGTTTAGCAGCATAAAGTTCAGAAGCTCGCTTCCTGTATTCGAGTATTGTCTTGACGACGACAGCTGGAGTATGTATATTCGGTGTGGGTTTACTCGAACACTTTATCCATATTTACTAAACTAAAATAATATTGTATTAAGTTTAGGTAAACTTATATTATAGTAAATAAAAATTATTTGCATAAATTTCAGAATATGGTGAAACTTGTACATTTGAATCACAATGCTATTTATATTTACGGATCAAGCATACAAATAGCTATAAAGATGAAAAGTTAATCATTTTTGCTAACAGTCTATTGAAAATAATATCGAACATATATTGTGACTTTAAGGGTTTATACACTAAACAGAGACGAGAATTACATCTTTATTCTGCTCTTTCTAAATGAGAGTGATATTTATCATACTTGATACTGGAATTTTTTAATTAATATCGATCTACTGTCATCATATATCTAGACATGTTATTACGATTTGCATTACTTTATATTTGTCATATCATAAAAAATATAAAAGAACTATACATATAAGAATAATTCGTTTTAAAATTACACTATTTAACTCCTACCATCATGAATCATGCTGAAATTAATGTAATCGAATTAAATCCAATACTTGTAATAAAAGCGTTATACATGAAGATTTAGCTTTTGATTTTGTCTATTGATAAAGCTGTAAAATTTAATAGAATATTTATTATTTACCTTAAAACTATATCCCTCATTAAAGTTTTCAAATATACTAAAGAAAAGTAAAACATCCATATTTCTGTGAATAATGTGAGGGACGGAGAATAGTTAGAATACTTAATTTTTTTGTTCTATGTACTACGTATCTATAAAACATAAGTGACTCATAATTTAATTCACACACGTTCATTGAATGAACAAAAAATCGCTGTGAAGTGGAATTCTTCAAACTGGAAAAACGATAAAGAAATAGCGTTTTCTTAGGACTAAAAAAGAACTATGGCTGCAGTTTATTTCAAGTCTCTCAACGACCTTGAAGAATATTATTTCCAACCTCCGCCCCTTTCTCTCTCCGATAAACTACCTCCTAGCCAAGCGCGCGGCATATTAATGAACTAAGTTAACCACGTCAATAACTCGCTAGCCGCACAGATGATAATTTGTGACTTATACTCTTTGAAATGTTAACATTTTACCCTTTCTAAATGTTACTTGAAGGCGTATTTACATTATTGACGAAAAACGCCTATTTTTAGTTTATTATAAACTCTAGGAATAGGTAGTATAATTATTATAATATGAATAAACAGATCAAATCTGCATTTATAATTCAGGCAGATTAATTTTTATCGTTTTTATATTTTTACATAAATGAAATATTTCATTTTGTGGTGTCTATTATTTTCAGTTTTCTATTTAAAAGTGTAAAAGTGTTAAATACTTAAATCAGATAAAATGAAAAAAACAAAACTGTAAATTATATATTTTTTCTTGCTTTTTATGTATTTTATGTAAATGTTATCATTTTAATTTTAAATTGATGAGATTTCTCTGGTTGTAAAGTAGCCTATGTCATTTCCTGGCCCGCCAACTATCTTTGTGCAGAAAATCACGTGATTTGTTGCTCTATTGTGATGTAAAAGGAGGACAAACTAACACTCTTTGCAATTTGTAATATTTATTGGGATTGTAATGTTAGTTAGGATGAGATATCCTGTGGTAAAAATTAGCGTATATAATTTCCTGGTCCGCCAATTATCTTTGTGCAGAAAGTCACGTGGATCTTTTGCTCCATTGCTGTGTGAAAGAAGTATAAACAAACACACTTTCAAATTTTTAATATTGATCGGATTTGTTGTTTTAGTTAGGATGAGATTTTCCAAATTGGGAAGAAACATAAGTTATTTTCTGGCCCGCCAATTAACTCTGTGCTGAAAATTATGTCGAGCTGTAGTTCCATTATGATCCGAAAAAAGGACAAACAGATACACAATTAAATTTTTAACTTTATTTGGGATTGCCATATTAGGTAAGATGAGATTTACCGCGTTTACAAGTAACCTCCTTTATTTTCTGGCTCGCTAGCTATCTGCGTGCAGAAAGTCAGGTTGATCTTTTGTTCCATTGTAACTTAAAGAAGTACAAATAAACAAACTTTTGCATTCATGGTATTAGTTAGGAGTATAATATTACTTAGAATGATATTTCCTGGGACGAAATGAAGCCTAGGTTTTTTCACTACCATTGTGAACACTTGTTTAAAGGTTGTAAACACAAACAGGAATTGATATAAAAAAACAAACCAGAATATAAAAAAAAGAATAAGTAGAAAGGTCCCGTAAAAAGTTTATAGATATAGACCTAAATGGTTAACTCAAAATAAAAGCAAACACAAAACATCAAAATTTAATAAAAACACGAATTGATATAAAAAACCAAATATCCAAAAATTGAAAAAGCAAAGGGGATCGTGTAAACAATTTTATAAATGAAAACGCAAACGGTTAATTAAAAAAATTAACCCATAATATGCAAAACTGAATAAGCAAAAAGGATTAAGAAAAAAAATTTTAAATACAAACGCGAATTGATATAAAAAAGCTAACACAAAACGTCCAAAAATTTAATAAGCAAAAAGTACCACGTGAAAAAATTTATAAATATTGAAAAAAAGGTGAATTACGTGAAAGAAAAAAAATTAAAACACATTCCCGCGCAAAGAAATGCATGGAAATTTTCGAATTGATTTTTTTATAATAAATAATCGTGAGCTATAATATATACTCTGAAATGCACGTCGTATAACGAAATATATATTGCATTCAATATATAATACATATTCTTCCATGTCCTATCAAAAAAATGTCATAATATCATTAGGTGCTAACTAAACTTATTGAAAAACAGATCCAAACCTAAGATTTAAATAAATTAAATTATACCTTTTTTAGTTTTATTGCTTTTTGAGCGGCTGGGAAAACAAGCAACATCGATCCGACTGGCACCGCGCCTCCGCGCACACTGTTGGTTTGCATGCGAGTAAAAGAGGAGCAATAGACACCGCCAAAATGCGTCTTTGTGTTTTTTTTATTGGAATTTTATTTACTTTATTGAAAATAAAAATCAACAAGATTTTAAATAAGACGTGAACAGTTATTCTTTATAATTTTATTTATAAAGCGTTGTAAATAACAAAGTTAATTTGGTTTAAAATTTATGTTACAATAGGTTTTTGGATGCTTTTTTTAGTTATAAAAGATATTGAGTCGTGTTTTGGAAACAACCAGGACTTTAGAGATATTGTCAAGAATAACATGCCATAAATTCATTCATGGTCATAAATTCAGTAGATTGCGTGAATTTTTTTTTTAAAAGCTCAACGTGGTGTTATCAGCGCCTTAATCGTTTTTATTATACAATCTAATTGCACATCAGCGCGCAGGCAGATTCTCGACAGCAGTACTCATACCGTGTGATATTTGCACGAAATATTACAAACCATTTTCGACACTCCTCTAACTTCATACCTTTTTGATTTATCAGGTTTCAACTACATCCGTAATAAAATGATGAATTCCACGTGGAATTAAATGTTGAACAATTAATTTATGATAGTTCTTATATGCAAACTTGCGAAAATTGCTACTTTTGACACAGACTAACTTACTCGTGATCGTACTTGCGGTCGACTTAGAAATTAAAATTACAAATATGTTTGCAAAATAATTTTACAAATATGTTAAAGAAAAATCAAATATTCGTCAAGGATGAATTGGTTCTTCGAGAATATTGGAAGCGCACTTAAGTGTGAATATTTTATATGCAATTTGCCTGACCAAAGACCAAATATGAATTATTTTCATGCTAGATCACACTTATTTCTATTTAGAAATTGTATATATCTGCAACAATATCTACTCGATCCTCTTTCATTTGTAAATAAATACATTTCACTGCACTGCAAATTGAAAATACTGCTAGCGATATAATTTTGAAAAAAATATTTACCTTTTAGTCACTTCGAGTCACTGTTATTCTTTTTCAATAAAATAGCATTATTACTTTTAAGTCGTACTGTTTTGTTTTTTAAAAGCTACATAAAGGTTAAGCATATTATCACGAGTAAATCTGAGAATTTACATTATGGTATCGAGTCCGTATGTAATAACACATTCTGACGATTTTTCTTATTGTAATGCAAATATCATTGAATTTGCTTAGTGTTATCAATTTTATGGACGTTAAAATATACACATAAATTTGAAAACCATATATAACATAAATTTGAAAACAAGGATTAGTTTCCATTAAATATAAAAATGAACTGAAATAAAAAAAAACTATCAAGTTCCAAGTATTTATTTTCGTGGAATTAGAATGAAGTTAAACTTTAACTGATCCATGCACATTTTAAAGTGCCCAATATAACTTTTACTACTTGACTTCTCAAGTTCTTTTTCTTGCAATAACTTTATTTGATTTTCAAATGAAGCAAAATACCCGAAAATCAACATTTTGTCAAAAATTAATTTTGCCTTTACATTTTAAAGATATCCTTTTACGAACTTAAATTGCTTAACAAAGTACATTATTTTTTCCCGTATAATAAATATTGTATATGCTTTTCCTAGATTTATTCACAAAAATATTAACTAAAACATGGAAAATTAAGTTTGTGAATTGTTGGATATATCAGTTTAAAACGAATTTCCCTTTTTGGTCGCTGATGGTCGCCAGAGGAAGGCAGTTACTTAGCCAATATAGGTTCAGAGCGATTCACTTTGTTGTCGATCCTCTTTCATTCATCAAGATTGCTACTAGCAATCTTATGTCGCAGTTTCGAAAAGACAAATTGAAAAGTGTTTCAAAAATATTTTTTCCACAATTTAATAGTATATTTACGGAGATATTCTGAGAAAGAGAGAAATAAATATGTCCCGCTTCTTATTTTCAAAACTACTCCACCACAAAAGAAGATAAAAAGGGATTTTTAGAAGATTTAGGATAAATTATAGCAATTATCTTGGATCTTTTGTTTTTATGCCTGTGAAAAACATAGTAGATATTGGTTACGGTATTATACCATGTACTAACCATGGCTAATTTACAATGTAAGTAATTAATATTTGCAAATATTTTATCGGAAACACTATGTATCTTTAATCGTTTATATGTAGCTAAATGTGTATAAAAACGATGTATGTACGATTTATTTTCGTTATTCAAAGTTATTCAAATTTCGTTGTTTCGTAAATCTAGATGGAAATATAATGAAGTAATAATTTGTTACAAATCTGAGTTTTAAAAAATATAATACATAAACATATTTTCATCGAAATCAAGTATTCAGTCAGTATTCACTTGCTTTCGTAAACTACGTTTCAATACTATTCCTTTGTCGCGATATACGATTTTTACGGAGACATGAGATTCATTTTGTAAAATTGTAGTATATGCAAGCTAGTAGCAAAGTTTAGGAGAAAACCTCATTATATTTAGTTTAAATTAGAAGTGAAATTAATCACACTAGTTTTATGTTAATATAATTTACATTCACGATACACGACTCGGAGAACTCTTTGTATAGATTTGAAGAAACGAGTATTATTTCACAGAAAGTATTTTCGATTGTACTAGTAATATAGCTTTTTTCTATAGGTTTATTTTCGAAATGGTCCTGTTCAACATAATGGTACAATTAATAGTTTAGATTGTCTTGGAAATTAAAATGTTATAGATTATTTTATTTTATATTCTTGTGAATAATACTAGGTAAACTTTTTAACCAACGCCATTCATATGAATAATGAATAGATATCATGAATAATTATAATAACTGTAAAAAATTTAATATACAAAATATAACAACCAAAGTTACCGAAATGAAAATAATTTTTCATCAACAAGAAACTGTTTATATGTATGTACAACGCTTTAATTGTTTTCTTCTAAATGAATTATCTAATTAACTACAAAATCAAGCAAAAATAATAATAAAATTCTTGACAATTAAAATGAGACAAAGTTAAAGTTTCCGTATCCCAAATGCAAAAAAAGAAACGGAAGGCTTATAAGACACTCAAGTATCCGTCTGTTTGTCTGTCGCGACCGTTTTTCTCAGAAACAATTTGACGTATAAACTTGAAATTTGTATAGAACATTTTAGAAGACACAAATGAAGGACGCACATAATTTTTATTTTTATTTCGTGTTTTATATGATATATCTATTGAAACAGCAAGTGGTTAGGTTTCCAAAGAAATTTTTAAGAAATATTTATCAAATACTTCAAGAGATACTTTTGAAAATGGCATTTAAAAATGTATTAAATTGTAAGGTACTCTCGTAATGCGAGTTACATTCGTTCATAACATATATTATAAAAAAAGCCAATAACACGGTCAATGAAATCCTAAAAGTTGAAATCCTAATCATGAAATCCTAAAAGTTGAAAATGAGCAAATTTATATTATAACAACAAGGAATAATCAGGAAATGAATAGATTTTCTTACCTAGTCCCTTGATTAATCGATTCCTCATAATTATTTTCCAAATTTGAATTTAATTAAGCCATTAGAAAACTTACCAAATGAAATAATTTTTTACAAAAAAATTATTACCTTAGGAAAAAAATAAGTGAATATATATTTTAAGCATTTGAATGTGAAAATTGACTAAAAAGATTAAAATGAATTATTTTTTTTTCTTAAATACTAAATTGAGTTCACAATCACCGGTTAAAAAAAAAACTTGGATTAATCGCCGGTTAAAAGTAACAAAGACTACGACAAACGTGCTTTGGCTAGAAAAACAATTGGTTAAACACTGTGAAAGGAACGCAGTGGGAAAAGTCTCACTGCCCGCGCCCAACTTTTCGAGGCTCATCACTCTCCGAAACATTTTACAATAGTTTAGCGGCCTGCTTTACGACGAGGAGGTGAAATTTCGTTTTTGCATTCATTTTAAACTCAATGTACCAAATGGAAACAAATTGCAGGTTGCTCGAGTACAAAGGCATGAGAAGTTTAGTTTCAATTGTGAAACTCTGCTATTTAGCTTAAACTAATGTGCTAAATTGATTTTAAATCAAGTAAATTTTCAAATTTAAATTCCAATTTACACTTTAAAATAATAAAATTTTAATAAAACTGATAAAATCTATGAGCAAACTTGAAGCTAAATTTTATTAATACATATCAATATATAATTTATAACTTAAAAACGATGAGCAATCATGTATACTACATATATATATATACAAATAAACACGCACACACACCCATGCACACATATATACACACATATGGGAACGGAAGAAATCATTCAGAGTTTCTCGATTCCTACGAGTTCATCATGAAAATTCAAAATATCATCATAGACTGTGAGATCAGCAAAGATAGATCATTAAATTTTTGTTATTAGCAATGGTATTGATACAAATTGTATTATCTTTTTCATCTTAAAATTGTTTTCTTCATGTAGTATCTAATATCTCTTTGAGGTTTTTTTGTAGTCATCGGTGGATGTCGTTGATAGACGGTTTACTTTTTATGAGCGTTGATCGACGACAAAGTTCCAAAATTTCGAGAAATAGTTTTTTGAACGGTTTCTGTGTAAAAGTTATAGTTATAGCCTAGAATTATTTAATAATTCTCTCGGTATTTTTTAAATAATACTTTGATTTTTTATGATATCAAGTGATTTATGACTATTATACCCATTGAAATGAAATGTGGAGTTCCAAATCGAGGGAATTTTTGATATGTAGACAATTTCTATGAAATATTCGGGCCTTTTGAAAATGACATCGCAATTTATCTTACCTTTTGGTCGAATTCTCTCCTTGGTTATGAAACGAGTTTATTTTATTTATCAGCATAAAAAAGAGAGAAAATGAATGTTGAAGTTATTAACGTAGAAATTATCATAATATTTCCATTTTTGCTAAAATATTCTATGGCTTCTCCAAAAAAAAATGTAAGAAATTAAATATAGAGGCAAAAACTAACTTTTTCTTGTAAATACTATCATTTTTTTATGTATTTGAATGCAGCATTTTCTTATATCAATATCATAACATTAATTCAAAGAAGAAAGTGTCTTTAATATTTTTTGCCCACTTACTGCATAATCAATTAATATCTTTGAAAACTTGTTAATCTTTGATCCACGAGAACACTTGAATATCTTTTCATGTAGTCATATTGTTTTTTTTTGTTTAATAACACGATGAAGAAGTTTCAAACCGGGTTTTAGAAATTCTTTCTCTCACTTTTTCTGTGAAAAAAGTTTGATATCTATATTAGTTCGTCTTTATACCAAAGAAAATTGCGCAAGTCTTTCTGGTCTCATGGACACTTTACAATACACACTTCGTACAGTACTCCTTCATTTTTTTGGATTTTGCCACTCTTTTATCTTATTTCTTTTTCCGTACTTCTTTAGGCATTAAAATCAAAATATATTAAAATTGTGTTAAATGTTCAACAAAATAATTTTTTCCTGGAGTAACTTATATTTGGATCAAGGGATATTAGGTAATTTTTTTTAATTCAATTACGGGTCATCGTTAAATAATTAGCAATGAGTAGGTGGATAATTGGAACTTTATAACATATTAAAATCTAAAACGATAGTTCAGTGTTTAGTAAACATAGATTTTTTGAAGTCGATACCTTTTTATGGTACGACCTGATTTACTAACTTTTTTCAAATAAAATTTATGTTACGAATATCAATATCTTATAAATATTAAAAGCTACGTTTTATTTATGGAGAGCCCAATTTTTCTGATATGTTTATTTCTTTATTTCTTTGCCCATATGTACCCATATGAATGCAATTGATTTATTTCTAAATCTAAAACCTTTTATCGTAAAAATAGAGAGAAACGTGATAAAAATGTATTAATTTTAATTGACGGCTTTTTTTAAAAAGTAATATTCGATCTTTTTTGTATATAGTGTAAATTATTTTAAGGTGGTGAATGATTTTAAGGTAGTGAGTAATAAAGTGCATATAGAAATATTAATTTTACCAATTTCAGTAACTGAGCAACTGACAAAAAAGCAATTCGTCTTTACACCATCCACAATAGTTTATATTATACATCTATTCCGCACTAGTTTTAGGTGGCCAATGAAGTTGAAATCACCACCTTAAAGTTTCATAATTATTTTGAGTTTATGTCAATTGATTATTTTTGGTTTTACTTACTCATTATATAATTATTCATTATTTTTGGTATGATTACGACCACGACTTCACTAATGAATATAAATGTGTGAAATATAAATGTACACACAACGCACACTTTTTATATATTAACATAGAGTTCACGTGATTATATTTTGGTAACATGTAGAAAAACACGTAATCAATAAATTTATAATTTTAACTAAAATTTATGAGTAATTGATACTCATTTTAGAGAATATCAAAAACAAATAAACCCATGCAATTATATATTTTTTAAATTGCCACATATTTACTTTAGTACATAAATAACTTTCAAGCTTAAAAAAATTGTTTCAGTACAAAAAGATATTATATATTATATTACGATTTATTATTCTGTAATTATATTTAGATCTATATGACTATGTAATTTATTAATGATGTACAATTATCTGAAAGTTTTTTTTTTTTAAAACTAGTTACGATCTCTTTCGCGGAGACGACTAGTTTGTACTGATTAAATATTAAATAACAAGAAATAAAAGTATTCCAATTGTTTTGAATTCAGTACCGCAAGTTTTTTGTTAAATCAGTGTAGTCAAATAATAGTAACTTTGTAACTAAAAATACCAACAAATATATTTTCCCATATTCTTAGGGCTTTTCAAAACGCGTTTTATAGAGTTTTACACATATATTTTTTTTAATTAATATACATTTATTTCAAAGGTTTCTTTGGGTTTATAATATTAATGTAAAGATCTTTCTCGCATACTTCCAAATATTTTATATGTTTGATCATATTCAACTCAAGGCCATTTACACATATCTTTTTTTAAATATTTATTTCAAAGGTTATAATATTAATGTAAAGATCTCTCTCGCATACTTCAAAATATTTTATATGATTGTTCATATTCAAATCAAGGCCATTTGCTCATCGACCTAGGCGTTCAGTCCGAAATTACTCGAAAATTTTATAGATATCAAAATAAAGCATTACAATAAAAAAATACAAATAAAAAGTATATTTGTTATCATAGGACAAGTCCGCGAATCGGGAGGTTTGGAGCGTGGACCCGAGTTTCTGGCTCCGCTGGAGAATATCACAGCTGCTCAAGGTCGCGATGTCCACTTCACCTGCGTTGTCAACCATCTGGGAGACTATAGGGTAATTTTTTAATATTAACTTCATTACATACTTTTATTTACCTCATTTTAAAGGCGTGAATATTTTGAAAATATATTTTCTTTTCTTGAGAACAGGAAGTCATAGGGGTTACAAACCGAATTATAACCAATGGTTAATGATATATGGTTTTAGTGTAATTTAATCTTTTCTATTTTCATTTTATTACTCGCAACTTAAAGTTACGGAACCGTTTCTCATCTATAAAACCAAAAACCTTAGTAAAATAATTTATTAAACCATTACGGGTTTAATACTTAGAATACGTATAAATATTCATTTTATTAAATCATATAGATATTTATATTTCATAACTTTTGAAATGTAATTTAAAAAATTAACATTAATTATTAGTGTATTTTAACATTTAGAATAATAATTATAATAAAATGTAGCTAAAATAGTAACATGTCAAAAGCTGTAAAATTTATGGGAAATTCGTACTAATTTTAGAGACCATCAAAAACAAATAAACCCTTTTTTTTTAAAACTTTAGTACATAAATAACTTTTAAACTTCTAAAATTTCTTTCAGTACAAACAGATATTATATATTATGATGTTAGCTTTTTCAACATTCTTCACAATGTTAAACGAATTTCGTCCAAACATATTATGTTGGATATTCCTAAATAAGAAATATTACTTAGTGTATTTGACATCCATCCAAAAATGTAACTAGTTTTATTTTCTATACATATTTTTAATTTCTACACATATGCGAACACCTTGTAAAAAATTTTGTTCCCCTGCACCCTGTCAAAAAAAAAATAAAAATCAAATCTTTGTCGTGAACTTAAATTTATAAAATTTTGTTTTACTACTGCAGTTTTTTTATTATAAACTATTGTATCTATTCTCATATAATTTTGTTCAACGAATTCCCCGAATTTTCAGAAATATTTTGAGCTACAATTTCTAATATCCATTTCTTCATTTTATAGGGAATCGGTTAATAATTCAGGTTGATTACGATTTTATAACTTCCTGTTACCTTACGCCTATTAAGATATTGCAAAAGTATTCTCACCAATATGTAGGCAAGCGTACGTTTTTACAATTAGGCTTATTAACATTTTAATAAAAATTATGTCATAAATACTAAAACGATCATTCTTATAATACTAAACTTGAAAATGATCCATTCATAATATATACACAATAACAAAATATACTTTGTTATTTTGTAAGTGTTTTTAACAAAATTAAAAGATGAAACATATTGACTTAATTTACCTTCCGTTAAAGTGGATTAATTTTAAAAACCTATGTTCCAAACAAACAAGCTATTTACATTACAAGTTTTAACGAATTCAGTTCAGTATTGCCAAGTATAAACTAAAATGAAATCAAAACTTAACAAATAGTATAACAAATAATGCACAGTATTTTGAATATTTTTCTCTAAGTCAACGACATAGCTTTTTTTGGAAAAAAAATTATTGAAATTTGTTTTTAACAATGATGTAATCATGATGAATCAAGTTTAAGTCTAACATATACATACTTTATATAAACACGCTTTTTTAGACGTTTAAAAACCGTTATTTAATATTTTATTCATTGATATAATAAAAAATAAAAAAAACTTTATAAAAACCTAAGGCAGTTGTAAAATTTAAATTATAATACGGAGCTAATATTTCTTTATTTTGAATATTAATACATATAAAAATAACTTGAGGTGAAATGTTTATTTACATACTTATTAAAATACCGGCAAGTATTAACTAATTACCACTTCGGGTCCATTAAAAATGATATAAGATAAGCGATAATACCAGATATTATCTTTTTTCAATATAAGATTTATAAAACATGAAAAGAAAATATACATGAAACTTTTTTGCTTTAGTGTCTGCAGAATACAATTGATAGGTAATGTTTATATTTTCTTAGTTAGTATTAAGTATGTAAGCGGAATACAAGTCTAATGTTTACGTAAATGGTTCAATTAGACCTGATCCAAAGCTAAATGTTGGATTTAACCGTTACATTTTACTGGGAAAACTTCAAAAGTTGTGAAGTTGTTAAGTCAAAAGTTTTAAAACGGTTGACAAATTTTATTGCCATTTGGTGTATCCAAGACTGTTAATAAATTTTTATATTTTTCTCGTGATATAATCATTTGGTGGTACCAAGTGATTAGGCTCGAGTTATACATACCTAAAATTTATATAAATTTTATGAAAGGGTATAGCTGTATAACCACATTGAATTTGCTCCCAGAGAATGTTATATTTGTAGTTATGTTATTTAATTGCAATTATTGTTATACGTATCTTAACTCCGTATCATTAACCTTCTTTGAGTAACCTTGACAAATGTCCTGAAATTGATAAATATTTTAAACTAATATTGCTAAGATGATGATTACAACATGTGACTATAAATAATATTAAGAAGAATATTAGGTTTTCTTTCCTAATTAGAAAGTATCGTAATGCTTTTTTTCAAATAAAATATTTTTTATTTATAACTTGTTTTTAGTTCCCTTTAAGGGACCAAATTAGAAAAATTCTCAAACAAAGATCTTAACATGCCTATTAACTTGTAGAAATTTCATCAAAATCAAACTGTTGTAAAATTGTGAAAATTAAACAGAGATAAATATAACAAAAAAAATTGTATCAATCTCTGGTTGCCACTAAATTAAATCACTCGTTGATAATACAAGTTGCTTTTAGCAAGTTTATACGCGATGCAATCAATTGCGCATATTTTTTATTGTGCACAGGGTGAAAGAGTACAGTAAACATGTTATAATAAGCATTTATTAAATAATAAAATTGCTAGGAATGGACTAGTCACAATTAGTATTAAACATTATTTTTGAAGTGCTAAACAAACACCGTAGTTATTATTTTTCTTTGTTAAAAATTATGTCGATTTCTAAATGGTGTAATAGTAATTCCGTTTTGCGTGCGTTGTTTGAAAGAAAAAAGTTATTCAAGATGAAAAAGAAAGCTGAGTTCTATTCTTGTAGTATTGACAAAACCGTTGTTATTAATGAGATTTTTGGTACAAATGCCTATTAATACCTTATAGATTTCTTAATGGCCAGGAAAGGGCGTCAACATCATCTTCACAAATAGAATTGATGGACTATGACGATACGCATAATTAAACCTTCTGACTTTATCCAGAATATCTGTAAATGGCAATGAATATGTTGCTATTAATTCAGATAGTGATGAAGATTGATTTGAAATTAAGATATACTGAACTAAAATAAAAAAAAATATTTTAAAAATGTTTTTTTTTAATTTTTTAGTATTTGTATTGTTAGTTGATAATATAAGGGCCAACCAGCAATGAAGATAAAAAAACATTTTTTTTACTATTTTGCAGCAGTTTGAATTTTATGAAACTTGGTACAAGCTAATATGCATTGTAAGAGGTTTATTAGAGAATTTTCTCAAGATCGTCACTTAAAGGAAACTAAAAAATATAAAAAAATATATTTTAACTGAAAACGAAAGTTTTACAATATGAGTATAATTAGGAAAAAATATATAATATTCTTCTCAATATTATCTGTAGTTTCTTTTTATAATTTTCATCCTAGCTTTACTATTTTAGAGAAAATTGAGTTTAAAAAAATGATCATTTCCAAGGTATAACGTTTTTCAGGGTTATCCAAAAAATTAAAAGTAAGAAACCTCTTCTAAAACACGTATACAAGTAAATATAATTAAATAATGTAGTTATTAATATAAAATTCATAAAATTTGGCTCTGGTCGCAAATTTATTACACTTATACTGCTATACCTCTGTGTCATCTTATTATAAACTAATATTTATAACTTCATCCCTCCTTTATTTGTTGAATTTTACCATCAAGCTGATATATGATAAATTTACATTTCGACAGGTGGCGTGGATTAAGTCCGACTCAAAGGCGATTCTTGCAATCCACACAACAATGATTACACTGAATCCGCGCCTGTCTGTTACGCACAACGGACATAATACTTGGAAGTTGTACATTCACAACGTTCAGGCCAAGGATTCGGGCACTTACATGTGCCAAGTCAACACAAATCCAATGGAGAGTCAGGTTAGTTTTCAATTCGTTTATTTTAAAAATTTAATCGCCTCATGTTTTTACATATTTTGTATCTTGAACTCTTTAGCTAATGTCGCTTGACTGACATATGATGTTTAAGTTTTTTTTAATATGTTGGTGCATGCAAACAAAAAAAAAGCTGGTTTTTCAATAAAAATATACACTCTAAGTAATATAGGTTTTTATATTAGGTATGGTTATATAAAAATTATAATGATTTCATTCCTTTTTCACATCGCACGAAACGGTATTTTTCAAGACAAATATTAATTATGTTTGTTTTTAAAAAAATACGAGCATTAATTCTATATTTTCGGAAAGTTTAATTTTTATAGCTAATGTGTATTATGTGCTGAAGAGGCGCGATGGAATAAATAGTCTCTATCATTAAAATTATTAAAGATTTGTATGCTATGTTTTGAAAAATGTTAACAAAAACTAAACATAAGTGAGTTTTCTATGCTTCTGTAGCCACACTGTGAATGTAGATCCTCATAATTCCGTCAATCAGTTTAAAACCAATTGTCATGAAACTGGATAGGGAGATATAATAGAACAATAAAATAAAATATAAAAAAAAATGTTTTTTGAAGTTTTCCTCCACATAATTTTTTTTTCTCAACTCATAGAGTAAAGTATCATTGAAAAGAATTTGAATTTAATCAAACATCTTTGGGGATTTTTATATGAATATCCGAAATTTATAAAAGATACACAAAACTTTTTAAAGAGATAGGTTAAAAATATGAAAAAATTAAGTTAATGACATTTAACAAGTATTTTAATGCAAAATTGCATTTTAATCCTTTCTAAATGTCATTAACTTATCTACAAAAATTATTTTTTTTGTAACTTTTCATTATTGTTTCTTGTATAATTCTCAATAGATAAATTTTATTTATGTCCAGTGATTAGTCACTTTTATCTGGTTTCATCCAGGTCATTTTAATATTATAACAAAATTATGATATTTACACCAACACATTTTAAATTAAATTTCATTAGAAATATTTAAACGTATATAAATTCGGTTATAGTTTTTCACTTTAACCTTAGATGTGTTAATAATAACATGTTAGTTTCAAATAATTAAACTATCAATCTCTATTTTATCCTAGGTTTTAGCTAGATAAAAATGAATAGTAAAGATTATCAAGAATTATTAATATTGATAAACTCTTAGAGTTATTGTATTTTTAGAATGGCGTAAATTAGAAAAGAATATTATAAATTTAGAAGTTATTAAACGCCTCTTTATAAAATCTGCACAAATATTGTTCAAAAAATTAAAACGATATCTACAAAAATACATCAAAAATTATGGATACAATGACATTCACTCACTAAATTTAATTATAATTTAATGCAGAAAGGAAGACAAACAATCCAATGAAGGATTTGTGTATAAAAAAATCTAAATCAATGAAGCAATTAGCCGTCTATTTTGTTAACTTTATTCAATTGGCCTAGACGTTAAGTTAATATAATTACATCGAAGTTAACCATTTATATAAAATTCAGCATGACATATGCAATTACTGTAATTATTACCTAACGCAAACATTTTTTATTGTTCTACATTAGGTTCAGTCAAGTCGTGCCGTTAATTCAATTTTCTCGTAAGGCGTTCAACAAATTCAGAGAAAAAATTAAAAGATTCGGATTTAAAAAATACTTTATTGTTACGATCCAATATTTCAATAACACGTGATACGTAATATTTAATTTTGTCTATATAAAGTATTTCTAAATGCGACTATGCTGTTAATATATTAAGTTTTATACGAGCAAAAAAAAATATCTAAATAGAATAATAAACAAAAAACCTTTTGAATTTCAATTATTTCCTATTTGTTAAAACAGCATTTAGTTTTTTTAAATATACATTTTAAAACAAGAAAGAAAATGCTCGACGGAACAATGTTCATCAAGGCAAGGAATTTTAGTAAGATACTCAAAAATAAGTACTCATAAAATACTACACTCCTTTTCCCACAGAGTAAGCATTTACCGTGGTATATTCAATGAATTTAAAAGAAAAATTGAAAACCCCTCCCTATGTTTCGTGCAACGATCCAATACTGTGCCTCGCAATCTAAATTCGTTCCCTGCAGTACCCATCTATTCTATACGAAGTCTTATAGCCATTACGTTTGCGGCGCGAATGAATTTACTGAATTTACGTTTCGATCGCTCTCACTGGCTTATCTGGATAATCTCTTTTCAAACAATGCAAAGATATATATTCTGATGCTTTTAAATTTTGCATAGTTTTCCACTACGTTTTCTGCATTACTAATTTAAATATAACACTCATAGTTGCTTGCATCTTGGATTTTAACTTTAGTCAAGTGAAATATTTTTATTTTTCGATAAAATATATTATTAAACATAAAATTTATTTATTGTGTTGTCACTCTTGTAATTATTTAATATATTTATTTTAAGAATTGAATTCGAAGTTACAATAAGTGTACTCTACCGCTATTTTAAAATTTTATTACGACAATTATATAAATATGTATGTGTATATAAATAAATATTTATAAATAGCAAAAATATTCGGACAAATATTTGATAAAAATTGTACATGTCTCCAACACATCTTATTTCAATTTAGATAAACGTTGTTTTAGCATTTGCTCATATTAATTTAAACAGCGTGTATAATTTATAAGATATTTAAGAGGGATGAGGTTAAGTATATCGATAAACAGAATTGAATAAACAAAATAATTTCGACTAAGAACAGAAACTTAATAAATAGTGTGAAATGGTAAAGTATGTCCTTACAATAAAGGATTTTTTTAGCTAGTTGTTAAAACATTTTGGCGAGAATTTAATACATATTCGTGAACAAGATCATAATAGTAACAAGGAAAATTAAACTTGTAGGAGCTTACGGAATAGAGCGTTTCTTATATATAAATAGTATTTATCAAATAATTATCAATTTGTTACACGGAAAAATATATGCTAAATTCATATAAAAATAATTAAAACTGAATCGAGGGCATGACAAAACTTGTTAAATACGAGTAGAACTCTCAATTGTTTCACACAATTAAGCACATATAAACATTGAAGGATACGTAGTGTTTCAGTTAAAGTATTTACACATATTGATATTATTTTTCACTACGTAGATATAGTGCAAAGATTCGTATATAGAAAAGTATATAGTGAAAAGATTCAACATATCGTCAGTTTCTCAAGAACTATGAGATTTGCAACCGATTCTATAGTTGCCCGTAAACTTTCTTTCCATAAATTTGGCTGTAAACGATGTGCTGATTAAGATGGCGATAGAAGCGGACATATTTTTGTGATCGTTTTCAAACTTAGCTCTAGAACCCTAAATAAAATTCTGAAAAATAGTTCATAAATTCCCTTTCAATCAATACGCCATATGACACATTACATTAAAGAAAAACATTTCTCAGATTACTTTGTGAGTGTTAATTTTCTAAATATTTGCGGGTCATTATGATCTATCACCACAATATGATTTTTTGGACACGTCACTCCGTCCCTGGTTACATCTTATATGGGTTCGTTTTTTTTTCTTCTGAGGCGTGGAAGCTTAGAGAGGGATTAATCGTAAGATAAGTTTTAAATAATGCAAAGATGAGAAAAGGAAACAGTGAATAAGATTTCATTCTAAAACAGTATAAATGTGGTGCTGAAGGAATATTTCGCGAGACAGATAGTGAGATCTCGCACAGATACATATTTGAAAGGTGACTTGAAAATATATAAATCATTTATACACCATGCTCTAAACAATTTAATGTAACAAATTTTCTTTTATAATGTCAAGGATATCTAGAAACGACATTTAATATTTGTATGAAATATTTATTTTTCGTCGTAAGTTCGGTAATCACGTTTCATCTTTTGAGAACAACGTCAATTGCAGAAGCTTTTTTCAAATATTATAGATATTCAAGACTTATAACAATTTTCCACCAATTTCCATTGAAATTATATCATCTGAAGCCGACCATTTCTAAGAAAGCATTTGGAAAAATCCCATCTAATTTGAACTTTGATATATTTCAAATAACCCAAAGGTAAAAATGTATTACAGATAAAAATTATTGAAATTACGTTATGCTGGAATTTCATTTTTTTCTCTTGAATTACCCTACACGAAAATCCTATTTTTGACAAATTTTTAGTTGGAATCGCTATTGCTCAATTTAAATAATAATTTAAGTAAAAATTTAAGTAATAATTTTAAGGTAATAAATAAATTGTCACTCCGAAAGATTTCCTTGAAATTTGACGTTCCTTGAAAAGCCTCCTTTGTAATTTGGCAATATAAACATACAAAACCACATCAAAGTTCATCCCGACTCTACTTTATAATGAATAGGAGCGACTCACGTCAGCCACTGCCAATAACCTCGGGAAACAGTCACCACAACACCTCAATAAATAGCTACAATCAAACCGCGCAACATCAATGAGACCGCCGCGGCGACAACAGGTAACTATTTATATTACTTGAGTTGGAGGCATGCGGCGCGGCGTTGTCTCTCGTGAATTCCTCGCGTATACTTGCCGGCCGCAAGCAACTAGTTGAATAAATTATTTCGTGCAGCACGTGCGTGCTGGATAAACTTGTAAGTTTCAGTCTGTAAAATTGAACAGAGCTTGTCAGATACTGCGTATTGAAAAATCTATTGTAGTAAATATTTAAAATCTCCACATTAATTTATACCGCTTAAACAAATTATATTTGTTACATCGAAATAGCAGTTACAGAAGATACTTCAAGCATTTATTTAATTTGATATTAGCATAAAGTATAGTAAATTAATTTGAACAAAACTCACAATCACGTTATACTCAATAAACATGTTATATATATGTATGAACAGAAATGTTTGCCGAAAGTAATGTTGCATGCGAATTATGACGAAAGAGATAGAGAATAAAAAAAACTTATATGGAAGAGTTAGTAGATAATTACTTCTTCCTTTGAAATAATTAATTCTTCATTTCAGAATGATAAAATACCGTAAATAGATGAAAAGTTGGTTTTCATAAATAAAAGTGTAACAAGTAACTGAATTTCTGTATTCAAGATAGTTTATGATATGTTATAGACTTAGCTTTTTTCTTATTACTTAGCTTTTTTCTTTCTCAAAAATATTATTGCTATGTCGACGTTTTACACTATATTTGTATGAGATTGCGTTTCAAGCGTGCGTAAAATAATATAAAAAATGATCAAACATTTAGTCACATAGGTACCAAAATGAATATTTTTTAAGAAAAATTCGAATAAGTTCCTTTCAAGTGAATAGTCATGAACAGAAATGTGACCAAAATGTAATGATTGGATTGAAAACGGTCAGAGTGGGTAATGGGAAATAATAATGAAATCAATCTATTTTAACGAACCGGCTTTAATTAATTTTAAACAATCTAATATTAAAGGCCCAGTGGGCAAGATACCAAGAATTGTATTGCGTCTGTATTTATCTACAAATATACGCCCGCGATTCTTATTACTTTGTGGTTTGACGTTATTTGGGTTGGTATTCGGTGACATTTTTTCTTTTCTATTCATGATGTGAGAATTACAATTGTGGAGCAAGGGTTTAGAATGCATTGTATTTCTGAATGTAAAAGGTTTTCTGATTTTACTTTATTTTCTTTTCTTTTCTTGTTTGTTTGTTTTGTCGTTATGTCTCCATTTATTTAATTCTGTAAATCTAACCCTAGCCGAAAGCTGAGTAAACCTTTTTAAGGAAATAATCGAATTTAATGTAAGCATCCATTGATATTTATTTTAAGCGCAATTTGCTTAGTTCGTTTTTGAAATATAAAGAAATATTCGTTTATAAAATTGAAAAAAAAATGTATATTTTAGAATGTCAAATTACAATTCACTCGTAATAAATAAAACTGAGAAGTGCTGAATTATTAAAATTTTTCACAAGTGGTAAAAAATGATTTTATTTGGAAAAATGGAAATACGTTGAATTTTCTTTATACTGCATGCGTATATTTTTTTAATTGAGAGAAAAACCCGGCCAAGTGCGTGGCGGAACAAGCAGAGAATTAGAATCTGTGTATGTTACTTTTTTTGAATAATTTGTGTTTTTAATAAATGGATGCATAGACAACCTATAACCCTTGATTGCTGATATAAATTAATCGAAATTACATGGATATTTCCGAAATTTTTGCAGAATTTTCAAATCCACAGTGGAAAATTTAGAAGTAATATACGGCACTTCAAATTGAATGTTGATATTATCCATAAAGATAATAATTACTAAATTTTTGTATATTATCACTAAATTTTTGTACAATTACGTACTAACTAACATCCTTATCTTAAAATAAAAAATTTCACGTAGATATTTTTAAAACCACAGAAACTGTTAGAGTATGACAATCGAACGAACAAATGAATGAACATAATGAAATCATAAAGGAACGAAAGCCGAAATTATTTTCTTTCACGACTCTTAAAATTAGTAAAAATAAATCAACGTCTTTTTGAGTAGATATTTGTGCATATTTACTAATTAACTAGTCTAAAATACACAAAAAATATATATATTCTAGACTCTACGTTGTTTACAAAAAGTACATTACATCATGGCATCGCAGGAGAATACTGAAGGTATTAGCTCAATAATGGCAGCGTTGGACCAGTTCGGGAAAACCTTTATCCCTTTAACGATATAAACGTCATAATAGCAAACATTTTTAAAAAATCCATGAAGTTATAATCATGTTTCATTTTATTTAGTCCTCGTTCATATTTACTATCCAATTTTTTCTTTTTTCCCATATTTAAACTTAAAATGAAACATCGCCTATAATTAAAAAAATTAAACAGCTTTCTTTATTTTCATAACAAAGCAGTGCAGGGTCGCAAGGCGTCGATTAAGAACCCCTGCCGTGAGCTGTACCGTATATTATATGTTGCAAATTAATGGAATTTAATTAAATTTAACATTTATATGGTAAGGGCTTACGATTATTATGTAATGATATAGTACGTGTATGTTATTGTTAGCTACACTTAGTTCGAGTGTAGAATGTTTAATGTATGAGGCTAATGTAAGTTAGCGGAGGCTGTAGCGCACTGGGAGCACTCTGCTGGAACGAATAAGGCCCGAGTTTTGTTGCGAGTCAGTCTTGCCGCATAACAGGATACCGGTCGGTTTAATTTAATTGTCTTTGTAGGTAGATCGTGGGCGAGTCGTTGGAATATTGTTATTACTAAGTGTAGTTTGTAGTTTGTTATAAAGCTCATTATTTCAAATCCGTTTGCATAAATTATGAAATGCGTATATAGCGATTTGTTAACTTAAATGTTGATGTTATCGGTTTAGAGGCGAAGGCGGCTGACTAAATGGTCCATAGACGGGAACGCTGTTGTTATCAGATGTCTCGGGAAATTTTCTCGACGCTACAACCCTCGCCTGGCTTTAATAGCATCGTGTCTCTTTCATAAATCGCACAGTTTATCTTAATTATAGAATGTCAAAATGTATACATACTAACCTTTGGTTTGTGTGCCAAATATATATTTATTTTCGTTATTACTAACCGATTTCGCTGAGCTCTCTGACAACAGTATCATTAAAATATAATCACTTTTTTTTTTATTTTGTCGTTCCATTTTTCGATGTTGATACGAAAAAAAAATAAAAA
Source organism: Druceiella hillmani (assembly GCA_039881145.1). NCBI lineage: Eukaryota > Metazoa > Arthropoda > Insecta > Lepidoptera > Hepialidae > Druceiella > Druceiella hillmani. Next base: position 8,777,484 of record JAYKKI010000043.1, read on the forward strand.
AAAAATTAAAGATAAGCAAGAAAAAAATATAATTTCATAAGTAAAATTAACTTTACAAATATGTAAATTTTCAATGCAAATATACTTTTGCATATATAGAATATGCAAATGTAGTCATAATTTGTGTTAACTTCATTTGATGCACGCAAATATTATTGAAAAATATTTAAGATACGAAAAGGTAGTAACATTTTTTCAACATTTCTAACAAAGGTAATCATCAGTCAGAACTTTCGGATTTTCCCCCTTTAGAATAATTCTGAAGGTTTTTTAGATCATAAGAATTAAATTGTTCAGAACTTCTATTGCACATAAAGCATATCAACGTGAAGACCAATTAAGTCCATAAAATTTTGCTTGTAAAATAAATTAATAAATTTAAATTTATCATAATTTAATTTAAAAAAAATTGGCAAAAGATTAACAAGTGTTTAAACGTAAAAAAATTGGTCATGTAGATTGTGCATATATATTAATAATATGGGTTGGATATTTTGTCATTACATTGCCAATTATAACGTACAGGTTTAGTTATACCAATAAATTAATAATTGATGTTGCTAATATTACTCAGGTTTAAATAAGTACTACATTTTTAGAAATATTTGCTCAAATAATTAACACAATACATTACTTCGTATAATTGATTTCTTATCTGGCAACCTACTTTTTCTGTTACCTTCTCTTATGTTTTTGCTCCACGATTTTGCTGATAGAGTATGAAATTTAAAAAAAAATATCAGTATGTGAGAATAGGAATTGAGAAAAAATATACGAAAATAAAACTTTTGCCGTTTTTAATACTCGAAATGAATAAATCAGGTTATAACTTTAACATACAATCTTAGTTCAGATTTCATAAATGTCAAGTTCTATTTAACTTCATGCACTTTTTCTGTTTCCAAAAATTTATAAAAGCCTCCTTAATTGGAATGTTTACGGTCAACTTTTACTTTTAAAAGTCGATCAACAAAATAATTTCTTCCTTATATTTATCTCGCTTTTTTTAATAGTTGCACATATTTCTATACTCGGATCTGATATACACGTAACAGTTTATATTTTAATATGAAGAAAGTTCTGTACTAAAATTGTTATTAATAAAAATGATTTATACCAAAATGTTATTAGTTTGAGGAACTATATCATAAAAATTATCTAGATCATAAAAATATTTATTCGTTTTTTATCTTAGTTTTATTCCGTGCAACTATTTGATAGTGATTAATTATTAAACAAAGTGTTTACGTTTAAAAATTTTAAGTAAATTTCGCGCATTATTTTAGAGTTATGTAAGGAAATTCTGAAATTCTTTTAGGTTTCTAAATATAAAACACTAAGATAGGTTTCTATGATTTTTTCAAACGTATTAACAAAATTATGGAAAATTGTTAAAAACTAGCAAAATATATCTATAAGGTTTACTGCGAAACATATATAACTACAGAAAACAAAACAAATTTTTACAAGATTATCTAAAAGCTATTTTCACTTATAGCTTTTAGATAATCTTGTAAAAATTTAGCAGGTTACACTAAACATGCAAAGCTTTATTTTTTTATCTATAATTATATTTTTCGTTTACCATTAATTATTTAAAATATCGTTTGTTATAGTCTGCCCTTTAATAATCTCTTTAGTGAATTGAACAAGGAGTATTCTGTGATATATCATCCATATAAAACATCTCTAGATTTCATATTGGCAGTTTATTTAGAGAAACTTGTAGACTTAATTAAATTCGATAGATTAAGAATTGAGCACCATTCAAACTATAGTAGTGTTAAGCCTATTAACTTATGGAAGCTCTATATATTTTAACTAATCCGATTATTTGAAATTTAATGTATGATTTAAGTCACTTACGTTTTTCAGCTTTGCATATTTCATAATATCCTCGTCAGCGGCCCTTTCATAATTTTGGTTCTTTTAATTGCATATCATATAAACTTTATTACAATTTTAAGTCTAATATTTGTTTCCTTTATTCCAGTTAAAATTGTGTGCAAGTTGAACATTCCAAAGTTTTTTCAATTGATTATGAAACTTTTGTATATTTAAGATTTTGAAAAGATAAATATTTTTTTCTTACGTTTCTTTAAAATATTTTGAATTTAACTCTTGATCTAACTTACATAACTTGCCTGTGTTGGAAAATATACATTTTGAGCCATATTTTATAATAAGTCCTACACATACTTCATGTTTTCATTTAGGATTGAGGTATATTTAATTATGTGATTTTATTAGTCGGCTGCGTATCGCAGTTTAAGGATGATTGAACTTTGTTTGGGGTAAAGTGATTGTTAAAGAAAATATGTAAAAACTTGTACGAAATTTTATATTGTTTAACTGTAATAAAAATATTGCTTAGCAAGTCAGTTTAGGTCTTATGTATTTCTGCTGAATGTTTCCTTTTTATTTTATACATTTTTTTTATGTTACAAATAAATAATTTGGTATTTTGATTTAAAAGAGTGAATGATTTAGAAAAATTGCTAAGAGGTAGTTTATAGAAATTTAAAAATATACATTTTTTAAAATGTATTGAAGTATGAATAGTTTATTGCTGTCGTCAGAAAATTCATTAAAAATTTATTTAATATACGGACATACAATTTAATCATAATATAGTCTTTCTCATTTACACAAAGCGCACTGAACTTTGTGAAGGTCATTTCCAAAGGCGACGATATTGCCTTGTCGACCGTGACATTAATTAAGCCTCAGTCATTCCCCGATGCGCACCCCATTTTTCTTTCAGATTATGATCTGTATTGTGTCCATTAAAAAACCTACAAATTCTGAACGTATCATTACAGCTACATAGGTAGATATAGAACTGTTTTCATCGTTCTATCTCTTACTTTATATTTTATAATAAAATAATTTTGTGATATGATACAATTTTGAGATGTCAATTTTTATCAGTAAAAACTGTAATGTTGTAAAAAGTTTACCATATATAAACATTTTAAATCGAATTGAGTATACTATCAAGGTGAAAAATTTACATCCTGTTAGTCAGTAAATGAATTTAGGAATTTTTCTTTTAAGAAAATGTGACTGCGGAAAGACTTTTATGTAAATACCGTAAAACATTAATGTTGTAAATACGGTATACAAATGTTTCGTATATTTTGGTATATTTTTGAATATTGAATCCTCGTTACCTTTATCAGCTACGATAATCTTATTTTTTCTCACTTTTTTTTGCTATTTTTTATATTAAAACCAGTGTGATAAATGATTTAAACACTATACGTGGAACAAAGATAGCAAAAGTGACTTTGAAAAAAGTAGGTGGTTTAGTTTATTTGGGAAAATTATTTTCGAGGAGCTCAACGATGATATGTGATATTATAATGTAAAGCAACGGGTATCTATGGCAGAAAGAAAGAAAAATACAATAATCAGAAAATAAAATACTTTATTACATCAACAATTATATGCGAATCTAAATAGTAGATATTACGGCATTCTCGAAGATATGTTGAAAAATTAGAAAATATACTTAATACATATTCAAAAAGTAATATATTAGAAAAGAACAAAAATAGTCTATATTGCACATGATATGCGAATAAGTACTTATTCTCAATCCATACGATAGAGCAATTGATCACATTTACAAACACTGTTCATCTTATTGATTTATCAAGTATCAATTATTACAAGGAACAGGAACCTTTCCACACCCACACAGTAGAAAGTCTTTAAGAGTTGAAAAGAAAGGAAAATTTGGCCCTATATGCATATATAGCTCGCAAGAAAGTAGCTAGAGTGTATATACTTTTAATGCGACCTATTTACAAACAATTGTCTTCAAAATAGATGTTATGATTTTTGTTGCTGTTATCTTTAAAACGTACTCTAGAATTACAACAATAATAAATTAAGTGTATTATAATTTTACGAGAATTATAACATCCTCGAAACATTTAATACATTGATTTATTTTATTATTTCTTACCAAATGCATTAAAATGGGTAAATTGGGAAGTTTTTGAAACTAGTTATTTTTCTGAAAAAAAGGGAAAATAAGGAAAGTTATACAAGAAAAATGCTCACAATATAAGAACAAATCTGCAGAAAAAGTCTATATTTAATATACAATGCCTAAATATGTGGATGAGTAAACTGATTTAAATACAAAAAATTAAATCAATACCTATATTTGAAACGAGTTCGAAAAAATAATAATGTCAGTTTAACCTAACTTAAGTAACCTAGTTTAAAATAACTACATGTAATATACATTTTTAAAAACTAATACTTTTCTTTTTGGTTTTATTTAAATGTCGAAAACAGTATATTGTCCAAAAATTATTAATGGCATCAAAAACATTCATAATGTATCATTGAAATTAGTGCGTCGATTGGCGTATTTTCGCTCCAATTAAATAAAAACTTCACAAATACGAGATGAAATCGCTCGAAGAAGGGTTCGGTATATATTTAGGTAAACATAAATATTTTATTATCATCATCTCTTTAATCTTTGCTTGCTTTAGAAATGAGAGAGGAAAAGAATAGTATGAATTATTTTAAATTGTCACATCATATCTCCGGAGATATACTTCATAAAATAACGAAAAACAAAATATTTTAAATCATTATAACTTGTCTATTTAAACGGAATTTCGAGCAGCTTGCGAACTCTAAAATTTTCATATAAATGGTTTTAAGTATTATTTCTTGTAATATATGCGGGTTAATATGTTCTATCGCTTCCCCAAATTTAAAATTTCTATATCACATGGCCTCTGAGAAAAACAGCTGTAACATACAAACAAATAGATCTGTGGATAGGTGAATCATATGATAAGGATTATCCTTTTTTCTTTTTTGGGGTACGGAACGCTCATGAAGAATAAAAGGAAAGAAGAGAAAACAACGAGAAAGATAAACAATATGAGAATGCCTGTGGGCCCTAATGAATTTAACAAAGATGTTTATTTATAAAAATATAGTTTTTTCCTGCCTTCCGTTATACATGTCTTTATCATGCCACAATGAACAGTGCATAACAATTAGAAAACCTTCGTCATAATGTAAAAATATTTTTCCAAATAAATATATTGGTTTGATAATTACAACCAAAATTATTTTAAACTCTAATAACTTTAAAAATCTTCAATGCTATTCTATTTATGTTAAGTGGAATAAACATGGCGTCTATTTGAAAATGTATTCTACGATTTAATAAACATCTTTTTAAAGAAGGTTAGTGTTTAATGTAATTACAGACACTCAAAATCATTAACAAAGCAATCCGTTGCACTACAGGCTGAGGACGTGAAACGTGAAGCATTTTCCGACCATTAAATTCCATTGCGATTGTCCTTTTAGTATTTTACTCACATAAACACCTGAGCATTAAAAGCTTTCGTTATGAAAATTCCGTGAATTTTCCATTCCAACCTCGCGAGCTTTCCGGTCTCCGCGAACCACACACAACAGAAACGAAAGACGTTAAATATTACACGACTCTACATTATGCGGGGTTTATGTTTAGTTTAGTCGCTGCCGTGTCGGATTTCGCACGTAATGGAAGCGAGCGCAAATTTTGTTACTTATTGCCTCAAGTGTTTAACGATAATCTTAATAGAGTTATTAACATATCAGCTAAAGCATAAGTTTTTACCTGTTATTTGATACATATACTGACAATCTTAACTCTGAATTGAAAAATTAAATATCTAATAAGAAAATTAGCTTCCTTTTATAATCGAATGCATATCTTGTCTTACTAAATAACAAGTTATCTTACTACTGCAAGTCATTTAGCAGGCCTTTTACTTTATTCTGTCTCAGTCGTTTGTCGTGACTTTTTAGAATTTAGAAGAAGGGATAGGGAAGAGAGAAGAAGAAAAAAATAGGAGATATAGAGAAAAACAAGATAAAACTAGTTTCTTATACGCAATACTTGTTATTTAATACATTTTTCACTAGTTTCTTGTATTCAAATAAGAATTTTGGTTGTAGCTATGTAACTAGGAAACTAATTGCACAGATAATAAATTTTATAGATTAGTTATTTCGCATACGTTATCCGATTCAGATTAAATTCACTTCATTCATTGTAACATTCATTCATTGTAAAATTAAATTCACTTGCAGTTTTTAATTTAAAATACTGCTAAAATTAGAGAAATCGGAGAAAAATTTCGCACATGATTTATATTTAGACATGATAGCTTCAAAGGCGTCAAAGATTGGAGTTCGTTTTTTGAGCGCTACAGTATTAAAGTGAACTGAATGTGGAATAATATCTTCTTTATTACTACCTATCATCATATTATTTTTCTTTTACTTGATTGCAAAAACATTAAAAAAAACTTTTAATGTTTTTATTTTCCTTACATTTTTGGTTTACGATATTTAGTGTTTCATTGTATTTTAATAAAATACTAATATTGTTCAAATTGTGAGAGTCATATGTAACTGACCATGCGTAAAATGGCCTTTATTTAAAAAAATACTAACTTTTCTCAGGGTATTGCCTTAGAATTTATTTATAATAATAGGTAAAGAAATTACAATCGAAAACTATAGTCATTTAAATAGGAATACATTGTAGGGAACTATTGGAATTCGAGGCATAAATTGGGTATCTCTTTTGCCCAAGTCAATTAAAATACTAGTTTCAACAATATGTCACTGTAATGAAATTACTCTAAGCCTTCTATGATTAAACATTTCTGGGGCATTTAGATTTTAGAACAATGTTATTGGACTCGAATTTTAAGCACAATTTCTTAAACAGCCGGACTGTGAGTGTAATGCAGTTCTACAATTCAATTGCTTTATCTTGAAATTCATCAAACAGTTTTAATGGATAGATAAAGAGGGATATAAAAAGAATGGTATTGTTAGGAATTTGTGTAAGTATTAAAATACATCTATTCCACAATCAAAAATGATCTTTTTTGGCCAGTTTAAACACGTCATTTTAAATGATTCAATAAGATGTTCCTTTAATCATAACCAGGTAAAGAGCGGCCGGTTTTATACCAATTCATGTATCGTGAATATTCTATCTCATTTCCTTTTTCTTCTTCTATATCTAGTAGATACACAAAGTATTCATAAAATTCAAGACCTCCGTCTAAGATCTGTGATGTAATGAACAGATTAGAAGACCATACTTTCTTACATAGTTTAAAGGATTCTGCGTTTTTTTCATATACGCAAATTCGTTCACCGGTAAAAGGAAAAAGCAGAAAAACTAAACATTCTAAGTTTTCATTTTAATTGATGTTATCTTAAAAATGTATTTAATTTTCATTTCGCTGCTTGTTTTTATTTAGTTAGAAAAAATACTGATTGAATGATTGTTTAAAAAATTGTGAACGGTTGATATGAATTTATTGTATTATTAAGCGATGGTGCTTATTTCGGAAACATTCTTATTTACATTTGACCAATTTATACTCGGATCGACCTGATTTATCCATCAGCAATTTTAATAAAAATCTTTCAGCTATATCCTTTTTTCGCAAAAGTTAACCTGGGGTAAATTGCATGATCTGTATTTCTGAAATTTACTTTAAAATATTATCCTTTTATCATATTCTCTCTCTTTTATCGTAATTCTTGTCAACTAATAGCATAGAAACTATATTTGTAGTCGGTTTGTAACGCAGGTCTATGTTCAGTTGACGGTCTTCGATCATCATTAATGGCTAATTCGTCGTTATTTCCATTTTCATTTTATTTCTGTTCGAAAATATTACAGAGCAGACTTGAACTCTATAATATAGGGATTCGCATAATTGATAATAATTAATAAATTATGTACCAAAGAATTATTTAAATTAGGAAAATATGTTATTCTTGAATATCTCTCTATTAAATAGTAACATACTAAATACATTTGCAAGAACCCTATTATATTATAAACTTGACCGCGAATGAACTAAACATGTCATATGTATATCATTTACTTTAAAAAAGTCATCTAAAAAGCCAAATTATAATGTAGTTTTTTATAAAAAAATACAGCATTCGCTCGGGGCCACCATCTAACCAAGACTTCGGGGATGGTAAAATTGGATCTAATTTTAATTTTCCAAAGGAACAGTATATACCTTTCGATTAAAATTTCCGCAAAGTGATTTTTTGTATTATCATCTTCAAAACGTTTTGCTGGCAAGCCCTCTGTTTCGATAGACTATCCAAACATTCAATTTTTCATTTTTATGTTTTGAAGTTAGGGGGCTATTCTGAAATTTTTCAAGTTCATGACCTCTCTTCTACCTTTTTTTACGTCTCTGAACTTATAAACGAAAGGCCTTATATTCTAGAATAACTGAATAGCCTACGTAAAAAAAATCACTTTTATTAATTTTGAAAGTGTTTAAATCTAATCATGTTTTACCGAATCAGAAATTGTTGTATGGGGAAACAGTTATAAAAAGAAAATTGAAATCTAAATATAAAAACATAATAATTACATCAAACATTCTGTATTTAAAAGGAAAGCTTTTTTATTTACTTATATTCATTTTTATGTTACCGTCCCATCGATTATCAACAAATTAATGCAACACTTTTGCTCTTCCAAATATTAACAATAACTTATTTATTACTGCTTAACGAACATAATAATCGTTAAAATAAAATATAGGGAAACTCTATTATATAACGGACTTATTTAAGTGAAAAATATAGCTTAAGAAGTTAAAACGTGTTTACGCAAAAATCACTTACGGTTTTTTAATTATTAATTTATCGAAGAAAAATAGAAATACTTCGCAACTATATCCAAAGTGATTAATACTGATTGAATACTGAGAGCCCAATTCAATACATAGAGACTTTTATGTAAATCAATAACAAACAATTAAAGCTTAAAAAACTTGAAGGAATTTGGATTTTTTGAAGTTTGCGAAATCAATGTGAAAATCATAATTAACGGAGGCTTTCTTAAATAAATAACAGTAATTTGAGTAGAAAATTGTAACCCAGTAAATTTTAATATCTACAAAATCTCTTATTTTACATGAACATGCAAATGATTTAGAACGTTCCAATTACGGATTTATTTAAAATTATGTTTAATTTACAAAAAGACCATATAAATAAATATCTGGGATATTTAAAGAGACATAAAAAGGAAACATGTTTTCTATCCGAATATTAAAAATAATTTATTTACTTCATTGTAACTATTCAGAAACTGAACGAAATAAATTAGGAAATTGAAGAATGTTAGGTTTAATGTTCAACACTAACGATATGTATATAAATACAAAATGAAAATTTAAACAGTAAACTACATTTCAGTGCTTGAAATCGCAATTGAAAAAATTATAGTCTCTCTTACTCGTTATATACACAACATTTCTTTAAAAATATTTGATTGAAAAACATATATTTTACAATTGTACAATTATTCTATGTACAAGAGAGTAACTAACGCAGCAAATATAATCGTTTTGTATAAAAATATAATTCACTACCAAATACATAACATATTGAAACAATTTTGGTCCAACTAAATAATAATAAAAAAATGATTAATTAGTTCATGATTACTATTTACTGAAAATATTCATAAAGAAAAGCGAATTAAAACTCTTTTATTGAAAATATTCAATTTAAGTGAACGATTAAGTTGGTGAAAAATTACTAATAGTCTATTTAGGAATTAAAAAGACACCGTAAACTTTATATTCAACACAAAATAATCTACGTCATAGCGCAATATTATTACTCGATATGTGAAACACGACACGGAACAAATCGTCAAGTAAAATGCTACGAAATTCAGATGAGAACGACAGCAATAAACACTTACGTACTTGCATCATCATCTACACAAAATCATCCCTGTCATCGACATGTTGGGGTCACGTCATGACGCTCTTCCCTCATCTTCGTCTTCCTACTTCTTAATCTTATTTTAACCTTTTTTGCATGCTAGCGCGGCACTGCGGTGAACTAAGTAGGACCAAAATAAAATCTCATTGCTTTGATTATAAACAAAGATAATCTTTTTTCATTTCTGACAAAGGCCCATATCGTTGGAAGAGACTATTTGTTTTAATTACATCTTTATCTGTATTATCAGCTAAAGCCGACCAGCTAAGCGATGCGCGTTTTCACTTTTTTTTTCATTAAGAACTTTGGAAACACTTTAAGCTATCAAGATGTAATACTTCAACTGGCGTCAGGAATGCTTTTTGACATAACTTAAGTACTACCAAAATTCATTCAGCCGTTTCGTACTGTATCTCCTATAGACAGATAAACATACAGACAGAAAAATAGACCGACAGATAAAAAACTTAAAACTCGACAAAAAATAATTAATAATATTGAAATCACCAAAACAGACACTTCGATATGTTTTATACGTACATATATGCAATATATAAACTAGATAATAGTTATATATCAAATATGTGTCTGACATAAGTTAATTTTATTTGACATAAATAAATTAAAATTGTAACTTTAATATGAGTGCATAGAACTTCACACACAAAATCTGCAAACACTAAAAATATAATTAACTAATTTAGATCTTCAAAAATCCTCTTCATAGTGGTTCGTTGAAAATAGAATAGTTTATACAATTTTAGAGAAAAATCATATATTACTAGATAACATAAAAATGAACCCCTAACATTTTTAATATATGTATCGTACTTTTAGAGTAGCCAACAGTTATGACAATTATGAATATAGACAAATTGAATAGTTCGATTGTGAAAATATCTCGTTGTATTTCGATTATGAAAATGATCAATTACGTCGAAAGGATATAATAAATCTGAAAGTTTTTAGAATACAAAAAATAGAATCCAGCTATCGGATTGTAATTTATATATCGTTTTTTTAAAATAGTCTCCTTGACACTCTATCATTCGATGCAACCACTAAGAGAACTCACTCACGAGAAGTACACTCTTCCCAGGACGTCCCTTAAACGGTTTTTTTGAAAGTAATCACCGCTACTTCGGCATTAGGAAATGGTATTTCTATCACTTTATAGTTTATTCTTTGGAGTATATAGGTATTGCATGGTGCGAGGTCGGGAGTGTATGGCGGATAACCTTTAATTTCTATACCCGACGTAGTCAGATATTCAGTGGTTCTTCTGGATAAATGTGCAGAGGCGTTGTCGTAATGGAGAAGGATTCTACTTGCTTTTAGGCATCGCTTTTTAACGTTTTTTTTTCAAATCGACGGGCAAACTATTGCTGGTATATCAGGCTGCGTTCTCTGTTCTTTTATTTTCCAGAATAATAGTTTCATAATAATTCATCAATCCGAAGAACGAAGCGACCATTCTTTTAATTTTTTCTTCATCTATGTAGCCAACTTTTTGAAAAGAAAAATCCTCTGCACAGACTGCCCCTTAGTTTCAGGTTTGTAATAATATATCCATCTTCCGTAACCTGTGACGATTTTGAGTACAGTACTTGAGTCATCTCCATCGAATTTTTCTAACATTTTGCGACACCAATCAGCGCGACTGTTTTTATGAGCTTCTATCAAATCCCTTTGCTTAATATTTATGAAAAATTTTCTATGCTTGACTCATACTGAATCCAAAACTTACTTGAATCTTCTGAAATATTACTATCTTATCGGTCTTTATCATGAGATGCACAGCATCGATATCATCTTAAGTTATCGCTGTTGATAGATGTCTCTCAAACAGATCATCATTGACATTGGTACGACTACGCTTGTATACGTTAAATTAATTATAAACAGTGGCGCGGAATTAGGCTTCATCATAAAATGCTAATAAAGACGAAAATCACGCTTTTCACTTTAAGCATAGTTGTATATAAGTGTCTACATAGGAAAAAATGGTTTTGTACTTAATAAAAATGTACTATTTTATACTCAGCATGCATATATAAACAGCTGTGTGCAAACCTTGTTTATTCATATACTTAATTCAATTAACTTAATATATATTGAGCTGTTTATTACCTTATCTCTACTTGTTCTTCTGTTCGATTTGCGACTTTAGAGTTAAGATCGTGCAGTATTTGGCTGAGTAACATCACTATTTTCGTTTTTCTAAATGTTATTTTTTTTTTTATTATTTTTGTTTTCTCTAAATATTACTTTTTGATCTCTTATATACTTGCTAAACTTGCTTATATTGGCATTAATCTGTAAATTGAGCTATGGAATTACTAGGAAAATAAATAAATTTCTGGATTATAAAATAATTTTTTTTAAATTACTAAGTAGTTATTATTATATTACCGCGTCTTATTTGTTAACATAATCTATAGTCCAACATTATCTATTATACACACTCCCATTCGTTCAGATGCCTTCAAAAGCTTTGTACATTACATTCTATTTCCACAATAATACATTAGCCTTTATTAAACAAGGCCACTCCAGAACCAACTGATATTGTTTCGCTTTCCATGACATTAATTAACTCTCATTCATTCCTCAATGCGCGCTCCCCTCTTCTTTAGATTATGATCTACATTGTTCCCGGTAAATAATATAATATGTGACGTGACTCTTAAAATAATATATTTACACATGTGACCACATTAAATAAATTATTTTTCGGCAAAAATTATTTGATTTAAATTAAGGGACAGGCGTTTATGAAAAACAAGAAAAATTCTTGTGTACGAATGAATAAAATTAATATTTCAAGTACATTGTATTGTAGCTAAGCCAAACACTTATCACGCAGTTTTAGCATTATTAACCTAATAGATATTAAGGTAAATTTAAAAAAAAATAATTAAGTTAATTTAAAATAAAACAACAATCTTGCCAACAAGAATTTTCCCACGGTTCTTTAATCATTTACTACTCGTGGTATGATTTTAAAACATTTATACAAAAGTCAGACAAATTTTTACTTTTTTCAGATACCCGTTATTCAGCATGCTTAAACTAAATATTTTTTAAGTATTTTTTATAATTGACTCGAAGAGATAAAATAATTTATAAACTTAAGGAAAACAACAATAGTCACAAAATACACATACGTACATAAGGAAATCTATTATATATCAATGTGTATTTAACGCTTAAATATATTAAAACTATATTGAAATAATTAAGATTTAATTTATTGTAAGTTACTTTATTGTATATATACAGTAATACTAAATTAAGAAGTGAATGCAATCAGGATTGCGTCAACAACATTTTTATGTAAAACAGTTTTTGAACTTATAATAAAAAGGCTCTATGTACAAATAATAAAAGAAAGTGATATGTTGAAAATAAAAATACAAATGGCTGAAACCGAGGTTTTTATCTATGTAATAATAAAGAATATAGTGTTGATACTTGTAATTATTTTTAAGCTATAAATAATGTATGAAAAATATATCAAAAGAATACAAGTTACGTGACTACAGAAAATATATAAAAGAACTTTGAGCAGTTTATTGAAGAAATGAGAAAAGTACGAGTATTAAGGGTTTCTTGATTATTAGTTTTGAAAATATTTTATAAAATCCTCTTATTGCATTTCACTGTTTACCTTAGTGTAACGGCCGATAATATTAAACATGAATAAAGGTAAACTTTTATCACTAGTAATAAAAGTATTATGAAATATACGTTGGCACAACTCTTTGGTGTAAACGACTTCACCAGGCTTCTATGGCAGGTCTTCATATCATTTTATTTTGCTTATCTTGACTTCAGATATTAGTGTATAGACTTTCATAAAACTGAATTTTTAATGAGTATGTTCATGTAATGTATTTGTAATCTGACCCACAAAAAAATAATTAAGAGGGTACAGTAATTTAAAACAAGTAAAAAAGCAGATAATCCTTTTTGTTTTCTTTCTTATCTTTGTTTTCTGTTACTTAATCTTACATATATCATTTTAAATATTATAACAATTGGACAAGTAGTTCAGGAGAAAAAAAAAATTATAAATTTAGGTTTTATTTTTCCACAAAAACTTAAAATTTAACATATTAGTGTAAAAATCAAGGTAAATAAAATGAAAATAAATCGAATAGAAGAAATTTGGATGCTTCACTTTTATGATAAAGTTCCGGTAAAATGCACTTTCTGACGTTTCCAGATGAGTGCTTTCAGTCCTCACGGATAATTGTGACTACCATTACGTATGTGGAGTCAGTATAAAAGGGTATTTGCTTTTTTTTATTACACTAATTATAATTTGTATTAAAATATAAACGGACGAGGAACGGAAACAGTTTGAAAAATCTTTATGGAGTTACAAGTTACGTTTAAACGTAACTTTTAAACAAAGAGGGTCATACTGAATTGTGATTGTTATTTTTAATAATGCTCGTCGTATTCTATTATTGAAATAATTGTAATAACCTTTTTAGTTTCAATTGTTTAAGCTTAAATACGATACTCAAAGGTCATTGTCTGTGTAATAAAATAAATCCGATTCCAACATTTTTAATTACAGTATGTAAGTATTTGCGTATGGAATGTAATTTCAACAACATTTAACGGACGGTGTAATTATTTAAAGAAAAACGAAGGCAGCACCTTATTTTTGTATTACGGTTATTCTTCACAAATATAAAATTTTAGTCCAAATTTTACAGAGCGAAGAAAAATAAATTAGTAAGAAAAATACATTGTAGGATTCGATGTCGTGACATTCTCGTTGCGCCAATCCACTAATGAATCCTATACATAACAGCTTACTTTCTTGATTAGCGTGACAAATTTTTGACATGCATTATTCGATATACGATACTAAGTTTGTAATTAAACAGGCAATTAAAAATAAAAGAATTTGTTTCAATCGTTACAATTTTTACAAAAATTTATATTTTTACAATATATCCATAGCTCAGACCATTCTTGAAATCCTATTCCACGTTATGTTTTTTATAATACGATGAAATAGTTTTTCGGGAATGTTTTTTTTTTAATTTTCATCATGGTTTCTTTGTTCAGGAAAAGTAGATTGAATACAATGTAAACCGGTTTACTAAAACATAAACCTAAGTATTTTTAAAAAATGCCAATTTTTTAAGATTGAAAAAATTATTTAAATTATTTTACTTTTTTATATACTTACAGTGTAATTCAAATTTCTAGTACAATATATTAGTTATTAAAACCTTGAAGCGTGGAAAAATATTCCTTTTAAATAAAAATTATTTTCACCAAGATTGTTTCATGTTAGATCCCATTTAATCATCAATGATATCTATGAATAGCTAGTTTGTTTTATAGTTACTTTTAATATTTTCAATCAACCATATTTTAAAAGAATTGTTTACGTAACTTTTTAACTAGTGTTTGTATTTTTTTTAAGCAATCATGCAATGAAAACGGAAAAAATCTTTCATTATAAAATTATCTTTGTATGAAATTTCATCATACCTTTATATGGTTGTATAATAAATTGATATCTCTCATGACACCGGGGTAATGCGAAACATTTGAGAATATAATATTGCAATTCACCATTTTAAATATAAAAATATTTTTGTATACATTATTTCAACTTCCTCTTCTATTTTCCGATTATATTTTGAAAAGTAAATGTTCTTTTTATTTCATATAACTATCTTTAATCATAATGGTTCTATCATTACTCTTCAAGGAATTACTCTATCTATTAAAACAATTTTGGCGACGCAACGATAACCTACTCATCGCGAGCAGCTCTTCAGATATCACTCCATGAACCCTTTAAATATTTATATGCACAAATTTAGTGTAAACTTAAGAGTAAATTAATCTCACGGTAACATTAATCAAGCTACGTCAACGGCAGTCGGCCCGATGTGTCAACGCGGCACCCGCTCCATAGATAATGGAATATGTACATATTTAATATTATAGAGCCGGGAGCTTTTTAATATAATTATATGTGTTTAAAGGGAGCTTAACAGTGTCCTTCAGTTTGAGCTTTTGCTTTAAGTGTTGAGGTTTTGTGTTTGAAGTGGAATATTTTCGCGCAGAGCGAAATTGGTCACAGGAACGCGTTTATTCGACGCCTTTGCGCGTGATTTATTAATTGTGAGGACGGCGGTAGCGCCCTGGTAACATAAAATATATACATAATGTCGGAATAGCGATGAAAACTGAACTTATGTACTTCTTTAAACAGTAGAACGATAACAATATCAATTGAAAAGTAATTTACATATATTCACAATAAGGAACATCTAACTAAATTTATGAAACTAAACATTGGTAATTTTTACATAAACTAAAAGAAGCACATGATATTGAATTGGATAGATTTTGTCGTAAAGATATTTATATATTTTAATAATACATATAAAATTGGATTCAAAACACGATGTTGCTATTCGAATGTTGCTTGATTTCAATTACCCTTACGTCTTACTAACTATCATACTTTATCTTAATTCGAAAAATGTATACGGAACTAATAACTAATCTAACTTAAAGTGATATAAAACAAGAACGACCATTTCAACATTTTGAAAGAAAAGGTCACATAAACGATGATGATCATCTGTAGGGTTTGAACTCATTATGTATATATATATATATATATATATATATATAATATGAAACAAGAGTAAATTACATTTTCTCAAAATGTCAAAAGAAATAGGTTCCATAGAAAGTGGAAGAGACGTAAGTTCGAATTTCCCGCTAGACTTAGTACTAATGCCTAGTGCTGTTATTACAAATGGCGATCCACCAACCATTGATATGATTGTCAGTGTTGCATATTTTATTACAAGTGCAGACATTATCCACGATATAAGTGCTACTGATGTTACTGTACATCGGAAGATTCATCAGATGCCTTTATTGAAACTACTGTCACTTAATTGTTATTTACAACTAAATGAAACTACATGATATTATATATACTTTATTTAAATTTATTAACCACGACCTAGGTTTCGTTGTATGACAGGATCTTCGGGTGGGCAATTTGTTGGAAAGCAAACCCCACTTCCGCTATTGTTTTGTATAATATTTAAATGCTATTGGAAGTTCTACGTGTCGATTTTTACAAATTGCCCACCTGAAGATGTTGTCATGTAAAGAAATATAAGTCGTGGTTAAGCGTTTAAATAATGTAGAAATAATACTACATTACTTATTTAATTTAGTTGCAAATAAAAATTAGTGTTATGAATTTCTACAATATTGACGCCAAATACACTCATTATTTGAAACTACTATTGTTCTTTTAACCTCATCATTCACGGACGCATTTACGTTAAAAACTTGCGATTATATCCCCGCATAGCCTATTCATTTCCTCTAAACTTATATTTTCATTAATGCACATGGCACAACAAAATTCAATTTTCTCGCACGAATTTAAACATTGGAAAGTTATAAAAGAAGATATTTGAGTTTAAAGTCATCGACTGCGTTCTAGTAGTGACTATATACCAATTTATTAGTCTATATGTATGAGTAATGGCATAAATGTGATTGAAGGCAGTTATATACAAATATGTGAAAACAAATAAATAAAAATTATTTCCTGAAGGATAATTTCTTTTGTCGTTAGATGGGCCATCTCACAGTGGTGGTACCGCCGGACATCCTGGACGAGAGCGACGGAGGCGCAGCGCGAGAAGGCGGCGTCATAGAGCTGCAGTGCCGGGCGACGGGCCAGCCGCCGCCCTCGGTGGCCTGGCGCCGCGATGCGGGACGCAGCATTATCTTAAGGGATGAGAAAGGAACGGAGCTTAAAGGTAGGAGCGCGATTATCGTTAATGCTTCTTGAATTCATATGATCGAATATTATCTCATATTTGGCTCCAGAGACTCCTTTAAAATATAAGTTCTAAAACGAAGATATTAGCGTTTGAAATCTGACTGAAGGCACTTAAAATTGAAATGCTAATACCAACTGACATTTCAAAGGCTGTTTCAATAAATAATATTACACGCGATTTTATTTGAACTACAAGCTAGGTGGTATTGAATTTGACAAATTTAAATAGAAATTACGAATAAGCTTACCACAAATCCACAAGAAACTTTTCATTGGAAAAGAAAAATATTTATGTAGAAAAAATATTTACATCTTTGATGTACATTCGCCTTACATTCACTTTGCATTTAATGTCTCTTTTAATTTACGGCATAAAGTAAACGCTTTGAATTATTTAATTAGTTTAACAAAGAATACTCTCAGTAAACTATTTAATAATTATGACTGGAGTAATGAAATTTAAAAAAGTGCTGAAAAAATAGAGATCTGATCTGTGTAACAATAGCAGATTATACAAGAAAGCTACAAAATGTTGGTTAAGATTCATGGGAAATATAACATTTGATATTCATTTCCACATGTATATATACACATATAGATATATATCTTTTTTTTTTTTTTCAGTTGATATAACATTATAGACAACCAGTTAAAAAAATATTGAATTGAGTATAAAAAATGTTTTAGAAATTGTGACCTTTAGCAAGTTACTTTTATTGGGATTTAAATACTTTTTGTTACATATTTTCACTTGTAAATACACTTTCCTAATCCAGGATGTAACAAAAAAAGTGAAACTGTAGTCATATCTAAAGACGTTTTTTCTAGCTATACATAATATTTGTTGTTTAAATTATCTCTTTACGTATTAAATCAAGACATTTTATATAATTGCTTAATGACAACATTTTGTATATCTTACTTTTAATATCCACCGTCCACGCAAAGTATAACTGCCAAACTAAATGACTGTTAGTTTTAATTATGAAAATAAGGTTTACCTTTAACACTGTCAACATTTACTGTTTTCGGTCAATAGATGTCAAAAGTCGTATAAAAAAATAAGCAAAACTGTGCTTCGACTTAAGTTTCTTTAACACGAATTTTATCTGATATTCTATAGTTGACACGGCGGTTTAGTTGGTATTATTAATAGATTTTACGTGGGTTATATATAAAAGAAAATGGGTTAAAATTATTCTTAATTGCATTCCAGAAAATAAAATTCCACCATCAGTTCGCGATGGACTAAAAAGTATCCTAAATTAAAAATTTTCGTACTTTGCTCTTTTTTTCGACGTACGGTATTCTATTTTTTTTAAATATGCAATCTAGTCACCATAGATAATTTATTCTAAAAATGTATAGAACTCAGGTGATATTATTTTAGTATGCTAGTCAATATGAATCAATTGATTTTATTACAATCACCAAAGATGTTTGCATTAAGGGTCCTATTTTGAAACCGCTATCATATGGAAAAATGTTATACAATTTACATGTCTACAATAAAGTTTTTTTTTAAATTTATTAGCTATAATAGAATAATATTATTAAGACCTAATATTCCAAAATGCATTATAGAACAAAGTAATATCTAAATTCTTAAACTATGCAAAAACTACACTATCTACTGTGCGCATATTGAGATTCGACAGCTATAATGACACTAATATCACATTATGTGTACAAAATGAAATGTTGCAAATATTATTTGGTAAATTTTGGATTAAATATAATAGATCTAATATTATTCTGTCACTAATAAAATTTCGTACCTATAAATTTATTCAAAATCATTACGTGAAACACTATTTCATTATCCAACTCTTTAATTTATAAATTATAATTTTAACTTTTTATAATACAAAATATAAATTTCATTTAATATATTTATCTCAGTAAACATGTCGCTGGGAATATTGATAATAACGGTTGGATTCATAAATATTGCTTGTTTATAGTAAATACTTGCTATGCTATTTATCGAAATAAATTTTCCATAAATACTTCGGATATAAAGCCAATATGTTGTAAATCGTTAAAAGTTTAATAAACAAGTTATATCAGCTACTAAAATATTTTCCAAACTAGTGAATATTTATACAGCCAACTAATTATACGGATAACAATAACTGAGTTTGTTCCCCTAGCCCGTTGGCAAAGCTAAATTTAAACTCGTATGTTATGTAAAATATTCACTAGCGACTGTCCCGTTCTTCCCGCCTCTACACGAATACATCCATACATATGTAAACACTGGAGCAGTCAATCGATACTCTAATAACGTGCGAAACCTTTACTTAAATAACCCGCTGAAGCCCAAAGCACACAACGTTTAGGCCGTCCGGGCAGACCGCGATCTCATTCGTTTTGTTGTACGTATTTATTTATTTACTAGGTTTTGTCTTACGCTATTCTCACCCGAATGTTTAGTGAAATTTAGACGGAAAATATTGATTGGCCGAAAGGTTCTACCATTGGACCATTTCACTTTACAGCATTTTTATGTCGATAAATATTGGAAAAGAGAAAAGAAACTACGTAGAGAGAAATGTTTTTTATTGGAGTATTAAAGGGTGAAATCGGAAATCAGAAGTAATTAAAAAAAATTTGCTGTTAAGAATTAATAAAAAAAACGTTCATCCTTTTGCTGTAAAGTTTTTTCGTTCAACTTACAATTTTTTAACATTAGACCGGTGTCAGTAATCATTATTTATGCATAAATAAAATTGGAAGCAATGGTTCTATTAAGGTGGGGCTTAAAAATTCCTATTAAGTAGCTAGAAAATTTAATATAAACTATAAATAATCAATATTAATTTGTAAAGAAACACAATTAAAAATTGTTAATTTTAGACTTAAATAGTATTAAAAAGACTTAGATGAAATAATATAATATGAAACATAAAAAATCCAAGGTCCATATATATATATATATATATATATATATATATGTGTGTGTGTGTGTGTGTTTGAGGGCGTGTGTGTGTGTGTGTGTGTGTGTGCGTGTGCGAGTGCGCGTGCGCGTGTGCGTGTGCGTGTGCGTGTGCGTGTGCGTGCATACTTGTGAAGCACAATTAAAACCCTCGCTTCGAGTATTACACGTACATTTCGTTATCAATAAATATTTAGGGGTATATATTTATTTTATTGCAGCATTTACGATTATTAATTTTTCATAACGTAAAAAAAATGTATAAAAAAATGTATATCTAGCATAATCGCTCCAATTGTCCTACAGTATTTTGTTTTTTTTTTATTTTTACTTGACTTTGACTTTTAGGAATAAATTTTTATTTTTTCTTCCTTTTGAATTTATTATAGGTCATGAAGTTAATTTTATTGCGTTTTGACTTTTACGAGCTTTTTTCTAATTTCTCATGTTTTTCTTATAATTCCCTTGTGATTAATTTGGATATAGTTGAGTTTGATATTCAAGTGAATAACTTAATTCAGTTACGGTGAATGTGAAGCCATGGACGTTAAGAAAAAATGATCATGCTCTTGGTACGAGCTAAAGTCAGCTATAAAAGATTAGGTTTGTTGATATGCATAAATTAAGATGGAAGCGGGAGATTACCCGATTCAATGACGTATTTGACTTATTGACAGGAGATACGAATATAACATTTTCATTTAATGCTACGGTTTCTAGTCCTGAATTTTGATGAATTAAAATCAACAATGATTTTAATTCATAAAAAAATCCATAAAAGGATATTTTCATTTCTTGAAAAATCCCTTTATCTATATATTTTCCCAGATAATCCCGGAGTCAAATTCCTAGTGAAATTATAAAATATGAACTCAAAACTATGAAGAATAAATCTCTGCGGGTCTATGTAATTCCATATTTATACTGGCGATGAGAATATTAAAATACCATATTACAGAAAATATAGAGTACCGAGATTTTTCTATATTTGAAATAAATTTATAAGAAAAAGTGGCTCTTTTTATGGTTTCACTATTTCCATGAAATGCTGCAGCGATAATAATATATTTCCTTATTTTTGTAGCTATTGTTTGATTTCTTGGAGGCTTGAGATTCTGCCGGTTCTATATTCATTTTGAAGATTATTAGTGATGGAATAAACCAGCACATTTACGTAACAAATTTTTTTTAAAAACAATTAGAATTTTGATGATGGAAGTTTTTAACAGCAGAAAGTCAAGAACCCTTTCAAAGTAAAGTAATTTAGATAAAAATGGGACCAGCTCAATTTCATTACGTTGATGCAATGGTCATGTTTATTTAAATTCATTAATTTCTTGTCAGATAATTGCAAGACATAAAAAGATATTATAAGTAAATTGGAAGCCAGTGGTGAACATAAATCTAAGTTTAACAAAATTAGGATGCTTAGAAAATATTATGAACATGCACATAGTTCATGCGATGCTACGGTACAGAACGTAGCTACTATGGTTCAACAAGTGAAGAGAAGTGTTTAGAGAGTGTTTTGCAGAAAAATTAAGAAGATGCGACGAAAAATTATGCGACTGAGTAGTAATTAGAGAGTATAAAGTACATTGCTAGCAAAATAATTGTATGTATATATATATATATATATATATATATATATATATATATATATATATATATGTATATATATTGGATAGCAAAAGAAAGCCAAATAATGGGAAATTACAAGGGAGTGATGGGCATCAAAGAAATTGTTGTAAGATTAAAGATCACCGTAATATGTTAGTGTTTAATGCAGAAAAGAGTTTATAATCTACAAATGAAGGAAAAGTTGCGGAAGTTGTATAATGGGGCTATCGTATATTCAGTGCACATGACGTAAAAGCGTCAGTTTTTCTATGAAGTGCATGAATTTCACGGATGTAATAACGACGGAGCTGTCAAATCAGGCAAGAATGGAAATATTGAAATATTTTTCTTACCCAGAACAGAGAATCTTACTATTAAAAAAGAATCAGTGTTTGACTTTTCACCAAAAATCTTTAACAGAAATGGGCTAATAGCTTTAGAGATACGTAAAGTTATGCAATTGATACTGAAAAAATTAATGAATTGTTTATCGTTTCAATAAAAACTAGAGACAACTTCAATTTTACGAAGTAGTAACTATGGCTATTTTTAACTAATTAAACAATGTCATTCAGCTGATATTGCAATTAATATGAGCTATAATCATTTTATGTTAGGTGGACCAAACGTTGGTTCGTTTTCAATTTTTAACACAACATATTTCATAAACTGTAAATTAACTTTACGTTTGGTTAATCACCATCCACCATTCAACAGAGCCATCGAGTCTAAAATTATTAAAGTTCATGTTAATTAGTTATTATATATAGCTATATTAATTATCTTGTCTAAAATTATTCAAGTTCATATTAATTAGCAGATTATATTGCATCATCTTGATGACAATGCCTAATTACTTAAAGTAAAGATTATTTTTACTATTTCGTAGAATTAAGGTAGTCTGTAGGTTTTATTGAAATTATAAACAATTCTTTACACATTTCAGTATAATTTGGACAACTTTCGGTATTTCTAAAACTATTCGCCCATTTCGAGTGAAAAATCAAATAATGATTCTTTTTTAATAGTACGATTCTCTGTTCATAAAACTGGGCCCAAATATTTTATTTTTATAAAGAATTTGAGCCAGTTTTTATAGGTTTAGCAGGTTAAATAAAACGACACAATCAACTTGTGTGTCGGAGCATAGAAGATCCTACCATAATGAATTCAAAGTTACTTAACTCTATAATTCAGTAGGGTAAGCAATATAAATTAATGATGACTAGTTTCATTAGAAAACAATTAACTCAGGTTTTGTGTTTTGTTTTTAATCTATAATTGTTGTTATTTATAATTAAGCCTAAGTATTCTGCCTACTGCTTTGTGGTTTGAAATATTCTTTCTTTAATGAATAATATTTCCAAGCAATAATATTTACCGCTTAATATTCAAAATGAATCAATGGAATATTAAAAGACTGCAACGGTTTTTTGACCTAAAATACTTATTGAAGAAAAAACAAAAAAAAATTAAAAAAATTTCCCGAAGAGAACACAGAACGCTCTTGCTTCTTGAATTTTATTTACAAAAAAAGCCAGTATGGCAATACGCAATATATGCACAACAATGTATGAAAGTTTGATGTTTTCTAGTAGAAGTAATTTCATACACCCATGTTATAATAGAAAAAATATCTTTGTGCTTTAGGGAAGAAGTAAACAATTCTATATAGCTACCAAATGAGCTAACACTCCTTCAACTTCAGAAGAGTGTAGCAGTCAGTAGCTGTTTGCTCTGCGCATGCAATCTACCATGAATTCAGTAAATGCATGCACCTAGCATGAACCCACTGGATTTCCATTGTAATTTTAGAAATCCAAAGTTTGGCTATAGCATCTCATCACACGAATGTCTCATTTCCCATAGTAGTCTCCAATCTCCCGCCAAGGTTGAACGCCCAAATTTCAATCAAAATTCTAAAGAATTCTGTGAGGAAGGTATGTCATATTCGCATACACACTAGCAACGAATGTGAGCTAACGATGGCTATTATGTAATTGAAGATTAATTTTATTACTTACATAACAAAGGTAAAATAACTTTACGATAAAGGTAATGAATAATATTTTCTGTAAACTCCTCTGCTCATCATTTGAACCTGATCCTATCTTAACAAAATGTTACAAAATTTTAATTTCAACCGTCTATTAACGTTGTTCATTAAAAAAATGCCGATTCGGCGTGCCACATTAATCGAGAAGAGTAATTTTCGAGACACAATTAAAAACAATTGTTCGACAGATTCATTAGCCCAAAGGCGGGCAGCGAATTGAAGCAAAAATAAATGTTGTGTCGTCATCAGGAGCAAACAATCGTTAAGTTAACGATGGCGGCGGCAAACCGGAAGCTGCGGGGAGGCGGGAAGGAAATATCCTATACAGGGCGTCTCAAAAAGGTTACGCATTCAATGGACGATGAAGAAATATCTTGAATATCTTCAAAAAGTAAAGGTCATATTAATGCAACATATTTATAGAAATTACATGTAGTTTTTAGGCTCTAGCGGCTTGAAAGGAAAAAAGAAACCCTTATAAGATAATTTACTTATCCTTCTGTGTATATCTGTCATAGCCCTGACTAACACTTCAATATAGAAACATTAAAGACATGGACATGAAGTGTACTGAGAAATAATTATATCGAAATTTTTTTTGTAGGCTTACAAGACAAATTTAATTTCAACTAGAAATTTAGTTTCATCTAGAAATTTTAAGTGATAAGTCATTGTAATCTGTACATGTTATAATAGTTAATGTTTAAAAATATTTTTACGTAAATTTTAAAGGGCGGAAATAAATCGTGTTTGACATAAGTTTGGTTAAAATTTTTTGTAAGGTAGACTTGGAGATTCACAAGTTTTTTGTAAGGTAGACTTGGAGATTCACAAGTTTTTTGTAAGGTAGACTTGGAGATTCACAAGTTTTTTGTAAGGTAGATTTGGAGATTCACAATTTCTTGGAAGGTAGACTTGGAGATTCACAAGTTTTTTATAAGGTAGACTTGGAGATTCACAAGTTTTTTGTAAGGTAGATTTGGAGATTCACAATTTCTTGTAAGGTAGACTTGGAGATTCAAAAGTTTTTTGTAAGGTAGACTTGGAGATTCACAATTTCTTGTAAGGTTGACTTGGAGATTTACAAGTTTTTTGTGAGGTAGACTTGGAGATTCACAATTTCTTGTATAGTAGACTTGGAAATTCACAATTTCT
This sequence comes from Druceiella hillmani, assembly GCA_039881145.1. Taxonomy (NCBI): domain Eukaryota; kingdom Metazoa; phylum Arthropoda; class Insecta; order Lepidoptera; family Hepialidae; genus Druceiella; species Druceiella hillmani. The sequence goes on from JAYKKI010000043.1 coordinate 8,802,942, forward strand.
TGTAAGGTAGCCTTGGAGATTCACAAGTTCCAAAAATGTTCACAATTCCTTTTTCAGAAACAGTTTGACGTAGAAAAACGAAATTTGACAAAATAATAAATCACATTATTCTGCATCCCAATACGGAAAAATATTCGTGTGAAAAAATTTAGGGGTAAATAAAGCAATAACTGTTTTTGTATTTCGTGCATCGAATGTAAAATAAAAAATTAATCTATTAGGACCCTAACACTGTTTTTTTGCAGGATTTTATGTAATTTAGTTCTAGAGATTTGTTGGAAAAGCCCACAAATATATATTGTCCTCACCTTCTACCTCAAAAAATACTGAAGTCAATATAATAAATAGACTGCTTTTCTAGTAGAGTAATATTTGCTGAAAAACTATAGTGGTAATTTAAAATTTCATATTTTTTAAGTATTCCTTATATTTATACATCCCTGAAAGTTAATCTATGTCATAGACATAAAAAAATAAAAACATAATAATAATATTTGTAAATAATTTAAGCGTTTTTTAGTTACGGGAATACCCACAGGCTAATATTACCTTATTTAGTATTTTTTAAGCAAAATTTAGTATATTTGAGGTTCAAAATATATATTACAAATAAAATACATTTTTCATATTATGATGTCACGATAATTTTTATAATAGTATTTATGTTATTAAGAGTTACCGAAACACGAAAAATATCAGTTTTAAGGACAATAATGTATTTAATAAATTATTTTAAATGATTATAAATATAATAAGTTAGTGATTTCACGTCATAGCTAGTGAAACTCCATTATATACCTAATACCAGCAAAAGTAATTGTTTTTCATTCAATTTTAAACTGACTTGAAAAATGGGTAATATTCTGCGAACAGGAGAGGATAGTTTTAATACAAGCTACAATGAATTTCATTAACATTCTTTAACTATTAATAATGAAATCGATTCTCTAATGCACTTCATGATAATTCTCTAACCTACGTGATATTAGGTTAACAGATATAGTCTGTATTTTTAAATGTTCATGCTTACTTATTATGCACGGAACCTTTGCAGTGGGAGCTTTACTTGTATTTGACAAGTCCATTTATTTACATTCTTGCCTTCAAATTACGAGTATAAAATCATAATTAATATATTTAAATAAGTAATACTATTTTAAACTGAAATACTTACATTTCTGTCTTCAGGTTTCGAGTATAAAATCATAATGAATATGTTTAAATGGGTAATACAATTTTAAACTAAAATACTTATATTCTTGCCTTCAGGTTACGAGTATAAAATCATAATAAATTTATTTAAATGAGTAATACAATATTAAACTGAAATACTTATATTCTTGCCTTCAAGTTACGAGTATAAAATCATAAACAATATATTTAAATGGAAAATACAATTTTAAACTGAAATACTTCAGCTTACGAGTGTAAAATCATAATTAATATATTTAAATGGGTAATGCAATTTTAAACTGAATTACTTAAATTCCGGCCTTCAAGTTACGAGTGTAAAACATAATTAATATGTTTAAATGGGTAATACAATTTTAAACTGAAATACTTATATTCTTGCCTTTAAGTGACGAGTATAAAATCATAATAAATATATTTAAACGAGTTATACAATTTTAAACTGAAATACTTATATTCTTGTCTTCAGGTAAGAGTATAAAATCATAATAAATATATTTAAATGAGTAATACAGTTTTAAACTGAAATACATACTTTTTTCAGGTGAACGAAATAACAATAAGAAATAACGAGTTATGATTAAGAGTATTTGAATCTTTATTCAAGTCCGAATGACACAGAATTTTTTGGGTTTCTGGAAATAAATGTGAAAATTAAGAATATTTTTATATATTCTCCCTATTTATTGGCCTGATAAACATTTCATTTTAAATTGGAAACAAAAAAGAAAGTGTTTGCTTGAGCGTTACCTGATAACAAAATCAAGTAATACGTCTTCCTTTTGAAGGCTGATTTTCCGATCACTTTGGGCTGATGAAATTACTTTTTGTTTTTAGGTATAAAGTTACTATTTAAATTATTTTATATAAAAAATGGAAATGTAACAATCTTATATATTAGTATTTTCACGAAATTTTACTGTTCAGTGGTTATTTGGTTATGCAATCAAAATAACATTATCTAAAAAACGTAATTTCAAGTATAATTATTTATTTTTCTATTAGTTTTTAATATAATCTTTGTATATCTCCTTACTTACACCTGCAAGAGTAATTCTTACAGTCAACAAGAATCCAGGGACAGAACTGTTTAATTCACAAGAGACTGTAAAAAATCAATTGATCATAATTACACAAAAAAGAATAGTAGTGTACTATTTTAAATTAAAAAAAGGTAATGGCTGCTAATAAAATAAAAAAATAGTAAATTAAAAATAACAGTAGTGGCAGGTAATAAAATAAAAAAGTGAATGAAAAAGAAATGGACATATTGACTTGATAGGTATAATTTTTTCATAAGAATTTTGAAAGCGAATATGAGAGGTGAATTTCTGAAGTTAAGAGCCAATAAAATATTACTATATTCCATAAAATACCATTTAACATTTATCGCTTTTTCACTTAAAATCTTTGAAGATCCTTTTAAATGAAAATATATGGAATACAGGTCATTATCTTAAATTTTAGAGTTTTTTATTTATGCGCGTATGGTAGCTAATTACATTATTCATTTTATTTTTATATTTTTTCTTCTGCTTGAATAATATTCAAGTTTAGAATTTTGAGAAAATTGAGAGTATATTGAGAAAAATTTTAATATAGTAAGAAATTACGGTTTCTACAAGTGTTGTAGAGTTGTTTTCAATATATTGAAAATACTCTTTATTATGGAATATCAAATTAGATTTAGCATAGAAAATTTAGAAACGGATTTTATGTGAAAACCTTCAAAATATTTCTTCACAAAGAGTATTTTTATAAGTACAGTACTTAGTTAAATATTTTATATTTGCCTCATAAAACTTAGAAATAAGAAAAAGAAACGCCAAAAAAAATTCCTTCTGTTACTCAAAAACTAGTCAAAGTATCTATAATTATAATCACAATAGAAAAATTCTTGTTGGATGATTTAATCCAAAATTTTGTATTCTTATAAATAAACATTATTTTCATTAGAAGAAACTTTTTAGATGTTTAATATATTCTTCAAATAAGTATACTTATTTACTTAAAGGTTATGATAGACAAATATTGTTGAATGCTTCTCGGATAAACCTGATTCCCCTTAACTAATCTTTTCATCATCTTTATTTCAATTACTATTACTTTTATTTTTATCTCTTAGAAACAATATTGAAACACCCCATAAATTGCGTATTGCCTTAAAAACAATATTGAAACACCCCATAAACCGCGTATTTATATTTATGCATAAATGGAAGTCGGTGAGCAAATAGGCCGCATTACCCCTCGACCGCAAAGGTAGCATCGCTGAACGATATACAAACAAAAAGGGATGTTTAATATGCTCACGCGACATAAATCGGCCTTCTAGTCATATGTTGTGTCGCTGAACAAGATTTTGACTTAGATGTTTTGTATATAAATAATACTGAATACAAATATAAAGCAGTTTATTACTCGTTAATCGAAGTCTTAGACGTTGTTAAACATAGTGCTTTTTCCTTATGGTAAGTTTTTTATGGTAATGTAGAGTCGTAATAATGTAGGTAATGTAGAGTAGATATCAAAACTATTTTACTTCTTTCCTTATATTAAGGGCGCCAAAGGCTATATAAAAATAAAATATGACCCTCGCTTTCCACTATATTGTTTTGGATGATATAATAATTACATTTTAATCACGTCCATATCATTCTAATGTCTGAAGAAAAAAATTACAGTAATATCCATTATGTCCTCCTTAGAAGTAAGAAAAAGAAACACCAAATTATTTTGAATACCTGGAAATATCTAAGCAATAACAAATGATAAAAAATATACTTACCTACTAAGTGGACGAGGTTTGCATGAGGAAATAACCCTAAAATTATTGCTGTTAAAATTTTTTCCTTCTTACCTATTTCCTAAAAGAGTAATGAATCTAAATATGGCGGCTGATAATGGAAATCTCGATTTCGTTAAGGAAATTGTATAGTAGATGTAAACAATTATTACAAAAAAACATAACAACTGATTTTCAAAGATATTTAAATGAAAATTTTAGAAAGGACAACTAAAACACCTATATTTTTCATTATTAATTTACATATTAGATATTTTAATTTCCAGTTTTTGTATTAGAAACCTTACACAGAAACCAAAAATTTGGTATAAGGAACGTATGCTATGTCAAATATTAATTTTTTTTAAACCAATATTTTTCAACCTAATAATATTTTTCAAGAATTTTACGTAGGGTAGTCCTACAGATATTGCTGAAAATATCCTAAAACTGTTAATGTAAAATTATGAATTATCAAAAAAATGTCATTATTAGAATTCTACCACGGATACGTATAACTTACCGGAAAGCTATTTCACAATTTATTAAATATTCACCATCTATTTATTCCTGTGAAAGTTATATTGTACAATACACTATATTTATGTGTTGACATTTATTTGTAACATTACAGATACAGAGTTTAATATTAGTACTATGTACTCTTAAAAAAATATATTTAAAATTTTTCTCTCCATACATGAACTTTAGATTTGAAATATTTTCTTACGGATCCCATCAAATGAAAATATATTGAAGGATTAAGTTGAAAGTCAATCGAAAATATTTGGTAATATTCTTGATACGCCTTTAACGATGTGCGAGTCCCTAAAGCGTTTTATACCATGCAATTTTTAACTATGCACGTGAAAAATTTAAGAAAAAATGAACTTAACGACTTTTGGTAAGTTTTTCGGCGCAAGCTCGATAGATATGCTGGAGTTGCAAATAACCAAGTTTTATATTTAGGCAATAAATTTACAAAGAAATAATATGTAGGTATATATATATACCTATATATATATATATATATATATATATATATATATATATATATATATATATATATATGTGTGTGTGTGTATATACATATATTTCAATAAAAATACTAAACACTAAAATGTTTAAGGTTTTATGTACATAAGTAAATCTAAATGTTGTCAAAACCATAGTAGTGCTACTTTCAATCGTACTGAAGGCTTTTTTGGTCTTCGCAGCACCAATTTCAATTATTCCGTTGAATGACTTAGATTTTGTAAAACATAATTATATTCTTGCAGTGTGAGGGTTTTTTGGAGAAGTTTGTTAATATCCTTTCGCCAGCAAAGTACAAAAAAACTTTCGAAATATGACACATTTCATAAGGCTTTAGATATATAGGATAATATTGTTTTATTTTACAATATATTAAAGAACATGTAATGTTAACTGAATATTGCATATTGTCTGTTGAATTTAACTCGCCAGATATATTGTTAAAGTTAAACGTGAATACTTGCTTCATAAAACCTTAATGAACAATAATAATCTTACTATAAAATGAGCCAATTACCACTACAAAGCAGTTTCCACCTCATATTAAATCACAAATGAATTTAATTTAAAAATTAAACAAATACTTTTGTTTCATTTTGGTATTGTACTTCCAGTATTGAAGTAAGTGGTGATATTAGTAGATGTCTACAATTATAAGTCATAAATTATATAAAATTGAAATAAATATATTTTTACTTGCTTCTATATTTCTTTTATTTTAGATGTGAAGGAAGAGCTATCTTCAGGCGCATAAATGAGCAATGGGAGACATCCCATTACTCATTTATACGCCTAAAGATCGCTCTTCCTTTCCACTTTATTGTGTCAATTTAAAGTCCACAAGATATATTTATGCAGTAGAAGCATATTTATATGAAGTATCGTATCTATTTTTGAAAATTATTAAAGATATCCTAGAGTTTACACTAATTTGTAGGTTTTTAACGTTCATTATTATTATTTTAACTCATGTAAAAATCGCTTAATTCTACCTAGATATTATTTATTTGGAATCATTTAAAAGCTGGATTAAAGTTATAAACAAGTTTTACCGGGTTTGGTTCTCTCTATGAACGGATTCTGAAAACGTTCAGGTAAGTATAGGTATTTTATATTAAATTACATACATGGCATTTTCACAATTTGTCATATCATCAAAATCTGAATAAATGAAAATATGTACAACAATAAAATTAGGTAAACAGTACAGATACAACATGTTCCTGTCAAAGAAGATAGTCCATACTAACATTTATTAATATTTATTATTGCAATTCTGACATTAAATGATTCGTAGCAAAAAAAACAAACAGCTTTGTTTTATACAACGGGTGCAATTAGAGATAATGACATAGTGTTTGAAGAATAATACTCAGAGTTCCATTAAATGAAAGACAGCAAATATTCTAATGTTTTTATATATTATTTTAGTGTAAGATTTTTAAGACTTTTATGGTGACGTAAATGTATTAAGTCTCCCCCATTCCATACATGATACATCCCTATCCGCCTATAGACTTACAGGTTTATAGAGTGTAAACCAATTCACGGGTTGCGGTATTAAGAATGTAATTTCGTCAGCAAACGAAAGCTCAATGCCATAGGCAAAAAGCTACCGGTTCCCGCGTTGCGTCCGCCCTAATTGATGGAGATTCAAATGAACTGTTAAATACGTTTTTACGTGGCGGCGCTGAGCGGGTAATTGATTGTTGAAACGTCACGCACTTTTACGTGTGTTTGACTTTTCATGGAGCTTTAATGGAGGCTGTGTTACGGATAGGCGTTTCAGATTTACGTTCACCGAAGTCGGAATTCCTTTAGAATGCGTAGAGGGCGGTAAAAGGGATGCGGAGCCGACGGTAATTGTGAACGCGTGCAATTTTAAATGAGGACGCGCGTTCGATTTTTTTTATGTGGGAGGTTTTCAACTGGTTTAGTTTAAACTAATGGTCTACGAAAACCAGTAAAAATTATTTCTTAATGATTTCGTTGAGTACATTCCAAAAAACTCAGGTTTTGTTTTTCTAGGATTTGACTTCACTTATCTTACATTCATAAATTTATTTATTAAGGTACTTTAAGGTATGCAATTGATTCATATAGAGGACTCATTGCTACGAGGGTAATCTCTTACAGCAAACCGGAATACCAGTCCAGAGCCGTTAGACGAGCGGCCGGGAATCGAATCCGGGTCTCCGCGATGCGTCATGGTATGCCTTGTGCACTACGGCGTCCATATTTAATACGATGCTTTCTGTGAATCGTGTCAATTTTACCAACTGATTGGCAGATAAAACTCTAAAATTGCCAAGATAAAGAACATACAAAATGTATAATAATAATTACAAGATTATGTATACTCAAACCAATGTTAATGAAAAAAGTCACAATCGAATTTTAATATAAGGACATTTCAGAAGATTGACGAGGTAGGGTCTAATGTAAAGTAATAATACAACGATAAGGCGAAGATAATAATTGGGAATCAATTTTACTTAAAACCCTTTTAGTAGAAGTTTAATTTCGCTGCGGTGTTTTGGGTTGATCAGGAGTTTACAGTTTTTGACCGCGCGGCGAACCGCAGAATCTCGGGATACATTCGTCGCTCGTCAAGTGGAGCTGTAGTGATGTTTGTAAGATATAGTGTCACAGATCAGCGAGGAGCAGCAGCACCAATGATGTGAGAAGCTAAGTACTGCTATCTCGAACCCACTTGCCAACCTCCAATGATATGAGCTTTGAGAGGGACCTATATCCAGCAGTGGACAGATGTAGGCTGTTTATTAATAATGAAATCTGAATTAACCTCTTAAAAGACATTAAACACTAAAATGTTTATTAAAAATATATTAAATTATGACGATTGCTAACTATGTAATAAAAATTATATACGTTCATGAGATAAAATGTCGATTTACAAAACAATAAACACATTGTAAACTTTTCGTAATCTGCAGTACCAATGTTTCAAAGAATAGTGGTTTATTACAGAAAATTTATATGACTTTTATTATTTTACATAAATAAGGAAAATATATTGCTTTCTTTATTCACATTTTACACGTTACTGTATTAATTTAACACTCACGAATTTATAACGAAAAGAAAAATATAATTTATTAAGACACGATAACCAGATTTTAACTACTCATTGCACGTTGTGTAAAAATATAATTCTTGCAAATTATTTAGGAATTTTTCAAAGATCACTGCTAATCATTTTGATGAAAAATTAAGAAAGATCTCAGAGATAGCGGGATTTTCGCCATAATTACTCCATCTCTTATAAAAAATGATATATTTTACGAAATATTGTACGAAAAAGTTTATTCATCTTCGGCGGTGGATAAAGATATAAATAAATTGATTCCTTTTGACATTTATTAAAATAGCATTGATTAAAACGAAATTCAAGAATAAACAATTACGTAAATGAACATAGTTTTATTCAAATACCATTTTAGAAACGTGTGTTCATTTTGTTCGTTTTTTACAAACCTTAAAGCATTTTATTAATCAAATCCCATATATCATATCTGCTACACCACTTACAAACTGGTAAGTTGATTCAAACAGTGCAGCATTTGTAACCATACTTACGCCATCTGGCGAGCCTTATCTCATGTAAATATAGCATCTGGGTGAATCAGAATCAGTTAATTAATAAAGCAGGAGATCGCAGAACACCACGTATGTAAAATAGAAATTTCTCGAGGGCAATTGGATGAATCTTTTTATGTAAACTTATTCCATATGCATTAAACCTCTTTAACAAAGGATTACTTAATATTTACATTAAAAAATATTAGAGCGTCGAAAAGATTGTTGATCTTTTTAATAGATACTTGGACTAATTCATTAATTTGAATGAAAATATCGGTTTTCATTAAGCATGGCTACACCGATAGAAATATAAAGAGAAATCATATTTTTTACATGTTAAACAAATAGAATTTTATAGGACTTCGGGAAACATTGTCTCACGGAAGGAAAAGAAAATAATAATAACGGAACATAAAACGAAATAGCACGCGTCTATGGAAATGCATGCGTTATTTTTTATATTCGGCGAGCGTTCGATTAGATGCACAACAGGCTGTTATATTATTATTTTGAAAGTACAATTGGCACCTGCTAGAATTTCATTATTTTATTTTAATTAGAATTCAAAAATAGTCATTCAATGTCTTTCTCTAACTTCATTAGTCTCTTGTTAGACGTGTTAAAGAGATTCTGATCGGTTCTTTTCCGCTTTGTACAGACTATGAAACATTCGTAAAATATGTTTTGTATTTAATTTAATGTTTAAAAAATATCTTAACATATCTTAAAGTGAAAATAAACTTAGCATATTTTTAATATCTGTGTCAGATTACACTTCAAACCCTGCAACCGGGGTTGTATGATTGTACGTATGTCTAATATGGAAGTAACTAGCACTGAGCCACTGTTGTAATAAAAATGCTCATGCATATTTTTAGAAAATCGTCATAAAACATTCGTAGTAATTCGACCAAGAGATAATTGAAATAGATTTAGCAATTGTTAATAAAATATTGGCGGTAATATTAAGGGCGTAAAATGGTAATTTTTCTTTGAAATCACTACATTTATATTTTGATGCAATGCAATACACCACCTAGTTTGTAGCCATACTAGGTGGCATCATACTCATAATTCAGTTGTAGCAAATGCTGGAAGTATGACTATTAGCACGGGAAGAGAGGAACACATGATTATGATGTGTTACAAATGCGAGTCTTACATCTATAGTACTTTCAGGGATATTTCATAGAAATATCACATGGTCATGGCTCGCTTCGTGACAGATCATCAAAACCATCCACTTTGACAAGAGCTGAAACCTTGAAATTTACAGTGTTAAGACACCAATCAAGAAAATTTGAAAGTTGTTAGCTAGGAACGGAAATAAATTTATATTTCTTGATTGCAGATGCAACTCTAAAAAATAATAAATAATTAAATGAACTAAATCTATTTAGAATCATATATTTGCTTAGTACTTATATTCGGTAGTAGTGAGCACTATCTGCTGACTCTTTTTTTATAATTGCCATTGCGTTGTTTTATATAACTTCATATAGGCTATTTCTTTATGTACTTGAGTTCTCGTTTCTTACAACGTATATAGCAATAGCAATTTGATTTCAACAACAAAGACTAGCTTTGAAAGACAATATTCTCTGCAATATAATATTTAGGTATTTTGGTTGGGTATTTCAGTAGGTATTTCAAATAACTCCATAAGATTAGTTTGAAATACCTAAAAAGCAACTTTATTTTCATGGTAAAGAATTTTGCCTTTAGGGAAGCAATTGTTTCATTTTTGTACTATAAAAGTAGGTTATATAAGGACAAAATACCTATCAACTACAGAATGCTTCATTGAAGAAGAAATCAAGTTTTTAGACTTTGGTGACGGTCAGCCCTACGCCGATAGTGTAATCCACATCCACAATTTTCTATTTTATGTACAGAAGTAACTAGAGCACCCTAGAGTTAGACCAATAGATGTGCATCATATATTATCTTAATGAAAAGAGTTTACCGTTTATAATTATGATGAACATGGGCAAAACTATCTCAAAAAGATTAAATACTGTGAACAGGAAATATGACCAAATATTACTCAAATTCAATATCCTGAGGAATTCCGTAAAAATAAAAGGAAAACTGTACACAAAGGAAAAGTTAAAATCTAGATAACAAATTAGCATTAATGAATCTATGTCAGTCATCAGACCTCGAAGAAACTTCATGAAGAGAAGTGAAATCTCATCAAAAACGTAATAGTGAAAAGAAACCGAATTACTCTTTAAAAAGTTAGACGTAAAAAGAAGCGAGATAAGAGCAGCTAAGTGCTTGGAAAGCTTTATTAGAGAAGTGTAGATGACTGAGTTAGAGTTTTACATCCAGGTTTATAGAATATTTTATCCCTCTGAAATCACTACTGTTTACTGTTAACTTTTTAAAGGGAACTTGGCCTTTTCTATATTCATTTTTAGATCAGATAAAGAATATTATCTGATATTATATGACTAGTATATTATATCGAAAGTAAATTATATTTATATATATATTATAATAAATATAATAATAGGCACTTAGTACTTATCACGTCTTATAGAGTTATAATTTTCCAATCAATAGATGTTCAATTTTACATTATTATTTTATTTGTACTTCAGTAACTCTGGATACTTCAGTGACTTAAGAATTACGGATCTATTTTAGTATTTTATTTCTATTTATCAATTAGTTTTGAAGGAGTTGGATACACATTTTCCATTCAAGTTAAAATGATCACGATAATACAATCACGACGCATTATTTACAATATTGGTAATAAAAGTTTAGTAAAATATAAATCATAATTATCAAACGGGCATGTTTACATTTACACTATAAAAATTAAAAAAAATTAGTGATTTATTGTACCACTTAAACTTCGCTTTTTGAAGTTTTAGAATTTTATTCCATTATTAATTTTTTTCTTGATCTCTGAATAATTACTAGGTAATTGACATACAAAAACATATTTGGTTCCAGATTTTATAGAATAATGTTTTTTTATGGGCAGATATTTATTAATATTAAGAGAAAAAGGCTTTATTAATAATAAGGGTTTTTAAAAAATCGGTCGGTATAATTATATTATAATTTGGACCGCGTTGTTTGTGGAATGTTAAGCATTTCATTCACTTAATATTAATTTGAGAAGCAAAACCATTTATTTTTGAAAAAAAGCGCCCCACGTATTTACACTTAAATTTTATACTCAATAGAAAACATAGCTTACACTAAATAAGTCCTTGCTGAGTATACAGAGATAACAGGTTTGATAATTATTTTTTGTTTTTTAGTGCAGAAATTTTTGAAGCGCGTTTTTTGAATTTTTTAAATTATTAATTTAGTTTTAATATTCTTAGTCTTTTATTTTTATTTTAAAATTGTACTTTTTTAGTTTAATAATATTATTATATCGTAATCGGTTCTTGACACACGAACAAAGTTTTAAATAATTCCGATATCTGGAATTGGGAGAAAATTAAATTTAAAAATTCCTTTATTTTTTTGTTTTTTTAAGGCTAAAAAACTTTTTAAAATTTGAATGACATTATTGTATTGTCATCAGAACTATAAATATATATAAGCCAAGTTTCATGATGCTACAACAATTAGAAATGCATGAAATTTAGTTTTGCAGATTCCATTACATACAAGTCGTTTTAATAAAAATAAGTTAAAAAAAGAATGAACTTTTAAACCAATGTAACTCCTTGGTCCATAGACCAAAACATAATATCCCTTACAGCCGGTTTTCCCTTCATTGACGCGAAAAACAATATAAAAAGAGGCCCATCCCAAGGCGAAGAGGGCGATCATAAAGGTGGAGTGGTATCGAGCCGACGTCGAGGGTTATGTCGCCGCCCTATGTCGGTGGAGCACCCTTCATATTAATATCCGAGGAATTCACTAAGATTCGCGCAATCATATTTCTCCGGTTTTATTTCGCCTTTATTGGGTGTTTAGCTCTTTCTATTGGCATAGTAAGGGGATGGATATATGGAACACATACGTTAGTCTTCGTATTCGTATGTGATACATTTTGTGTAGGAAATACGCCTCTATTTTACATGATTACAAATCTATGCATATATGAAAGATGATAAAGGTAATATGTATTTAACTATAGGAGAAATTTATAAATAATAAAAATAGATTGTTGAAATAAAACTTAGCCATAATTTAACATTTATGACATTGTAAGTTTATTGAAAACCTTGTGATAAGTAAATATACCAGAGAAAGGAGACAATAAGGTTCTACGAAAATTAGAATTCATTAAATGAGAACATCAAAAGCAGACCTTATTTATTTCATAATACAATAACAAGTAGTTCGAAAGTAAAATGTGTGGTAAAAGTCGCCCAACTGTTCAAGGTAATTTCGAAATAAATCCGAGTGGTTTTTGATCGTAAATGTGATCTAATAAAACGAAACAATATTTACAAAATCGTTTCAGCTAAAGTAATATTGCACAGTCCACGTTTGTGTACTATGAATTTGTGAGCCATATTACTGGAGATTGCGCCCTTAACTCGAAGCGCTAGCACCCCCCCCCCTCCCGCCATATCTCAGCTCCAGCAAATACCAGAAGTATGTTTCCTTGTTTATTGAAAGAAGAATATTGATTGCATGTAGATTTTATTCCAGATTTTAATTTTGCATCTAGAGTATTTTTCGAAACATACGATGAGAAGGATCAAGTCAGTCAATTTTGTTTATTGCTTGTATTGTTTTATAAACTAGCTATGATCTTGTTATAAACTTTTAAATATAGGTGATTTCTTTATGTACCTCAATTTTCTTTTTACATATATTTTATTAACCAGGTAGAGATTTCGTTACCTACAAAAACACTATATCTTTGAAAAAAATAATTTTTATATCGTAAGTACCTGTATAGTTTAATATATGAATGTATCATGCACGTTTAAAGTATATGATAACCGCATAATAAGAGTTTGATTTGATGGTGATACTGTTGAGAAACAGCTGCATATTTCTGGGAGTGAAGTTAGTAGGAATAATTATATTTATGTAGTTAATACCTTTTGCATATGTATATGTATTTTAATTGTATTTTAACGTTTTACGCCGATGGAATCTTGACCATACTATAAAGGTGGAAAAGTGATTAATAAATTCAACCACGGCTTAGTACATGAATTAAAAATCGTCACTATTAAACACAAAATCATAAATGCGTGGCATATATTAGAATTGTACATAAAAGAACGGGCCTTAGTCTTAACAATGCCTTGATTCCACTTTTCTTTCCTGTGGCCAAGCTTACATCACAGTATTTATTATAAAGGCGTTTGATGGTTCCATTTAATTAACTTTCATTCGAATAACACCTTACAATAATAAGAACGAAGTGTTTCTTTAAAAAGTTTTCCATATAAAGTAAATTATAAAGTAGTCTAAATAAATTGTATGTTACAAACACTACTAAAATATTAAACTTAGTCGTGGCGAAGAGTTTTCATATATTTACTGCTTTAACAAACAGAATTATGTAAAGAGAAAATTCTAAACATGGAGCTTATCGTATTGCAAAGCGATAAATTGTCTTTGATGGGATTCTTCATTTCAGTATATTTTATTTTTCTAAGAATCTAAGAATGATGATATTACTGATAAGTTTGCTACACCAATTGATTTTCTTTGCGGACTTGGTACGCACACAGTAATTTCAATTCATAGTTCATATTGGTAGGGCTTGTAAAATTTAACAAAAATTAAGAAAAAATCGTGTTAAGTGTGTGGTAAATGTAAAAATAGTAGTGTGTAAATGTAAAAATATAACATAATATGGTACGTAAATTCCGTCCCTTGTTTGGTGAAAGCACCAAAAAAAATGTCGGTAATAGTCTTATCGAAAAACATTTTTAACCAAAGTTGTGGTGAAAAAACGGACTCACCATTTGAACTCCGCTGACGTTTTTATTGTATTTCAAATAATCGAATTTAAACTAATCGAGATTTTGTCATAATTAATGGTAATTTTTTTATATTATAAACCAACTGAAAATTTGGGATACGGATTGGATATTATTAGTTTTACAAAAGTAAAAAAAAAGAAATTTAATTAATAAGACAATTATTTCAATACGTTCGAAAATAAATAAATTGAAATGCAGTGAATAATTTTTAAAAAATAGCAATGCTTATTCTAAACAGTACAAAACAAACATTTATCAAATTTTGAGCAAAATTAGCAATCTTTTCTGCCTTTCATTTCGTGATTGGTCAAATAAATATTCCATTTCATTGCTTTTGCAATTGATTGGTTTACTGCAATTGTAAATGTAGTACGCTTTACCGATTTCATCTGGCGCAGTGACTCAAAGTCTAATAAAATTACAACAGCTATTTGAAACTCATTGGTTAGGCAAGTGGCGGTCAGTCTTCATTTTAAAAGTGAGCAACAAAAGCAAAGCTTATTATTTAACCAAAACACCATGTTCCTTGAGAAATATATTTCATTACTCTCCTTTTTTCATCTCGCAGATTCACCTCGTTTTCAAAATTCGTCGTTGCTATTTAATTTCGGTCATTATCATTAAATTCAAAAACCCGATCCTACTTTCCAGAAGAACTTTTTGTATCATTAGTCTCATTGACAGGAATATCCCCATCTAAATATTCACTTTATCTAGTAGAATTTTCTCAAGTGACTTTTCTCGACCAAAGATCCTTGTAGATATAATATTTTCTTAAAATGTAGGATAATTAGTAGGATATTTCGTAGATAATTCGTAGGGTAATTATTAAATAATTTATGCAGTAAACAATAAATCATTAAATGATAAATTAAAGTTTTTATTAAATTACACTTAAATATTTTTCAAATTTCTTCAATAATATGAAAAAATTATAGATATTTTATTGAAATAATTCAACTTATTGGTCAGGATGATAATAAAGTAATATAGTAAATAAAAGTAATATTTTTGTTTCAAATCAACTAGAAACCAATTTTAACACATTAACCATTTTTTTGGCATTTATTAATCGAATTTAAAAAAATTACATGCATTAACTTTCAATGAAAGTATACATTGCCACATATGGCATACTCATACACATTTCTATATATATATATATATATATATATATATATATATATATATATATATATATATTGGATCTAATGCATCGACTGATTTTGCTGAATTATAATAACAGTTTGACTGATAAGATACACAAAGTACTTTTTCATTAGCTGGCGAAAATTTTCTTATTAAAATGGAAAAAAGCTAAAAGATTATATATACATTCTTGATCAGTATCGTGAGATACTTTCAACTTCTAGCAAGTCCTTTCAACTACTCGAAGCATATGCTACAACGCTGCATGTCCAGTATTCATTGTGGGTAGGGACGTAATAATATTATATAAAATAGTGGCCAAGCAGGTCTACTAGTTTTTTTTAGTAGTGAAATCTGATATCCGGTGTTGTTTTGATCCTCAAGATACCGACTAAGGATATATTTTAGGGTAACGCGGTGATCTAACAGCTTGCACTGAAAATATATTTCTTTTCTTTAAATATTAAGAACGGTAAAATAATTGCACGCATAAACAAATTTTGAACAATAGATTTATAACTTAATCACATATTATGTTATGTCTAAAAACGTGTTAACTTGCAATTATTTTGCCAACAGTACTAGTTTGTAACACAACACTAACGATTTTATTGTTTTGACCCTTGTTTGCGACTATTGACGGTGACGCCGCCCGCCCGTGCCGCCTCTTTATTAATGAACAATTAGCGAGGGCGGCGCGTCTCGACTCCAATCGCAGACGCCGCATTTGCATGCGACAAGTGATGTCGAGGTCGCGAAGCGCGCATCTCACAAGTGCGGCATACTCGCGGCCACAGATGTTGCCCTACTTGAGCGACAATTGTTTAACGAGAGGCTTCAAGTTTCAGTTATTCGTAGTACAGAATATTTCGTATCTTCACTTCTAGATGGCTTGTCAGAGTGATGTGAAATTTTGGTAAAAATATACAATTATCTGTCGACTTTTGTAAGGAATATAATCGAATAAGCATTTAAAAAAATTAATAACTGTTTTTTTGTCATAACGTATTTGAAGCGTAGGTAAGATATCGTAAGATACCAGGAAAAAGATACTTATCGTGTAGTTCTTTTAACTTCTTTATTTCATGGAAATTAATAGACAATGTCAAAGTATGTATAAAAATATGATTACTGTAGTGGCAACCGATATGAGCTTTTATTAGTGTAACAGAACTAACTTGTTGACCGATAAGAGATACGCTTTTTTAATATATTAAATACTCTAAAGAAACAATGTAAAACAATCAACACGGAGTAAAATAAGACTGTTTTTATCATACTAGATAATAAACTGTTGCAGCTAATGACCAAAATGAAAATATTTCAGTATACAAATTTAAAAAAATTACATATTCCACACCTGCAGGCGTCCCATGAAGGCTTATAATTTTTTTTGTTACACCTAAGTCGGTTTGATCAATTAGAAATTATGTGAATTAAATATTTTGAAAAATACTTTTTTCTTGAGTTAGCATAACAATAAAGAAGTGCCTAGCTAATAGACGCGCATTTATTACACGCACACACACACACACACATACATATATATATATATATATATATATATATATATATATATATATATATATATATATATATATATATATATATATATATATATATATATATATATATATATATATAGTGTACCTGTGTATAAACATAAGTTACGTGTATTTTTAATCACGTAATTAAATTTCCCACCCAGCCACACTTTGACGAAAGTCTCCGAAAGTCTCGAAAGTTCTCCGAGGTGAAGTGTGGACTAGGAAGTGTGGAAGGGTACGTGCTTAAGCAAGTAATATGAAAGCGAGTAAACGTAATATAGCAAAACCTTACCTAACAAAACCCAAGCTAATCTAACCCAATGCAACTCAATATAACCTAACGCAACCGATCTCAACATAGTCTAACAAAAACTAACCCAATAATTCTTGTCATCTACCGAACCTGATATACGGAATAAACGGGGTTTTTAGTTTTATTTATTTTATTTTAATCCAATCCAATTTAACTGATGGTGAATGAATGGAATTTAAACGGCAATATTTTTCTGGTCCTGCGTAACAATGCGGAGAACATGGTTTGCGCGATGCGTGGTCACTATAAATTTATAGGTTGTGTGGCATACGCGCTGCAGTTGGTGATAAAAAGAAACCAAAGACTTGTTAAAAAAATGCAGAGCAATTTTAGGTCACCGCAGTGAGACGGCAACCAGAAAAATGACAGAATGTAAAAAGCAATGGGGACTGCCAGAACATACTTTAGTGCAAGATGTTGATGTAAGGTGGAATAGCACGTACTTGATGTTGCAAAGGCTTTTAGGGTAAAAAGTACAATCAACTCGTACAGCGTTGAGCATGGAAAGATTGATACTCTTCTCTCTAATGAATGGGATGCTATAAAGAATATATATATTTGTTTATGACATAACGACATAAAAAAAAATCATTATTGTATGTAAATAAAGTATGTAAATACTTTAATTATTTATATTTAAATTTTATATAACACCATTTAACTGTCTACATGTAAATGCAAATAAATGTTTTCGGTGTCGGCTGAAAAACCTGTTTCGGTCTAATACTAATTGAAATATAATCTAGCATAATCAAACGTGACATAATATAACCAACAAAAAAATTAGATTGAGTTTGGATACATGGAACATAATCAAATCCTACTCAATATAGTTCAATCCAACTCAACCCAATCCAAAAAGACCCAATGCAATATGCAATTCAGCATTACCCAACACACAAATGATAAAAGTGTAGAATTTAACATTTCAAAAATAAACAATGAAGTGCCAAGCTATTCGACGTAATATTTTCCACCTGGCCATACGAGTATATTGGCGAAATGAGCGTGGAAGAGGTGAAGTGCGTTGTTAAAATAAGCAATGTGGATGAGAGGCAGGTGGGAAGACATTGTTGTTATATATATATATATATATATATATATATACATACATATATATATATATATATATATATATATATATCATATATATATATATATATACAACATACGCGTACTTTTCTTCCTTAGTATTTTTGTCTTAAGTGAACTCTGGTGTGATGAGTAAGCAACCCGAATGCGGATAGATGTATAAGGGCGACTTTCATAAAATGGAAATGAGATGATAGGGACAAGTGCATGGTTAAAATTTCTGACAGAAAAGGAACGAAAGAAAATGATGGTCATGAAGTGGAGTTTCCAGTACTTTACAAGCGAAACTATAAAAAATTAAATGATCAAGGTTGAGAAATGAATTGTTGTTTAGTTGTCTCGAGCTACCATGGTCCAATGCTGCGACTGGCGGGCGTGCAGCGAGTTGACATGGGCGCGTACCTGTGCATCGCTTCCAATGGCGTGCCACCCACCGTCAGCAAGATGTATGACGTAAAAGTTCTTTGTAAGTTTACCAATTTATATTTTTAATTAATTTAAAATGGCTTAAAATTAGTAAAAATTAGATTCCATTAGAAACTATGTTAGACGGTACGATAATAAAAAGAACTTCTTAAGTAAAATGATTGGCAAGTAATTTATATAATATAAACAATTTTCCGTGCCCTTTGTGAGGAAAGTTTTACATAAAAATCGTTGGAAACGGGCCTAATGTTACAAAAATAGAATAAAGTTAAAAAGTTATTATTTTAAGGTTTCATACTTCAAAAGAAAAAATAACGAAACTTTTAAAAGGTCACGTGTCCATAACTAAGTTAAAGCTGTTTTTCCAGAAACCGTTTGATGTAAAAACTTAATATTTTGCATGGCAATAAGACATACTAATCCGCACACATCTCAATAGTTAACCCTCGTAGATAAATACCTATGGGAATTTTAGAGGAAAAAAAAGTACTCCATTTCTTTCTAGTTCGTTTACGGTATAAGATATCATTTCAAAGAATGGGATGTATGTATTCCAAAACTATAAATTATTTGGAATTTTACGTTAATGGCTATTAAAATATCAATAGAAATTTTTTATGAAGCTGCTTAACGTAGAAATTGGTTAACGAGAGTATTAATATGCATTTATTTTAATAGTTAAATTAAAAAAAAATCGTATTTTTGAGGAAGTGAATAAAGCATTAAATATTGTTTTTATTTCAAGTATCGTATCGCGCATGATGAAACAAAATAAATACTTATTTCACAATTACATATAAGTTAGTTCTAAAAAAACCTAAACATTGTTGAAAATATCCACACAAATGATGTTCTTCACAGATCCAAAATTGCTAAAACCAAAATTATGGACAAAACAGCATTATTTGACGTTTGCTTAAGGTTTGTTGCCAAACTATAATAATTATAAATTTAATAGTTTTTTGAGATATTCACCATTTTTTATATTTGTGGAAGGTGTAATAGGTAATATATTTACATAGCCAAGAATAATATTAATATTTATAACATATAATTATAATTTATTAGAAAACACCTTTCAATATTTAAAAAAATACACGTCTAAGTGTGTATGGAACCTTAATAGTGTTCATATTACTAGTGCCGAACTGTGTGTGAATATTTGTATGCACCTGTAGGTGGATATGTTTGTATGTATGCGTGTGTGTTGCTGACCATACGAATGACGATTAATTTTTGTTGCTGTCAGCTAGCCTATATTAGGTACTGTTTCTGACCCCATTATCTTATAATCGATAATTGTACAAGTATCGCCGCCGGTGCATAGTTACGGCAAAGATATCTTTGCTAATAGCCCACCTGAAGATGTTGTAATACAACGAAACCTAGGTCGTGGTAAAGAACTTAAAGAAAGTAGAAATAATACTACATCACGTAGTTTAATTTAATTGTGAACACCCACCAATTTTTTTTCCATAAATAGCGTACTTCCGCAAATAAATTTCATTCTTATTCTGCTTATTGAACCGGAATTTCACTCTATTATTAATTCTACTCTTTTAGTCCCTCATCGTAACTGGAATTAGGTAATCTTATTAAATGCACGTCAGTTTCATTTGTCATTTATACTAAAAAACAACAAATAATCAGCGAGTATCTGAATAATTACGTTTTCAAGTAGCTTATTTTTAATCTTCTTTAATTACTTTATCAACAATCCTGACATTTTGAATATAATTTCTTTAATTCGATAAGTGATAAAATTACTGTAACTAGTTTTGAAAATATATTAGTAATTAACTAGATATTTACCGAATACGTTGGAGTGAGATCTGGTGGTAGTAGTCATTTTCTGATAGAATCGATAAAAAATAATGTCATCGTAACAATAAGAATTTGAGAATATAAAATCTTCTTAAAAGTTTCACGTCGTTTATTTTAATAGTTTATATGTGATTATCAATCAAGAAAATAAACAAATATATTTAAAAATAAACAAAAGACACAAAAATAATTAAGTTTTATGACCCACGTAAGTATGAGGATAGGTAAAAATTAATAAGTAAGACAAACAAACACTTAGTAAACATTTAAAATTGAATATCTAACCGTGCACACGTTATTCGCAGTCCACCCTGTGATACGTGTCTCGAGCCAGCTGGTGGCTGCGCCGCTGGAGGCGGACGTGTCGCTACAATGTTATGTCGAAGCCTCGCCCAAATCGCTCACCACCTGGTATCGATTGTCAGGTAATACCGACGTAATACTACAGAATATAGGTTCATTTTCAGGTAATGTATAACTCAAAATAAAACTGTATTTCTAGCCAGGTAATTCTGGATCTGCTTAGCTAGATATTTACACCACACACACACACACACACGTGTGTGTGTGTACATGTATGTGAATATATACACATACAGTAACTTAAACAAAGATCGCAACTTCAATTTTCCTTTATATGTCACCTAGTATATAAAATAATTTGAGTTCACATTTCACATGAAATCATAAAAATGCGACGTGTACCGTTTCATCAAATGTCACAACGAATTTCATATAGCCTTTGGAGAAAACCTAAAATAAAATTTAGCGTTTATTCCCGTAGTCCAATTTTGCATAGTGTAATATTTTATCTAAATATTACAATGGCAATATATGATAATTTAACAAAATGGATTACGAGGGAAATGCACTTATTTCAATATATTTGCCCCTTCCTCTCGCTAGTTAGTAATTTCGTCATTCTTCAAATTTATCCGCATTCCATTTCATGACATCAATACCTGTATTAGAAAGTAATTTTGTGAACATGAACAAAATAACTGTTATCAAAATTACAATTATTTCGTTTTAAAATTGATTATTATAACATCAATATAATATTACTAATATTTATTACATATAATAAAACAATAGGTTTTAATATTAGATGTAATAAATTTCCCAAGAACCCACTCATACATAAACGAGTCATCGTAGTAATCAAACGTAGAAATAATTTTTTTCGCGAAAAACCATTCAAATTAATCGTCATGCTTATGAGGTGGTATTCTATCTACTTATATTTGGTTAAGTATACATTTTATGTAATTGTTATGTTTATCAATATTTTGTATACTATATTGTGAGTCCCTTTTATTTTATCGGGTATTAATAAACACATATTTATTTTCTCTCTGTAATATTACCCAAAATTGCTACTATTAATTAATTTTTTTGTGTGAAACTTCTTTGGGCGCGATGAAAGTAAAATTTTCAAAATCGCAGCGTTTTTGTGACATTAGTATGTAACTAAATTTATCGTAAGAAGGGTAGGAAATAGGTACTTAGACAACAACTGAGAGAGACAGATGAACATGTGTAACTGTATAACAAACTGAAAACTGATTTATTGGTTTATTTACGATGATCGCTAGATTTTTAAAACAGTGAAATAATCTTTGCTATATTTTTATCAATATTTTGTATACCATATTGTGAGTCCCTTTTATTTTATCGGGTATTAATAAACACATATTTATTTTCTCTCTGTAATATTACCGAAAATTGCTACTGTTAATGATTTTTTTATGTGAAACTTCTTTGGGCGCGATAAAAGTAAAATTTTCAAGATCCCAGCGTTTTTGTGACGTCAGTATGTAACGAAATCTATCGCAAGAAGAGTAGGAAATAGGTACTTAGACAACAATCGAGAGAGATAGATGAATACGTGTAACTGTATAACAAACTGAAAACTGATTAATTGGTTTATTTACGATGATCACTAGATATTTAAAACACTGAAATAATATTTGCTATATTATTATCAATATTTTGTATACCACATTGTGAGTTCCTTTTATTTTATCGGGTATTAATAAATACATATTTATTTTCTCTCTGTAATATTACCGAAAATTGTTACTGTTAATGAATTTTTTTGTGAAACTTCTTTGGGCGCGATGAACGTAAAATTGTCATGGTTGTAGTTTTTGTGACTTCAATATGTAACGAATCTGTTGCAAGAAAGGTAGAAAATAGGTACTTAGACAACAACCGAGAGAGATAGATGAACACGATAAATGAAAATAAAAACATGGCGCTGATTACTGCTATAACTTTTTTACGTTGTGTATCAAAAGTAAACTGTCAAACTTTTGGTGATTTATTTAATACTAATTACGATTGATTTATTATTAGTTTTGTTTGTGTTTTATTTATTACAAGATTAATGAGATACAAACTTAATTTATTTATAAATCCGCAATGAACCCGTACATGTAAATATAATTTACAAAAGGAGCAATACGTCCCAACTACCATAACCCGATTTAGCCGTATTGCGGTTATTTTTTAAATGAACAATTGTCTATGTAAATTTATATCGATATTTTATTAGATGTTACGTCGATTTGTTAAGACACCATTAATTTTTCTGAATGAATAGTATTAAAATCTTCTTATGGGAATTTAGTGCAATCCATGGAATAACGCAGTATATTCTCTCTCTCTGCCATTTTATCTTTTATGATATACTTACAAATCGCGGTTTTGATAGCTAAAGAAATTTCTCTGCTGTCATGTGTACTAAGTTGGCGCGATTTTTTTTTAATTTGTACGATTGATGTTATAACAGGAATAAAATGAATTAATTTCTAAAACGACGAGGAAGAAAACCGAAATTTCAATAATAATTTCCTCATACTTATCTACAAGTAAATCACAAGTTATTTGATCACTCCTAATTTCAATAAATAAATTCAAAACATTAAACTGCTTATATACATCAACACATTTATACAATTTCCACACATTATTTAAAAAATGGCAAAAGTCTATGCAGAATACACATTACTTAATTTTTAATGATTTCTTTTTATGTATCAATATTACATGGGTTTCGAATAGTATTGATTAACCTAAGGATGATAGGCCGTGATATATTAATATTTTGAATGCTCACCTACCATTTTGGAGACATTTTCCAATAATAAATCCAAATTTCAACTACTTACTTCAATATTAGGTCGACTTTGATTTGCAATAGGATTTATGATGCGTAATACATTTTTTCTTTGCAATAATATGAGATAATCAGATAAATGTAAAACAAATTGTTTTGTTTTAAAAAAATTTATTTAAATCTGAAATCTCTTGGTTTTATTTCAAGTGATATGATATTAGCAGGGCCGACGAATTGTTATTTTGCAATTTCTTTAATTATTGTTATATATTTCTTCTTCTTTAAAATATTTCTTCTTTATTTTACCTACAGAGGTTATTTTTTCACCATGCTTCTATCTGAATCTTCATCTGCATATATGTAACTATACCTGGATATATATTTATATCTATTCATAAATATTATTTTATATATATATATATATATATATATATATATATATATACACATATATATATATATATATATATATATATATAAATTTTATAAAATAAGTATGGTGACGATAGCATTTGACAGCAATAATTGAAGGCGACATAGGATCTTTGTCAATCATTATCTACTTGGTTTAAAAATTAGTACCTTAAGTTATTATGAATTTTTGATTATAACTTAGAAATTAAAAGTGACAGCGATTACACGGCGGACGAATTATAGGTCGAATTTGAAATGTTAAAAATATGATATTAAATGGTTTAAATTAAAAGATCTTTAAATTAAAAGAGTTAAGGTATGAAGAAAAGTAAATCGTGTCGATAAAAACGAAAACTAATAAACAGGTGCTATTAACTAATAAACAAGGATTCAAATTTACGTCCAGTATTCTCGTCATGAGTTATTTGTTCCATTAAATAATAACAAACGTGTTATAAATAATAGCTCATCCATTAGTTTTGGTACATTTTAACTATTTTCATAAATTTGTTTTTGAGATATTTTTAAATTCTTCTTTTCTTTCTCTTCATTGTTTTAGAGACATTAAATTTACGAATTTTTATTTTCAATCCAGCTTATTGGATGGTCATCTAATGAGCTGGCTTGAAAATAAATATGATTGAATTTAATGCCTATAGATTGCAGAAAGTCCATCGTATCTACTATACGTCATTCAAGTTTTTTTGTGTGTAACGGATACGTTAGTAATATTTAATTAGTGTAGGAATGATGTTAGTTACTTTGGATCGGACGAAATTTGTGTTTAAAAATATTTTGTTATGAGGGTACTTTCACTTTCACAAAAAATTAATTGTATCATAAAATTTCGTAAGGAGGTTTAATTAGTAACAGGAATATAATATAGACCTTGGAAGCTGGACTTTTGTTGAGGATCACAACATTAATAGACTTTGTTCGATGAAGTTGGCCTTGAAATTTAACACCTATCATGTTATCCTTTGTCCTTTTCTTTTTTGTAACTAAACCAAAGGAAATAATAGTTAGAAAAGTCATGTTTTTCATCACACCGTTAAGAATATTATTTATATCAGGTCGCCACATTTCTTATATTTATCGAAATGAAAGATATAGATTGGTGCATTTCTACGTGAATGGTTAAAAACAATTTTCAAATTTAATATGTTATTAATTTAGTGTTTACATATTTTTTGTCCAAATTGATTTTCATTTTATGGTTATTTATAATTTAGAAGAACTCAACAAACGGCTAGTTTGAATTATTTTTGGTCCAACAAATTTAACTAATTCATCACTATTTGCTGTAGAATTTTTAAATCCATTTTGTTAGCAGGTCTCTCTCAAACGTGTCAAGTAGAAAGTTGTAAATCGGTTCTAATATTTCTTAAATTCTATATTAAATAAAATAAAATAAAAAATACTAATACAGACAAAATAATATTTATATATATCGAATAATAGAAATATTACGTAACCTCAAATATTTAAACTAGTATATTTCTCCCAATATATACGAATATTTGTAGTATGAGTTATCTGTACTTGATAGGTTTATTTTATTTAGAGTACGTAGTCCTGAAAGCAATAACGTAAGAGAATTGACATTTCATAGCTACTACAACAGTTTTATTACTTTTAAAATGTTTTCAATCTTTATATCGAATGCTATTATTAAAACTTATGCTACAGTTAACAGTCCATTAGAGGGCTATTATAAAACCATCTATATCGTCATCACCTCTAACGACGAGTCGACATAGCGATAATCGACACTGAAATACAGCTCTAGAATATGAAACGATAATAACAGGAAACAAAGCCTAATTTAATGTGAAGGCTTCTGTTATTTAAAATACAAGAATCATTTTTCACCCCCTTCCCCCTAGGTCGTGTTGACGCGGCGAGTCAACTGTAAAGATTATATGGCACAAGCGAGCGACTGGCGTTAATCGGTTTAGACTGACAGCGGGTGACTTAGACAAAAAGTTTTCAGCATTTCCTTATAATGTATCTAGAGGGTTGAAGCTAAACGTGCTTGTGTGGACGTTTGAATCAAATACTTGTGTTAGAAATGTAGATGGAACAAACTGAGGACAAGTTAGTTTCCCAACTTGCAAGTTTTCGGGGTAAACAAGAATAGTATTAAATGTATTTCTGCATAAAGCGCAGGCTTGTTGTACTAATAATATTAACATTTTATGCATCTATCTCGTATGCGTACCTATACACCGAAAATACCAAGTTGATCAAAATTGCGAATAGCGGCAGTGACCAAAACTCTAGTTTGGATTCTCCCAAAGTTTATTTTATCACTACAAAATATTATGTATTCCGATGTGATTTAAAGCCTTTGAAAAAAAATATCCGACTTGGACGGAAAAAATATCGGCGGTACACGAACCAAACGAAGAAGGCCGAACTTAGGCTGGGAATGAATTCAAAGCAGCTATTGATTTAAATAAAAGTTGCTTACTCCTGTTGATTGTCTCTGGCAAGATGCAGGAACCTTTCTTCCGGTAGTTACCATAATGAGAAAACTTCTTGCTATGCAGCATAAAACCAAAGCATGATGCATAAGTTGATATTAGTAAACAAAATTGAATATATCTTAAAATTAACATGATTTAGAGACACATTCTAGTAATGGGTATTGTTGGGAAAATTCCAGATACTATGACAACTGCATTCAATGATAATTTAAATCAAGTTTGTGACTATTTATGTATATCTAAAAACTCGCTTTGATGAAGAGTCCAGAGATACAAACATTCATTATTTTAATTATCTGTACATTATAGTGCATGCACTTAACGGATAAGGCTCCTTTGAATTATAAATTGCTACTAGTCGCCATATGGCTAATAAAAATAGTATGTAGATAGTATAATAGAGCCAACGCTGTATGGCTTAAAAACTTTGTGTGTTGAAACGCGAAGTAATAAGAAATTAAACACCACCCCTTCCCCCCACCAAAGTGAATAGCGTTGTTAGAAGAGAGTAAAATATATCTTGAGAATTCTCATTTCTTTGACGAATGGATGATGATAGGGAGGGGGGGGGGCAATCCCAGTGATATTATTCCGGTGGTAAATAGCCTTTTAAATTCAGTTACTCTTCATATTTATTTAATAGCAAAATAATTATTCCATTCTTCTTTACTAGTTCTATTCCTCTTCATATTTATTTAACAGCAAAAGAACTGTTCCATTCCTCTTTACTAGTTCTATTCCTCTTCATATTTATTTAACAGCAAAAGAACTGTTCCATTCCTCTTTACTAGTTCTATTTTTTTATATTTATTTAACGGTAAAAGAACTATTTCATTACTCTTTACTAGTTCTAATCCTCTTTATATTTATTTAACAGCCAAGGAACTATTTCATTCTTCCTTATCAGTTATTTCCCCTTTATACTTATTTAACAACAAAATAACTATTTCATTCCTATTTACTAGTCTATTCCTCTATATATTTTTAACAGCAAAAGAATTATATTTCTACTCCGAATGATATCCAAATTAAGGAAAGTAACTCTTCTTAAGCTACTTTTAGGTATTCTCTATAGATTTTTAGGACATTTTGATTTTATTAAGTTAACATAATTATTTACAGATAGATATTATTATAATGTTTATTGTAATTATGTATAGATGATTTAGCAAATATTGATTTTATTTAAAAGAACATACTTTACCAAACTATTAAATATTATCATCCTTTTACAGGTGCGAAGCTCATATCAGGATCGAAATATATCATATCGGACACAACTTTAAATGAATATGCCTTATTTATGAACTTGACAATAAAAAATTTACGAAGTACTGATTTTGGAGATTACATATGTTCCTCGTCAAATGCATTTGGCAAAGCTGAAGGCACCATTAGGCTACAAGGTAAGAAATGACAATAACTTTTAAGAAATCAGAATAGATTAAATTTATTCTCTTAAGAGGCAGGTATACGCCAGGTGAAATATCAAAGAGGGCGTGGCTACCTCAAAGTGGGAGGAGATCGCGCGGCGTTCTTATAAATGTTGACACCGCAGTCAAGTACAGTCTATTTCAAAAAGTTATGTAGGACTGTAATTCGTAATTACCAATTATGTATCACACGATGTTTATGAATGTACGTTTCGAAAAGGAGTTTTCGAACAAAATTATCACTTTGTAAACTATTTTAAAAGCTATCCACGAAGAGCTATGTGTATATTTAGTGAGTTCTTTCTTTACATATTTGAATCATAATTTTATATTTTTACAATCATATATGGAATAAAACGCCTTTCTTGTATCATCGACATGTTTTAAATGGAAACATATATGTATATCTATACGTATAAGAAAATCGAAACGAAGTCGTCTTTGCATATCGAATATTATTTGAAATAAGGTACAATCGCCTAACAAGGCCCAATTTTTGCAAAATGTTTGTAAATCAGGGAATTGCATAAATACATGGAAACTACTATAAAGTTGGAGGATATAGATTAATTAGGGTTTTAATATTATAAAAAAATATTTTATTGAATTTTGGTGTTAAATAGGTACATTTTAAAAACCTCTTTGTTAGGAATTTTGTTACCTAATGAGATCTATCACACAACTATGTGCATTAAGTAAAATTAAATTTTATCATTGTTATCTGTCATATAATAATTTAGAAGTTTTAGTATAAATTTAAATTTAATCTATCAGTACAATAATTTAGCCAAAATTAGGTTATGGGTCTTCTTAGATCTATTAAAACGGAAAATTGCATTAAAATAACAAAATCTTATAAAATGAAAATAAAATATATTTTATTTTTTTTAATGGGTGTATGTTTACTAAGTTATTTCTTTACATATTTGAATATTTTTTTTATTTATTTACAATGATGTATCTAATAAAACGTCACTGATTGATGTGAATAAATGAAAATCGTAAGGAAGCCGTGTTTGAATATAGAATATTTTTTTAAATAAGGCACCGTCGCCTAACAAGGTCTACTTTTTGCAAAATGTTTATAAAATTGCGTAATTAATGAAAACTACCATCAGTATGGAAGGCATTGTTTAATTATGGTTATAATATTGGTAAAAGTCACCACATTTTGTTGCGTTTTCATATTAAAAAGTCACCTTTCAAAAACCGCGAATGTGAACCTTGTTACGAACCTTGTTTTCTAAAAATAACTATCACACAACTATGTATATCAGGTAAAATCAAAGTTTATAATTGCCATCCGCCATATAATGATTTATAAATTTTAGTTTGAATTTAAATTAAAATTCTTAGCAAATTAATTTAGCAAAAATTAGGTTGCGGGTCTTATTAGATCTATTAAAAAGGAAAATTGCAATAAAATAAAAAAAATGTCATAAAGAAACTCAGAATTAATTATTTTCTTATTTTGTTTGTTGCAGATAATCTGTAATTTGAATCAGTCATTTATTTTTAGTAACAAGGATAGTACCACAGTCTTTTTGATATTCTCTCTGATTTTCTTTCCTTTGAGTGAGTTCCAACTTTTGAGCTGCTCCTTCACTTTTTCATCGTATTATAGTAAACCGTTTCATCAGTAGTTTTCAGGTTCTTACTTTTTATTTCCTTGAATTTTTTTATCTTATCTTTAAAAGTATCGAACAAAATTTTAGTATTCCATTGGGCAACGTGATATAAAGCTTTGGGTTTTTATTTAGAATTAACAATTGCAAAATTTAGAGTCCGTGTTAGTGCTTGAAAATAATAATCTAACGTTCCAGAATTTTTACCTAATTTTGATAAGGGAGGTTTTTCTTCACCATCGAATATTTATTTCCTTGGGTTGTGATGCAGGTTTTCGTCTTTTTTGTGACAAGGATTCAAATTTTCTAAGTTTTTTGTACTTAAAAAAGAGGTGTAAATATCAATAATTCTGGAACGATGTTGATATTGATTTGAGAGCATACTTTGTATGCTACAGATATTGCTGGTACCAAAGTGTTTATTCAATAGTCTTCGTAAGGCCTAATTTTTCTTATAATATGACAAGCGGGCTTTATTAGGACATTTCCGCCTTACAGTGAAAGCATCGTAAAGAAACAAAAAGCTATAAAATAGTGAAACTTATTTGTCATCCAATGTTTTGAAATTTAAATAAAAATATATAATAGAAGAAACATAAAAATCTTGACCATTTTAACCGTAATTTTTAAAAAAGTTTATCGTTGAGATTATTAGAGAAGTGTACTCGGTAATTATCAAATTGATGATTGCTGTCGAAATGGCGATGTGCTAGGGTAGAAGTGAGGTTTCAGTTTTCTATTAATGTTTTCACATATTTGCGCAAAACTTAAACTTGTTTAGACAATAGCAAGTACGAGTTTTTATGTGTGGGTCTATTTAGGAACTAGACCTTGTTGGGCGACAGTATCTTAAATACTTTTTTAAATATATTAGCTAAAATACAAACACAAAACTAATATTTGTTTATCAAGTCAAGCAATTACCATCTCAATAATAAGGCTGTATTTAAAATTAGCTAAACCACTAATTCCTTTTTTAATTATTTAGAAAAAAATTCATTTCATTTTTATTGAGGTCATCATTTAGACTTAAAAAACAACTAAATTTAATGAATCAAATTAATATCCAATTTATAAAATTAAAAGATATGGCTTAAAAAATCAGCAGCATATTTCAATTGATCTAATAAGTATCTATGTACTTGTTTTTAATTAACGATAGCGCGCTTAAAAGAATTAGGAAAGCAATTTTCTAAATTAAATCTATTGTAATTGAATATATTTGGCGTTAGTTTTGTAGAAATTAATTATTGACAATTAAATGAAACTACGTGATATAGTATTATTTCAACTTTCTATAAGTTCTTTGTTTATCAAGTTAAGCAATTACCATCTTGTTGCTAATAGCCCACCTGAAGATATTGTGATACAACGAAACCTAGGTCGTGGTAAAGAACTTAAAGAAAGTAGAAATAATACTACATCACGTAGTTTCATTTCATTGTCTCCATTGTAATTGATAAAACTATAAAATAACGCGCTTTAATAAATGCAATTTAATAAATTATATTAATATTTTATTGATTAAACTTCAAAAAAATTGATGATACTAATCAATAAAATGCTTTTGGAAACAGGGTGACGTTTCAATATATTAAATCATTGTCAATAAATACATCGTATTAGTTAATCTTTTTTTCAGCCGTAGTGATGCCAAAAAATGGGTATAATATTTGATCTGTAACTTACTTGTATGTACGTTAATTTTATTTTTTTTATTATTTACCTAAAATAACCAATGTTTACTTATTTGTATATATAAAATGAATATCCAAGTATAATTTTAATAAAACATGAACGCAGAATCAAAATATATTAACTAAACCAAGTAATTGTCATTTCAATAATCAACGAATACGGGAAATTAATTGAATTCCGTAAAAAAAATTCAAACTCACCACGCTATTTGTAATTATTATTTAAATCACAATCACATTTTCTATGAGTATAGATTTGTGCAGCATATAAGATTTTATTACACGTCAATTAAAAAACAAAACGATAGCGTGTTTTATTTTATGCAATATACGAGTATTTGTCCTTGACTGCTCATTTTGCTGAACATGGTAAAATATTATATAACTATACGTATTTATTTACGTCCTGGCTGATTATTAATTTTAATATAACCAAGAAGTAAATAATATTTTATATTTTACGCGCGTAACAGCCATACATAAAAAATGTGCATCGATACTTTTCCCCTATTCCCACAGAAATTATACTGAATAGAGAGTAAGTGTATTGTTCAAAAAACACTTAATATAAATTATATTTTTTTTGTAACAACTGTACGTATTGGTTTTCCAATTAAAATGATTCATTTAGCATTTTCGGCTATTTCAACTTCAATTTATTTTAAATTTAAACTCTATATGTTTTATTTTCTGAAAACACGAAATATTTTTTCGACACCCCCCCGAATCCCTGCGAGGGCCTATTTTTTTGAAGAAACCATTTATCCATAATATTTGTTTATTCTAACTTATATTTATAATATTTATTCTTAATTTCAAGTCTGTAGGTCTTATTTTTAATAAACGCAAAATATTTATGTTCAATGCTCACGTAAACTCAAATAGCGGTCGATGAACTAAACAAATTATTTATTTTTATTTTTTCGAACATTGTTTATAATATATTATCAGCGAAAATTATTTTTAAATTATTAGTCGCTATAGATTTTTTTGTTAATATTCGTGGAGTTATAGTTTTTGTGTAATGCTTGTTCGAACCAGTTTTTTTTGTGAAAATGAAACACCTTTCCGCAGTAAAAAAGTACTTTTGATTACGACCCTGTTGATAAGTTATCACCATACCCCATATATCACATTTCATCGAAATCGGTCCATTAGTTTTGCGTGATTGAGGAACATACTGTCAAAGAATTAGAAAATCTTCCATAAATTCTAAAAACTATTGTTTTGGGGTCTGTATCATGTATCAATATGGTACTACTTTTTTAAGAAATAATTGTGTACAGATTATTTTCGCGTTACTGTTTTATTATATGTATATATATATATATATATATATATATATATATATATACATGTATATATATATACGGATGAGTGTCAAAGACCGTTTCGCTCAATAAGAAGCCGGTTGTGGCGGTAATATTAGCAGCAAATAAATGGAAAATACATTTTTTTCAATATCTAGCTAACCAATCCATATTTTGAAAAACCTTTTTCCAGCCATTATGTATTATTGAAGCCTTTAATATAGTGTAAAGTCCAATGACATAGATAAAAAAGTAGTGTCAAAACGGTCAAATATATTTTGAAAACAGAGTTATTTTAGCAATAAATTATATAATGAAAAATTTTTATCTATCATGTTTCTAGTTATCCGATCCCATTTGGTATATAGTCTACTTTTCATGTCATTTTTCTCAGAAAAAAATCGGTAATTCATACGTAAAATTTCAAATCGACAATGTTCAATTTGGGCATATCGGCCTCTTAATAAGATGTAGTTTGCTTTATAGTATTTACTTTCATAAAGTAAGTTATTTCCGAAATGTTTTATTTAATCCTGAAATGTTGATAATTTTAAGGGACATCAAGCTAATTTAGTTCAGGTTAAAATTTTTGTACCTATTATATATAGTTTGATTAATTATGAATTATTTCGAAGTAGCTATAATTTGTTCATTCCTTTTATAAATTATTGTAATAATTTATTCTACCTATTATATATTTAAAAATATTGCCTAGCGTATATATAATTATTAGCGAATATTTATGGTTTCATTACAATGTTTTAAAGAAATATTGTCAACATAGTATATTGTACTTAATATAGATGAGCTATAGGCCATTATATCCGTGTAATAATGTACATTGTACTTAATTTAGGTGAGCTATAGGCCATAATACCCATGTAATAATGTTTTGAATTATTTACTTTTTTTGGCTGTATAAATTATATTAGTGTGTAAGTCTTATTTGTTGTCAAATATAAACTTTAAGGACAATAAAGTTTAACTGCAATATTATCAACAATATATTTTGTAATAGAAAAAATATGAAATAACTAAATGTGTTCTGCATAGTTTTATAAGAATTTTGATGTGTAAGTTATATTTTATAAATCTTTTTACTAACATTTTTTCTCATCAGATTACATTGTTTTTTGTAAAAAAATAGAAATATACTTGCCACCAAAGACCACAACAACGACTACGCAGTCCACCACGACGGTGTCGACGACCCCCTCGACAACAACGCGACAAATGGTCATTATCAAGCCCAAGTATAAGAACTCAAAGAACGATGACAAATCGAGGCAGTACGGCAATGTGATTCTACCACAGGATACAGCCTTCGCCACTAAAAATAATTCCTCCATTCATATCCATGATTACAGCTATAAGGGTGACAAGTTGAAGACCAAACCTTCGGGTCCCCCGCATATGGTTTACAGCCGAAGCTCCGTACTGAGAACTGTTCTGCAGCAAAGTATATCGGCTTATATCATTTCAATGTTGTTGTTAACTACGTTTTAGAGAAAAAGGGTATTAGTCTGACTGATTTGGCAGATTTTATTATTACGATTGTATTTTTAAATAATTTCTAGAGGAGGTAATGTTAAATTTACATAACTTTTTCAATAATTATTAAAGCAATGGAATAATTTTCAACTGGTTGAAAGAGTTTATGCTAAAAACTAGACGAAGGAGAAATATTCAAAATTCAAATAAAAAAAAAAAAAAAAATATCGTTTTCAAAATAAAAAAAACAATAAAAAGAATCACATTATTTTCTTCGATGATGGAGGTGATTTATACCAGGCAACAATTTTATTATATATTTAAGCTATGAAATTAAAATTTGTTTATAACCACATTAATTCTGGTAAAATATTTGATGTAAGTATTCCTATTGACAGTGATAAGACTAATGATGTAATATTGACTTTTAATGATTACGAATATGAAGCATTAAACTTTTATTTCTTGATAAAAAAAATAATTTATCGGGTGCCAATTATTTTATTACAATCAGTTGAATGTTAATCCAAAGCGCATGTTAAAGTAAATTGTTATATGTTAATATTATATTAGTTAAGCATATTATCTATACATGTATTTCAATATTCATAAATAATTAATTTATTGATGTTTTTAAACAAAATATTTCAACAAATTGTGACAATAATATTACTGGACTTAAAAAAACTCATTTTTGTACATTTCGTAGGCATTATATCTGTATGAATTTAAGTGTCTTAAAGTGAAATATTTGTAGGAATAACTAATAATATAGACTTATTATGAAACAATAAAAAGAAAGAACATCAAATATTTGTACCCTAATCTAGTAATTTATCATATTTTTCCATTTAATTGGAGTTAGTTTGCAACCATAAATAAATGTTGCATGTAATTGTACCGGAAATGTTATTTTATCAAAAACAATTAATCAACCGTACTTGACTTAAACATACGAATTCATAAATGAAGTATCATTTTAGATTAAATATGAAATAAATAAGGAATATTATATTTATTTACAAAATTAATAGTAAAATAAAGTCTAACATATAAATTCAAAATTAATATAAAATCACTTTATTAAAATTAAAATTTTGAAAAGCTCGTATACTTACATAAAGGTTTGTAATGAGTATAAAAATGTTAAATGAATAAAAAAAAGAAATATGTCTTCCGTTTAGCGTGTAACATTTTTTAAAAAAAGTACTTCAATGTATTTATAGAAGTGATGAAAATAAACTAATTTTAATAAGGATGTTGCTTAATCTGCTTGAATTGGTTGTGAAAGCGAAATTTATTTATACCCTATTCATTCGTCGTTACAGTACAACACTACTTGTCGTTCCGATTAAGAATTTTGTATGTGGTTTCAATGCAATTCCAATGAATCCATATTAGCTTACAACCCTTGTCTGTGATATTTAATTTGATCGATGTTTTCAACCGTTTTCTTTCTTTTTGGTAACCATAAAAATAAAATATTTGTATTTCGAGAGAATTGCGCTACAATTTTTTTAACATTTTATTACGCGCTATATAAAGATACACTATTCTGTTAATAAAATAAAATGTTATAAATGCGTTTTTGTACTCCACTTTGGGGCGGAAAAATCTATTGGAAATTACATACAGAAGTAAACCTAAAAATGTTTGATATTGAGAGTAAATCGTGGAAATCTTTGTGATTTCAAAATTTTTCAGATCAATTCTGAGAAATATTTATTATTCAATAGTGATATTAACAAAGCCAAATTATCTACGATATTAATTTGATTTCCAGTGCGAGGTGTTATGGTTTTGAAACTCAGAATTTTTAATTGGTTATTTTTCAGTATTCTTCTATTAGATGTACAACATTTTCCTAATGTAAATAATAACTATTACACATGTCATTTATATGATTTAGGTCGAAAAAGCATTAAATATACAATGTATTTTAGCTTCAAGGGAGTAATTTTACCCTGGCTAAAAGTCATTCTCGGTTTATTGAAAGTTTTATTCACGATTTTGAACATCTCGTGGGTCATTTCTATGAACTATATGTAAATTCAAATAAAGCCCAATTGATTTTATTGTTTCAAGTGGGGCAAACAAGTGCATATTTTTAACATTATCTTTTATTGAACATTCTTTCAAAAAAGTAAACGTAAACGTAAGCGGAAAAAGTAAAATTGCGCAGATTTTCTTTTAATTAGATATGAGTTACGTTATGTGTATATACAAGGTTTGTTTTCATTTATTATTGTAGTTATTGTGCACCTTCTCGAGTTATATACCTTTTGTGAAACAATGTGAGTAATATCCAAAGTGTGTTACTTGTGATACTATTTTGAAATCTCGCTACCGATATTTTACGTGCGCTATCCCTTTTCATAAACTATCTTTATTTTACTTCAAAACTTCTATTTTGTACGTGTTAGGGACCAATTCCAGCAATACACCGTTTTGTAAATCTTTCGGATATACACACTTTGCTCAATCATTTATTATTTTTAAAACTATGAACCTATTATAGGTCAAAATTCGGAAAATTGAGATGAAATATTTTCAAGAATTTAAAATAACAATCATATTATAAAGCTAATATACGACCTCAAAATAAAAGTAATTATGTTTTAATTTGCTTTAATGATAAAATACGCTTTTATTATTATTAATAAATGAAAAATAAACCAATAAAAACCTGGTCGTGGCGGTCGGAATTCATTGTGGAAACTTTATTTTTAAAAGCGGTTTTTCCAGTAAGGAAAATTTATTAATAATGCACTAGATAAATATGAGTAAGAATTGTAAGAATAACTGTATAATTTTATAATATATTTCAGAAAAATATATCTTTAAACTAAAGCCTGTTCTATTTAAACAAACAAAAATTACTTTATGCATTGATAAAATTTCCAGGTAGGTGGTTTTGAAACAAGGTATTTTTGTTTAAGACCAAAATACTGGAATAATATATTTTTATTTATGCTGTCTGCTTTATGTAATTTCATTGAACATTTTAGTCCCTAGTCAATAGATCTAAATTTGACACTGCGATATTGCATTTATATAAGGGTATTAAAGAAAAAACAATAGAATGTGCAGATATATACCAGCATACTATAGTGAAGAATAATGGAATAGGCGGAACAGTGAAAAACTTCACTTGTCCAGAGCAAGACACAAAGATTGACGAGTAAGAAACAAATAGTCAAAACTTGGTACTCCCTGAATAAAATAAACAAATACAAATGGAACAATTATGATTAATTCAAAACTTCAAATTTCAGCATATAAACTGAAATAACTAAAAATGTGCAAATTTTTTTTTAAATGGAGCAGAGTACCTAAGTAGGACCGTTTGATAAGATAAGAAAATTTGAAAAAAGAATATTATGAATCTAACACACACATTTCCTTTCACAATAAAATAGGAAATGTGTGTGTTAGATTCATAATATTCTTTTTTCATTTTCTGAATTTTTCAGTATAATTTTGCAACCCATTTATTGTAATTTAGTATACGACCACGATTTTTACATAGAATAAATTTCATATTCACGTTCACAATAACTACGCTCTTTAAATTAATCCAACTTGCTAGTTTTACAATCGTTACAGAATAACGTAACTTCAAGATGCATTAAAGAAACGTGTCCTATCTCAAAATTTAACCTCAATCTAAATAACACAATAAATTAATCATCAATTTTAAAAATAATGTGGCAACTTATTATTTTCAATATTTCTGTGATCAAGAGAAACACCATTCTTTAAATATGGGGAGAATTTTACAGGCGTAAAATTTATCTCTTTAATCTCAGAATGTTAACATTATTTACTTGCATTGTATGAAAAATATTTAAGCTGTATCTTATGAAAAAGTTTAATGGTTTTTGTTTGTAGAAAAAAGTTGTTATGTACCGTAATTTTACAGCATTTTATTATTTTTTTACAAGTAAACGTGTAACTTAACAGAAGAGAAAAAATAACTATAGTTACTAAAGTATCATATCATATTAATTAACCAGCAGACATTCTAGAGCACCGAATTTTTTAATTTTTCTTTTCGTTTTTCCTTAAGTTAGGCATGGTTAAATGTCTTATCAGAAAGAAATATCTGTAAATTGTTTTAATTTTATAAGAATTATCTTTCTATGCTCAAAGCATTAACGATCCAAAGTATATGCACCTACGAGTTGTTATGCATATGCAGTACATTTGGGCTATTTTTAATATTTCAGTTCATGTTCAAACACGATATACAGAACTATCGGCTGGATAAATATAAGTTCAAAGATATACAGGCTACACTTTATTTAAGTCACTATTTGCATCAATTGAAACTATCTAAATTGCGTTTACTATTTTTTGTGGAACAATCCTTAGCGTTCGCTTCTTTAAAATAATAATGCATCTTTACGTTTATACTCCTTTTTACGTAATATACAAAACATATGCGTAATATATTGCTGCGTAGATAAGTTTGTGCTTTTCGGACTAGTTTTGGTGCAGCTGCACTTTTGGTGTGCGGCGAAAGTCGGGTTTTCTAACAAATATTATACTGTTTTTAATTTTTAAAGGAATATTACTTAGAAAAAAT
Organism: Druceiella hillmani; assembly: GCA_039881145.1. NCBI lineage: Eukaryota > Metazoa > Arthropoda > Insecta > Lepidoptera > Hepialidae > Druceiella > Druceiella hillmani. The sequence goes on from JAYKKI010000043.1 coordinate 8,842,005, forward strand.
CTAGATCAACTATTCAATAAAGATAAATAATACGCCTTAACAAAAAATGCAAATTGTAGTTTTTTTATTATTTCAAGGTTCAGTAAAAGAAAGGTTGTTAATTAATTAAATAAATTTTTTCTGTTTAACCGCCATAATTTTGGACGAAAAAGTTGCCTAAAAATTCTAACAGAAAACCCACAGGCATATCACATTTTGAGTCTAGATATTATTTTTTCAAGTGACATGGCTACTAAAATTTATAATTAAGACACAGACTGTGACTTTTTTAGAAAATAGAAAAAAAAAACAATTTTAGAGCAGACTGTTTTATCATCCCGAAGTTAAATTCCCTTATTTGTAAATATAAATATCTTTGTGCTAATGTACATAGATATATAGTTACAACTATGTTGCTACTTTATTAACACTACAGACAATAATAATATAATAAATAATAAACCTTGTTGGTTATGTGTACACATATATACATAAGTTTCGCGTTATGCGTTATTGTTATATAATGTATCGAAAACATTTTAGTCATTGTGATACCAACACATATACACGCATACATATTGTTCTTAGGTTATGTTTATGGATTGCTTCCTCGTTGCACTAAGGTATACCTGATGTATAAAATGTTAAATATGAAAATAAAGTAAATTTTCAGAAAAAGTTACATAAATATTTTTCCAGTATGATTTTATGTAACCATGTGGTCAGTAAGTGATTTGTTTCACCGATAACTTGCAAGATTGTCTACCGATAGTTCTTTGAAATGTAGATTGAGAAACAGAGAGATGTTTTATATAAAAATATATATTTTACACAAATCTCACTTTGCGCGACGTTGGAAGTTATCTATTTACTATATTATATCGATACTTGCATTTTAAATGACAATAAGATTAGTTATACTACATGTTACATTGTATATCATCATCATAATATATAAGTTATATATTACACGTAAATAATATTAAATGTTGAGCGTCTTTTATTTTTATTAAACCTTTCCTCCTAATAACTTTCGACAACTCCGCGCTAGTTCCGGTCGAGATCTTTTAGTAGTTCATTCAATCAAGTGGTAAGTCAGATTTGCAATAATAATACATAAAATGCAAATAAATATTAAGTTTTGATATTCAACTTCAATATAGCTTTCATTATATAATATTAAAAATCAGACCCTAAAATCTGAAGTAACATAAAACTAATATTCTTCAATCTTATTTGCGTAGTAAGAAATGGTTTAAGTATTCATTTTCTACAACTAATTATAAATTTTATAATTTTAGTCATCACAGATTCTAACTTTATATTTTTTTTTTTAATATTGATTTTCTTTAAGAATAAAATAAATTATGTATCTTTGTTCATTGTACTGAAAATTGTACCGTCTGAATAACCTGAAATAATTTTTAATACACTTTTATAAATACATCTCTCCAAAACCGCGTCGTCCACAGCGAGTTAGATTCTTTAGTGATCATGAATTCTTAAATCTATTTCAATCTGATGCGAAAATTTATCACAAGATCTGAACTGCACTTATTAACGATTCTGGCAATATACTATTATCTATGGATAATATTCATGTCATCTTACTGATGTTTGTAAAGACCTGTGTGGTGTTTAGATCTGTTAACTTTGATATTGTTACCTCACTTAGAGACCTCTGTTACATACTAATGTTGTCTAGAATTATTATACACATATTTGGACCATAGTTAAGCAAATTATTTACCTTCACACCCTTTTTTAAATTAATGTATTTCCCAGCCCGGTATAAACAAATAGGTAATAATTCCTCATATAATTTTTTACATTTATTAAATATGTCATTAAAATCTAATTATTAAATTTATTCCCTCTTAAATTTATTTAACCTTAACATTTTTAACTAATCTCTGTTAGTTAAGCCACACTAGTCATTAGTTTCTTTCAAAATATCTTAATCAGAGTTCTTATATGTTAATTTTTGCGTCTTGTTTTTAGCATCAATGTTTAATTAATTTCTTTTAATAGCACATTTTATTTGTAAAGTTGGTTATTGACATCTTGACACTTGGTCGATGTTATTGACACTTGTGTTAATTATTAAGAAAGCAATTAAAAAAGGTTTAACAAAATGTAATTAAATTAAGTTAAAATTTTATTACTTAATTTCATTAAAAATCCTACGTCAATTCATTATCGCTAGTTATTATCACTGAAAAAAAACATATATCATCAATTTATAAACCCTGAAGATAAATTATTCCATTCAACTTAAGCACTCGACAAATAAGAAAAGGCAAGAACATTTCTGAAATTGTTTTTAGATTACGTGCATAATATCTTCTTTTACATTGGGATACATACAGATATCTAAGCACGGTGACACGGGTTATTTCGGTATTTAGAGTTTCTTAAAATAACTTATTTTCCCATTCTACTAGAAATATTATATGGCTTTGTAACCACATTCTTTTTGCATCTGGTAGGATATTTAAGATAATATACACTATTTTCTTTATGGTATAAAATGAAATAAAATTTGCTAAGATGACAGAGAGTTAAATGTAAAAACCATTTAAAGAAATTCCCAATCCCGCAACTTCATTCTTTTATGGTTGTGACATACGTCTTAAGAAATAACTTAGGTATTGACCGAAGGTCTGCCAACAAGCCTGTAAATGCAATCGTTTGTTATTTCATTGATGTGTGTCTTAAGGACAGACCAGGGCCCTAAGGTGCGAGCCGATAAAGCCATAAATGCAATAAAGATCATGTGTTTTACCAAGCCATCATCAATATATGTGGCGGAGTGATGTAATCGATTAAGATTCGGTACTAGAGTGTAAGTGGATTTGATTTATTGTGTTTCTCGCAATGGATTTGTCATTTCTTTTATTTTTACCTTCATTGAGATATAAATTACCAAAATATTACCAATAATTAAAAATGTTGAATTATTAGATAATAAATGATTATTAAAAATTATTACTTTAAAATGGACATGATAGAAAATTTGATTACTCACATTTATTCCGAATATTCCATTTAAAGCATTTTAGAGATTAAATGCTTTATCAAGACATAAAGGTGCAAATCAGTTAATGGTGGAGGTAAGGAATACAAGTTTTTTTTGCAAAATCTAATTTATTTGTGAAAAGCGAAGGCAAAAAATGAAAATCTGTACATTTCAGACAAAAGAAATTTAAGCACAATGCCGACATTTTATTCTGAAGTTCAGTATCAATGTCCACAATATCTATCTTGTTATCACTTTACATCTATAATCACCCCTTTTACATTTACCGATGTTTATTTACCTGTCTCTCTTTGCAAATTCTCATTTCCTTTTTTCGCCGCATATCATTATCGTTGCGTTTTCTTTAGGAACAAACTTAACAGTTTTATACTTAAACAGCTTTATACGTTTTCCAGTCCAAGTTGTATTTCACTTCAGCTTCATATTCACTATTGAAATTGTAACATGAATTATGTGACACCAAACGCTTTAAAAGGATTTTTGGTAAAAGAATTTAATTTTTTTAATAAAAATAGAAAAATAAAATTGACAAAATCAATTTATTATAAGATGCAAATCTATAAATTGATAATACGTTAAAAGGGAGGAATGACACGATGACATAATTATGAACTTATTGTACATTTTATACCTTAAACCTAAAAACACCTAAACTTCAATTTAATGGAGTTCTCCTGTTTGTTAAAGATTTGTTTTATGTATTACGTGAACGATCAATATTCGCGTATATAACTTAAATATAATCGAAAGCAATAAAATACATAGATATATAATATACCAACAGTTTGCTGCATTTTCGATATCGAAGTAATAGAAAATCATGGCGATAAACTTTAATAAATCCCTTAACAATCATATCTGCAGTTTCGATACCGTTAAACCCGACTATGTATACGTTCGTTTATATACAATTATTTTATTACCTATTTACGGTTCAAAATATATTTTGCCAATAAGTAGTTATTGCAATAATGTCAAAGCAATAATTCTAACAAAACCATTTAGCTTTACAGTCGCCATAAAAACATTATATCGTTTATATAGCTCAAAGCGGATTACAGCATTGCCTTTCGAGACAATGTAAGCTTGATTGTGTCGGAGAACTTTCTGCCCTAACAATATATTTAAAAAATATATTCTTTAAGTTATCTTTCCTTAAAAGTCGTTGAAAATAGTCTTTATCAAATTTTAAAGCAACAAAGAAAATATTTTTAGAAAGAAAAGAGAAAAGATAGATCTTTTTAGCAAAATCAGGCTAGAATTTTGCAATGAAAAAGATAGATCTTAAAAGTCGTTGAAAATAGTCTTTATCAAATTTTAAAGCAACAAAGAAAATATTTTTAGAAAGAAAAGAGAAAAGATAGATCTTTTTAGCAAAATCAGGCTAGAATTTTGCAATGAGAATTAAAATTGCTAATTTTTGATACCAAATTTTAGCCAAAACTCTAAAAGTTTGTAACCAATATTTGAAAAGATCATTCCATTGGTGTTTTACCAATATTATTTAAATTGCTAAGAGTTTTTCACTAGAGGCATCCATAGATGCTACAAGGCTTGGCAATGGAAAGAGCCGTAAAAAATTTATTATAAATTTATTATAATACTCGTAGTTACATTAATAAGAGTACTGTTTATTATTTTCAATGAGGTGAATTTATTATATAGAGAACCGCCTTTAGCCAAACCAACTATTATATTTAGTAGGACTAGTTACATTATAAATACACTGAAGTATATCAGTGCAAACAAGCTAGACGAAGATTTCAATTACAAAAAAATAATTTTCTGCATACTAATAACAAATTTTGTTAAGATGCTGTGAACTAACATGACTAAAAATTTTTTTAAACTTACGTTTCTGTGTGTAAGTGATATTTACAAATTTTTCTTCTTTTTGTATTTTGATAATAAAAAACAACTGTGTTTTTCTAGGTTAAAAAATTTTAACAGAAATGAAAAAAACTGTTACGGTATACATTATTTCCATTAAGTCATTCGCAAATAACATCTTCCGGTGTGTGAAAATATCGGTTAATGTAAATGTTAAGATGTTGCCTAAAGTATCATGATTTTTTCAATAAAATTTGGATCTGGAGTCATCACTACATTTTTACTTTAAACTTTAAGTACCTTTCTAGGAACCCTGTTATTTTCGTAATGTTCGACTGAGTAATTTTAGAAATGAGAATGGGGATGTATTTTTCGAATGTTTTTCAGTATATACCCGAAGACATATTACTTATAATTACATTTTTGAAATTCTTATATTTACCCTTGGGTAAAAATACCCTAAACAACATATGGAATTAAAAAAAGTTAAATATCGACTAAATATTTCGTCTTTATATTTGTTTACAAATATTTTTAATTTAGATATATGTGGGTTGGTATGATTTTGTTACTATGCCAAGTTCCATGATTATCGAATGATTTCTGAAAAAATGGCTTGGCACGTAGGCAGACAGACGAATGCGCTAGGGTTCGTTTTTTTTATTTTGAGTTATGGAACTCTAAAAAATATTAAAAATGTATACATATAAAAGCATTAAGTGAAATTCATAAAGACTCAGGGGTATATTTTTTGAGTGTGAGATTATAAATGTTTCGATAGGATTTGTGTCATACCGATATTACTATAAAAATTATTGTAGATTACCCAAAGGTAACTTGTGGCCTGAACTATATCTGCTTTACTAATTCCTCTCGCATGATGCCTTCCAGGAAACAAAATTTGTATTTCTTGTACTTACTATATTTTGAGGAGTTCTAATCTGCATGTTAATATTTACTTAGATCGATATTTTTATGTATTGAGTCAGCAAAAGATAAAAATATATCTTTTTAACTAAAATACTTGAATATTACCTTATTTTAGATAAGATAGCATATAGAGTTGTCGTTAAATTGTAATGGCGAGAAGTTTCGGAAGAATTGTGTCAAATAATAGGAACATAGTATATCATTTCTTTGGTTATCTTTGTTTGACTATACTATTTCAACGCCAATACAAAGGTTAAGTATACTGCAAAGCATATCAAGCCATGCTATGCGGCATTATTAAAGCGTTACGACGCGACGCGGTGAAACCCTTGTTAGACTTTGAACAGTGAGCGATAGGAGTATTACTTTAGGACAATGAAAAATTTAAATTAATAAAAAAATTATTATTGAAAAGCAAATTACATCACGGTGACACAGGTGCAAATCAAAGAAATCCTAAAGATTATATTCATCTTATATTTTCGAGAAGTATCCGAAAAAAATATTGGAGTTTCGTTTTTATGGACACATTACACGATAAAGCGAATCCCATGAAGGTTCCGTTTTTGGCGTTTCATCATGTCCATTTGTTTATCCGACCTCATCTGTTTCTAAAGTTTTAGACTTGTATGCTTAAAATTACCAGTGGATACTTTATATTGAAATGCCAATTAATATCTAGCAGAATGTTAAAAAAATGTAAAGTACCTAACCGTTTATGCAGTGAGACCAAAAAAAATATAATTTTCAGGCATTCCATTAAATGGGACAATTTTCAATTGGACTTTTATTATACAATTGAGGTCCCATTAACAATTTTTTTATGGTAAATGTTTTTTATAGATAGTAAATATGTAGAATATTAAGATTTAAATGACGTTATGTGCCCTCTCTCCTGTTATTTTAAACTATTAGAAAAATATTTGATTAGGACTTTGAAATAAAATTATTTCAATCAATTTGCATGAAAAAATACAAGAGACGAAATGCTACTTTGGGTACTTTTTGATACGAATTTGCCCAAAAATTAATATGGAAACTATACACAATAATCAATGAAATTAGCATATTTTTTTGTTGTCAAATCGGTTTCGTTTTTTTTTGTAGCTTAGGGACGCTATGAATTCTAACAAAATTTATATCACAATATTTTTTGGAATTATAATTTGAAAAAAAAATAGATTGTCTTTCTGTCTGCCTGGTAAATTTTATAGATTTGAAACGTGTTAGTACTATTTTAATATAATAGTTTCTTTTTTATTGTTGAAAACTTGACCAAATCCTTAGCTTTCTAAAGTCGTTGATATCGTTAACTATTTTACACTTATCCTATTGTCAACTTGATAGACCAATTGGATCAGCAAGCAAATCCACAAGCAAAACTTAAACACAATAAATATATAAATCAAAATTAACATACAAAAGTATAATCACAAATAAAAGTGTTAAGTTATGACTGAGTGTTCCTAAAGTGACCAAGTGTTCAAATCCATTAAAGCTTTAAATCTGAAGGTGGATATACAGTTTTATCAGCCTATATTTATAAAAACTAGCATTGTGAAAAAGTTTATAAATTTGGTGACGGAAAGTTATACTAATCAGACAGAATTTTGTAAATATTAGAAGTAATTATCTATATTTGGAGAAAAATAAATAACTGTTACGTCTTATCCAGGCTTTAATTAAAATATTAACTATTTTTAATTTAATTTACTTGATAAGATACATATAAAATATAGATTATATACTTAATTTTATGTGAGTAAATCTATTAGTACTCCTTATATCCGAATTTAGTTTCTTTTTTACATTTATTAGATTGGTTACCAATAAACCCGTCACTATTTTCCAGCGATTTCTGGAATGTTTTATAAATTTCTCCCACATCTTTGGTAGGGTATATAAAGGGCACGGCGTTTGATATTCTGTTTAGTTAGCAACTGAGTTTTGGCGAGTAAAGAAAAGAAAACACAGAACCTGCGAAAAAACGTCATGTGCTTTTGTTTAAAAATTCCGTTTATGGAGAAAAACGACCGAAACAAAGGCATTATATACACATCGACGGAAAAAGTATACTCTCCTCTACAATTCTACCAATGGTTCCATACTTGGTACATCGTACATTAAACTTGAAAGCCTTTTATTTTATTTTATTTTATTTTCTGTAATGGGAAACAAACACAAACTATTTGAAATTTTCTATGAACACTAAATACGAAATAAGTTTGTTTTTCACAAGGAACAACGAAAAATAAATACATTTACAATATATCCAATTAAATACAACAATACATAAATGTGACAACGTTAATTGAAGTAAGTGAAACAATATTTTTTTTTAGAATAAGTCATAAAATTAATATAGAAAACATTTGCTACTAACTTATCAATTAAATAAAGCTGCAATTATGGATTACAAGTTATTTATGTAAGGCACTCTATTTAACTAAGTTGGACAAACAATGAATATAGTAAAATGATAATAACATCACTGATCCGTTTGCTGTGCATAAATTTCACGGAGTCTGTTCTTTACGTCTGATCGAAACTGGGGGCGTGGACTTGCAAGGATGTCAAGTGTCAACATCTCTTTATTGTACAAGTCGCACATCCGCGGTAGCGGTGCTCTGACACTAGTGTTTCTTCATGCATGATCGACATGAAATAAGAGATGGCTACGAGTTCGTTTGGGAGTTTTAATCTTTATCTGACTCAGTAAACATGGACAGTCATAATTACCTCGACAGATGTTGAACATAATTATCAACTCTAATAATGAACGGCTGTGATAGAGGGCATCACATTTATAATTATTAAGTAATACTTTATACGATAATTCAATACCTTGCTGAAAAAAATTCTAAGTCAAGTAAATATTAACTAATTAAGCTGCCGTCGTTCACTCATTCTCCAAGAAACAATTTTATGCCCTGGGGAAGTACTAAAAATATTGTGTTGGGTACTATAAAACTGTCTTCCAACTTCAGAAGATGACCGACGTTTACATGGTACTACTGTAAATGGTTCACATCGTACCGATGATTGGCTGTAGTATCTTGTTACAGAAGTATCTTATTGCCCACCGTACACTCTTGGTCTCTGGCCCTCCGATTATAACCTATTTTGCTACCTGTTTGATTACCTATGCAATAAAAAAATGAAGAGTTATATCATACCGATATTAAATCTACATTTTTTTCAATAAAATTATTCCCACACCCATCCAAAATGATTCTTTAACCCAAACAATTCTCCAAGAAGGCATTTTATTTCTGGATACACGATAGCGACAAGTGATAGGTTAACTATAGGGCTTATATAATTTAAGATTGGTTTTAATAAATACGTAAAATAAATTGATGAAATGGTGAGTTTTTAGTTGCCAACCTAGTATAAATCTTTGGTATTTGAGACATTAATGACTAATTAATTCCATTAACATCAGGTGTTCACCCTCGATGTTTCAACATGTTTTCAAAAATGAATCATGGGGCATAACTCTTTTTATTCAACCTTTTGATATTTTTAACCACTCATCTTTTATATCTTCTAATTTAGATCATTTTTTAAAGTTTAAGAAATGTTTCGTTAGTTTTTATTATTACCAACATTTTAGCTCGGAAATAAATAATTTTGTTTTGTTGATACACAAAAATACTTGAATAGGAAGATGTAGCTAATTGTAGTTAAGAAATACGTTAAATAAATGATATAAACTATTTATCGGCAAGCTATTTAAATTTGCAATCGTAAATATTGTTTTTGCTCGAATCTGTTACAATTCGATGAAGACAAAAAGGTTTTATCCCGAGACACTTGCTTACAGATCTGTGTAGTTCCGCCCACCTCCGCACAAACACTTACCAGTCCCCGCCCGCCGAACAGGAACTACAAAACGCCCTAAACAAGGAGCAAGCCGAAAAGAAAAATCACATCGGTTAACTTTAACTCGATATAAATTAAAGCATCTTTTTCAAGATCGAAATACCCCGCTGGGATACTGGAACGAGACAGGGCTAAAGGTGAACTTGACTATGCGAGATAGAGATAAGAATAGTTTTAGCATTTTCGGTTCAGAAGCAGGGGTTGGCAGGCGATCTTGATCAAAGCACGGCCCGGCGCACATGTCCGACGCAGTGATCGCAAACAGTTTATTACACGCGAGCCGCGAAACGTTCGCTCGCCCCTGACAATTCTACTTCCAATGATTCATCGTAGGACATAATCACTATTTTGTATTGATTTATCGTATCTGTCCGTATTTTATGGTCTGGCCTGTATTGAAGTTCGAGTTAAAGTAACAATGTCCTTTGTTGAACTAGCAAGAAAAGGAGTAATTTTGAAACACTGTATTTGGGGCCATTAATTCCTTTCTATGATTTATAAAGAAGTTTGGTAAGAAGTTGATTTATAAAGAAGTTAAAATAAAATATCCGTTGTAACGAGATATCAACATTATTCTGTTATAAGTTTTGATCCCTCACCTTTTTTTGATACGCAACTTTCAGTACATTTTAAAATATATTAACTTATTTTATTATCAAAATTAAATAATAAAAGGAAAATGACATTACACATCCCTTTGCCCTATATTTTTTTGTTTCCCTTCTAGTTAATGTATTAGTTAATATTTTTTTAATTGACGCCAATTTAAGTAAACACGACAGTTCGTTATCTCGCAAGGCGCTTTGTAATGAATATCATATATTTATTAAAAGTCTTACTTTAAAAGTTACTATATATAAGTAGTAGATAATGTTATTATTTAACTTCATATCCACATTAAACTACAAGACAATAATACTATTAAGGATCATTCCAAAAACTGAAATCAAGATAAGCAAAAAATAGATAAATAAATACACGTATTTATAAATTTGTACACATAGATGTGTTTCAGAAATATTTTGGTATAATTTATTAAGCTCATAATTTAATAATATAATGAATTACATGTCTTTTAACTTTTTGTGTCTTGTCACATTGACATTATGAAGGAGCGTTCTTTTAATTTTTTCTTTCTGATCTGTTCTTTTATTTAAACTGGTGTTTCATGTACCTCCTTAAAACATACAAAAATAATAATCATACTCGTTTAATTGGATAACTAATTGCTTTAATTTTTATTTGTCTTTTACAGTATACATAGGAAAACAGTTTTTTAAATGACTGTTAAAATTAGCTTATTATATAGCCATTCTAGCTTTGTAATGAGAGAACCGGAAATTGAGAGTAACGATAATCATTTTAAATTCCTATTAAGAGATTTAAATTAGACAAAAACCTACATGAATTGCATTTGAATGAGACAGAAAATTGCTATATTATCTTTAGAAATTAATCTATTTTATCCTATTCCCCAGAATCTGCGGGTAGCTGAAAAAATGACATTTCCGAATTCAGTTGGTATTCTTAATATATCAAGTTAGGAATGCAATTGGGAATCTTTTCACGGTTTTATACATATATAGTTATGCTCATTGTGCTACAAATCTGAACCACTGAACTGAATTTTACCAATATCTGAACTGAATGTTTATGGAAACTAATTTTGTAAATTTTTCCATATTTTTTCATAGCAACACTGCAAAGTTCAATATTAAAATAAACGCTTATTTTAACCTTATATTCGTCTGTAATTTATTTTCAGACCAGTAAGTAGCTTCATTATTTTATGGGTGGAAAATATATATTCTAGAGATATTTTTTCAACTTTTTAACTAATCTGTAAAACAAACATATTCAAAATAATTAAAAATTCGATTTAACAAGTTAGGGAAAATCACTACGATACATTGTTTTAGTTCTTATATGTACGAAAAAGTATTACTATAACATTAATTATTTGTGAATATTAAAATTATCTGGTTGTAAAATGAATTCATTTGAATAGTAACCAATGTAAAAGTAGTCTTAAAATAAAAATATAATACTTCATTTATTACCTTTCAATTTACAGAACCTTCAGCATGACGTGCTCATAAATAGGTACTACAAAATTTCCTTCCTTTCATGTTATAAATCAGTGTAAAGATAATATACGATCTCGATAACCCCACCGCAGAATCCCGTTTAGCATAAACATGAACAACGCCCATACTCCACGTCGTTGCTTCCTTCTGCAACAATTATGGTGGTGTTAGGATATGAATAAATTTATGAACGCTCCTTATCCTGTCGGTTAGTTAATATTCACCTACCGAAGGAGCTATTAATGCTTAGACAGGAAATGGTCACTAAAACTTTTAATCAGTTCAATGTTCACTAAATTTGTTATTTAGTATTTATCGTAATTTTTAATAGCTTGTGCTCTTGTATTTGCTAGCATTTTGAAACCATGTCAAGAAATGATGAAGGTTCATTTCGTTTTATTATTTTGCCATTTTCAATTCTATTAAGTTTCTCTTAAAGCATACATGGTCGGAAGGAAGGTACATACTATAAGTATGTCACAAATTATTCAAACACGTCTCTGTGAGTAATATATATTTTCGTGAATTATAAAAATTTATTTAGTAGTATTTTCTGCAGTCAGTTAAGTTAAGGAATTTCGGAAAAAAACGATATAAAGACAATGTTAAGTCTACGATTTTTACTGACTATTCTTATAACTTAGTGAAATATTTTGAGTATTATCTTATTGTTTACTTTGGTATAAATGGCTTAAAAACAGAAAATATATAAAGAAGTATCTATTTCTCCTAAGGTTAGTTATACTTTTCCGTCTATCCTAAAATAATACACAGATGCGCAATGTCGAGATTTCTATTTGATTATCTCAACTGAACCTTACAGAAAAAAAAACTTATCTGAGCACACTGAACGTGCTTGGGTTCCTAAATTACCAGTGACGGCTTTCTAAGAACTTCTGTATTACTCACTTTTAAGATCAATACCATCATTGCAGATATGACTATATTGTAAAATTTTAAATTGAAAGTACTTCGCACAAAGCATTAGGGATAAGAACTATATAGGCCAGAATTAATTCTTGAAGTTTTTGTTATTGCTACACACGTTTTTCTTTTATGTAAAACGTTGTACGTATTAAATGTTCCAGTTTATTTACAGACAATATCTTTATTAAAGCCAATATTTTTCAATAAAATTTTTGAGTTCTTTGATAGAAAATCATAAAAGAAATTTGTTAACAAAATGTTAACGAATTTATAGAAAAAAAGATTTTTTTGTGTACTGATGTTTCAGGTATATAATTTCTTTTATGTTATTTGACATTTTCTTTTTTTTTAATGTCTCGTAACGATTTCATCGAATACTTTACCAATGATTTTATTCTCGAATAACTAGATACCTTTTGTTATCGAAACCTTTACTAAAACACGAAATTGTGAAAAAAAATATGCTTGAACTTTGAAAAATGATTCCTGTTTTGTTCGTTTATATTAGAATAATTTGTAATTTAGATATCAAATTATGACCACGTTTTATTCTAGATATTATTTACAAGAATATTCTATTTACCGTTTCTTTAATTCTTAACGACCTGTTGAAATATTAAGTAAAATATTTACACCAATATTAATAATAATAATTCGTACTGTCTAAAATATTAATTTTATACACTATAGACAATTTTGTATTACTGTCTATATTGCGTCTCGACAAGAGAACCAAGGATACTTAATATTTGTAAATACCAAGGATACTTAATATTTGTAAATATTATTTTTTCAATGATGTGTTAAAAGGGAATAAAAACAATAAAGATGAATTAAAAAAAAAATTAGATGACACTATTTTTCCAAATCTAATTAATAAAAAGACAACGAAATGTTATGATAAGGAACAATTTCAAAGGAAAGTAATTTTTTAGAACAATGAAATCTAGTAATTTATCATTTTATATGACAAAGAAATAAGAGAGTGTCAGAAATGAATGAAAATACATAACACGGATATTAGTGGCTTCCTTTATAGAATTTTCGATTAAATATGAAATAAATATTATTCATTTATTTATTTCTCCATTTTAATGTATCTAATTGATACATACGGCGGACTTATTGCTACGAGAGCAATCTCTTACAGCCAGCCAGAACACCAGTATAGTCCCGCTCGACGAGCGGCCAGGAATCGAGTCGAGAAAGACCCTATACCTTGTGATCAACCCAACACACCACGGTAACGACAGTCGGTGGAATCGACTTATTTATTACACTCTCCATTATCCAAAGACAAGTAACAAGAAATAACATAAGGTCAAAGAGAAAAACGCTTTTCCACATCCACGGAACTGTTAAAATAAATAAACGTCTGATGCGCCCGTCCATTTTCACAGTTCTAGTTTTCACTTTCATAACGAAAATAAACAGCGGCAAACAATTGACGGAAGGGCATTTCGTCCGGGCGGCCGTGCGTGCGGCGTCGCGGGCGCCAATTTGTATCCGGGGCGCGGCGCGATCGCTCGCTCCGACATATTTGGCAAATACAAAAATTCTTTGTCTTTGTTTCGCGCCGCCGCCCGCTTCAGCGAGGGGAGGCAAGCGGGTGGCGAAGCGCCGGTTGAAATACAAAAACACATTTGTACGGACCGAGTGTGAATGTAATTATATAGCTATGTGCACAGAAAGGTTTGTCTGTTTGTCTGCGAGGTTATTTGCCAAATAACGCAGGTCGGCTATGTACTTTAACAGTGCTGAAAAATATCGATGGAGTATACAAAGAATTGTTACGTATGTTACTGAAACATAACTAATTCTTTTTTTTTTGTTTTTTTTTTATGGAGGAACATTGGTGTATATACGAGTAACTACATTTAAACGAAAGGTGCAACATTACACAATACAATTTTAATTAAAATATATAGTATAGTTAAAAAATCGTAATTCTTGTGATAACAATATTTTATGTGGTATTATTTTATTCTATAGTAATTATTTGAATAGATTCTGAATTATAAAAGAGAATAAAAATTATTTCTTTTCATACAAGAAAATATTGTGAAATGTAGCTCATAAAGATAACATAACGGCAAAAGAGAATTTAGCAAGTAATCCACATAAGAACATAATATTTTAAAACTTATTTAGAAATAAAAAAACGCAGTCATTTAATTGCTGTTGTCACCATCATTTATATTTGTTGCATGAAGTTTAAGTAAAGACGTTAACTGTACTTTTCAAAGCAATAAGAGTAATGAACCAACTCGAAATAAATTCGTACTATAAATTGAATAGAAAAGTTTGGAGAAAAATATATTAAATAAAACTTTTTAGCATTATAAAGTTTATAGAAATGTTTAAAGTTTATACATATATCAGTTATAAGAACATTTGTATTAAAGTGAGAAATAAGTAAAACTATTTAACATCAAAAGAATGCTTAAATTAAAATTAAATCATAATTCTCTCACAACCGGTTTTTTACAGGTTATTATATAATTTCTCGACGTGTACATAATTTCTCGCTTTGTTGAAATAAAATTTATTTTTCTTGGAAATAAAATTGATTAACTGAAGTAACTCAATCACGACCAATTATACAGTAACAATACTGCAGCAAATCAAAATTGAACACAAATTAAAAGTATGAAATAAAGTAAACATAGCAATGGCAGCAATTCTATAGTAATATTTCTTTTGCCTCATGCCTTCTTTAATTATTTGGCTGCAAATCTGCCAGTGAAATATAAGTATGCTGTTAAAAATTCCGTTTTTGACCAGATTTCCAAAACATTTTTGTTTTATTTTCACAAAAACTATAGTCATCATCTATCTACTAAAACGAACATAGGTTTCAAATTTTAGTACCTATGTTTCAAAAATGGATCATGAAATATAAGAGGTACTAAGAAATCATGAGGCAATCAGACTTATTTCTAAAAGTGCACGAATAGTATCAGAATCTATGAGTATACTTACGTATAAATGTACTTACTCATAAATTCTGATGTGATTCGTATTTATCTACTATCATTTTGCCCCAAAACATAGTCCTTTTCGAACTTTTAGGATTTCCTTGCTAAATACTAGTCTGCATTCCAGTAAAAAAATATTTAAATTTAAAAAGCAACCGAAATAGGAGTCCATTTTTATTTTGTTCTAAAAAGTGTTATGTGAACATGCTCCTGAGAGAGTCGGGTAAAAACCCTAGCTGGTTACATTAGCAATATTTATATATTTACTTTTTATGAATGAGCGATCAAGCGCGGCGGCGCGGGCGTGCAAGTGTTCGTCTGTTCGGTTTCCGGCGGAAGTTGGGTGATTTATATTGAATTTATTCTGATTTGATACTGTCTGTAATAACGACTCGCGCCTTACATTCGGATGGGAATTTCAAGATGTTAGAAGTGACAAAATGTGGACTAGATAGAATATAGATAAAAGCAATGTTTTATTCGATATGTTCAATAATATATATGTAAATATGTAATAAATAAGTATAAAAAAGGAATCGTTCTTACTTGGCCCAACATAGTTTGTATTTTTCTGAGGAAGGAATAATTTGAAAATACGATAGTTAAATACAATATAGAAAATGTATAACATTCACTCTATGTAAATTTGATTAAGTTAACTACTTTTGTCATATATACATATTAATGTGGTGTAATGGATAATTTTCTTTTGTTTTGAAAAGGTAAGCTTTAGCTAGGAATTTGCCAAAGATGTACTGAAAGGATATGGAATAAAACTAATTCAATAGGATGTAAGTGTTAAGTTATTTAAAAATATATAAAGGTATATCCTTTTATTCTTTACCCATGTTGCTACCCATAGTGCTATTTCTTACAAATGCGGGTTTGGCCAAAGAAAATAAATTTATGTATACTGTTTCGGAATTATTTCTCATAAATATATTTGTAAATCATTTGTAAATGTAACATTTAAAAAGAATTTTTAAAAAAACGATCATTTTGTTTGCCTAGTCTACAAAATGGTCGTCGACTCAGCTGGCGATCTTTAGTTTCCGGTAACCGATCCAAGGTCGCGGTAAACTTCGAAATCCAAATATAATGTTTACCATTTTCCTTCGCGTATAAACCTATTAGGTTCACCAGGAATTTTGTTCAGCATATTGGGACACATGTTAAAAGAAACGTTTAAACAATGTACAAAAAAAACATTTGTATAAAATATTCAATACCTTTACATGTAATAATTTTTCATTTTCTATCATCAGTTTTAAGTATAAAAATTAAGTTTTCAATATTGTTTCAGATTTTCAACTTTTTATAATGTTACTTACTCCTTTTTACGGATTAAAATGCATTATTGACATATAAGTTACATATCATCTCAATACCATAATACAACTCGTATCGAGACTATTTGAATAGTTTGAAAATAATTACGTTCTTACTATTTATGTGAATAATTGTATGTTAGTTAGTCCATTTATGTGAATAATTGTATGTTAGTTCTCCCTATAACTTAAAAAAACATACCGTTTAATTTTTATTAATTTTTATCAAACGTTTAGGTTTATTTTAAAATATATTTTTGGCAATTAAACTTGAAGATACCTAGTCATAAAATGTTTACTTGTTATATTTAACTTTAAAAAATATCAGGTTCTTGTTTATTTTATATCAAGAAACATGCTTTTTTAAAAAAAATAGTGCACTAATTATTGGCAATCTTGGAGGGCCATAATTTTTTTTAATTCATTAATTTTTTTATTAATTGTGTTTAATTTCTTAATTTGTTTATTAATTGCGTACTATTCTGTCTTCTGAGATTTAATGAAATATATAAAGATAGTTAATGGCATACTTCGAGAATAAATATTCATAATTATTTACTTCCTTAGTTCCATCAGTAGAAAAAGTATTAAATACATGTGAAATATTTTGACGAAAAATATACGTATAAGAATTGTGAAAATTGCATTATTTTGAATATGATGTAAATATTTTTTCAAAATTTATTATTTCTTCCTCTCTTTAATTAAATATTATTTTGATATTGTGAAATTCTATATTCATATTGAACAGCGATACTAATGATGATTTTATGGGAATTGCCCTCATTCTATTTACAACTCGCAACTCATAATTTGTAAATTAATTCACAGTTTAATGATGTACGCTTATACAAGTATTACACTTAGGACACGTTAGACATCGTTCGACGTCTTTATGACTTGAACCGGAATTTGAAATTGCGACGCACTTTCCGATCGTTCCGAGAAAGTCGTGAATTTTGGCAACCCTACCAACCGCCCTCACGAGCTTCTTGTTTACGGACATGTTTTTTCGTAAGAATGTCGATCGGCCAGATTTTATGGGCGAGCCGTAAAACAATGTCAAAAGCAGTCGTCATAACACTGAATTTACAGGTTTTTATTACAGTCTGCGCCCGAACCGATCAAAATGGATTTTCTTGGTTGAAAATTGTCAGCGAGAGAGATCCTGATAGTCGTTTAGCGGTAGCGTATGGCGGATTATGATATTGAATACATAAGTCTTTTGATTTATGGGAATGTATTTGTACATGTGAGCTTTACTTTTAAACGATTCTGAGAAAAGAGGAAATTTTCAATCCGCTTCATGTGTAATTTTATTGGAATTTTTATTTTTAAGTATATACTGCGTAACTTTTGAATGAATGTTTTAATCAGAATATATATATTTTTTACTTTATAGGAGATAAATATACATATGTTGTGAATAGAAGAATATGTTAGATGACACGTAGAATAAACAAGCCTATTGCTTTCGTGTACGTGTTTTGTTAAGGTTTTTTCTAGGGTTTTATGTATATTTATGTTTTCATACACTTTCTGACATTATGTAAGGATATGAAATATATCTATTAAACTATTTATTAATGTTAATATTATTATTCACCATGTGGTTATATTATCTAATATATCTTTTACCGTCATAAAAATATCGTAATATGTGAAAAACTTTAAAATTTAGAATCATCATCTCAATCTTCCGGTAAAATTAAGGTAAGTTTCTGTCAATGTAATTTTTTTACAGTTTGGACTAATTGTTTTTCTTGACGTTGTGGATAATATGTTTTTCTTGACGTTCTCTATGATATATCCAGAAGTATTTTACATAAAATACTCTGCTTTCAATTAAATAACTTGCGTTTAATATTCCACAAGATACAAGGAATTAAAAAAAAATATTTTTAATAATTTTTTTGAGCGTTAACTATTAAGATATCTGCGGGTTAGTTCACTTTACTACCATACTAAATATCTAAGTAAAACGGGTTCTGAAAAAAAGGGCTGCAAAATAGATGGAGAGACACGCGAGTGATCTTATTCTTTTTCTTATTTTCCGTAGTTTCATTTTAAGGCATGGAACCTTAAAACTATTACCTACGATTATTGAATGTTATAACACTAATATGTTACTTATAAATTTCGTAATTTTTTTCTCTATTTAAGTTAAGATACAAAAGGACGGGATATTTTTTAAGAAATTAAAAAAATTCGAGGAGGATAAAAAGTTATTGTAACAGATTACGCAAAAAGGTAATAAAAAATTTTAAACAGGTTATATCCATAAATTTAAACAAATTCACAAAAAATATATTGGTAAAATGATTTTATAATCAACTTTTATACTGTTTTGAGAATATCCGTTATTTATTAATTTTTGAAACGTTTTGTTCTCATTTAATACTATTATAGAAGCTATTATAGAATATGTAATCCCTAATGGGATTGTTATATGGAATTCTATGTTCTATTATTTTTATTTAAAACTTTTTTCACATGTTTAAAGATTTTAAATAACTATTTTATATGGTATTATTTAATAGACTAAAGTAAAAAATCTTAGGAATATTGAATATAATTTGAGGTTAATTTGAGGTATCACTTATCATTGAAATATGACTGAAAAGTTAAATACGTAAAAAATAAAGTAAATTTCTCTTCTGGCCTCATTTCTTTAAAAAGTTGAATAGCCAAGCCCAATTTTAAACTAATGCTATTACTATTTCAATTGGTGTAATTTAACGTTATAATAATTTAAGTAGAAAATCAATTGAAACTAAGCAAAATGAATTTCTACTCGTATAATCGCGGTAAAATTAACCTAGTGAAGGAATTGATGAAACAAACGTAACAGTGAGGATACTTATGATTCTAACACAATGTTTGCTTGCATGTATATAATAAGTTGTCATTTTAAAAATATACGACTTTAGAACCATATTTTTCTTGGTATATATCTGATAAATCTTGGAAAAATAAGATTTTAAAATTAAATTAATTTGCTTTCAAACCAAAAAAATCTCCAAAGGTTTTCAATTATTTCATTCCCGTAAGGAATTATAAGGAATTAATAAATAAAAGTCAATAATTTAAAAAATATGGGCAATAAAATCGAGATTCGACTAACATTTTTAACTTTTAACTAACGTATTCCTCGTCTTGAGTTATTTTTTTTCATAAATTTCATGCTATTTTTACTATTGAAAAAATAGAATGAAATTATCAGAAAAGATACATATAACATAAGCTAAGTCCTTTACTTCACTAATTAAAAAAGTCTCAGTAAACAAATAGAGAACATCGATTATCAAAGTTGAAGATATTACTTTTTAGGTAAATTTGTTTAAATTTGGGGGGAGTACTAATTAAGTACCTACTTGTCAAAAATAATTTTAGTACTAATTAAGTAACCGAAAAAAAAATTTATATATAGTGTAAGGTATTGTTTGAGAGGATTAGAAATAAGAGATTCAAAAAACTTGACATAAATTATTTCCAGGAATTTACTGAAAATATATTAAAATATCTGCCCATCTTAATTCTGAAGCTACTTAAAATAAAATTATTATCGGTTATCGCATGTCTTATATTTTTTTAAATATCCACCATGTTTGTAGATTTTTGAAAGATGTAGTAGTATTTACGTTTGTAAAAATTTAATATTTGTAAACACGTTAATAGAAATACTATGTACTCTTGAATGTTTATAAGTGTCTAAATACATATGGAACCTGTAATCGTAATGCTAATTTTACTCCTGTTTGAGAGATTTTTGAAAATACTAATTGCAACCCGAATTTTTTTGATAAATGAATGAAAGGTGTATAAGCAACAAATTTTACATCTAATAAATTTATTTTGTGCTTAATATAAGTACTACAGACGTTTTAATTTATCAGATATTATTACAAAAATATTTCTGCTGATAAAAAATTAACTATGTTGAATGTCGAAATTTACTTCTTAGTATTACCAACAGTACTTCCATCTAAAATAATATTGTTTTCGATTTTTGGTTAAAAGTTCTTAACTTTATTTGTAGGCGTGTATCTGTTTTCACTTCGTCTAAAATCGTATTTACTGTGAATGTATTTTCAGATGCAGATTGTTGTCATAGAGAAAACTGAATAAATTCGTCATCACTATATAAATTCATTAAGTATAATGCAGAAATTACTTTCAAAATTGCAAAAAAATGTTTAAAAACTATTAAACAGCAATCCAATACACGTTTGAATCGCTTAAAAATACTAAAACGCATGCTCACATCACGTCCCTTCGGACAAAGCGTAACGCCATTAACCACGGTCGGGCTACACCAGGTGAGCAGGATGTAATAATTCACATCGAAAATCCTCGACTCGTACAAGCGCAAATCCTCCCAATATCCTTTGTCGGGCATGACTCTTCCGTAAAAATCCGTTTGAAAAGTCACCGGACCGTGGTCGAATAAAAATTAATTAGCGGAAAGCGGAATGGTTACTCGAAACGGCGTGTTAGCTGGGAAGTGACCAGACGAAGCTGGAAACCGCAACTGACATTGTGATCTAGCTAGTTAGTGGATATATTAAAGAAGTATCCCATCTCTGGTTTTTAATATTGTGGCTTTGCTTTAAACAGGCATTCGACCCTAACGGACTTCCTGCGAGTTGTTTATAAATAAGACGTATCGCTAATAACATTTATTAGTTTGAATATTTACGTAAAAAATGTAAACTAATGAATGGAAAAATGAAAATATTATAAAAGAAAGAAAATCAAAATTAAATGTATTGCCACGAAATACCTAAATCTGAATCTATATATCAATACAGATAAAAGTGCAACAACAAAGTTTGAGGTTTCAATGTAAATATAAATTTGTTATATAATAGTTACGTACATAAAAATACATTAAAAGAATTGTTTTGTATGTGCTGGACAACAAGTTTTCTCATTTTATTAATTGTACAATTGTACAAACACATTTTCAGATGGCCGTTAATTTTTCAAGTGAAATTTCTTTGGGCGCGATGAGAGTAAAATATGAAGGTCGCACGTGACGTTTTGCAACGTTTTTGCAACATTAAGATGTAATGTCTGAATGGAACGAATCTACTGCTAGAAGGACAGAAAATAGATAAATAGATAACAATCGAGACAGATAACAAACAAAAATGGCGTTAACTAATGCTGAAAGCTGTTTCGTACGTTGTGTGCGTAAAAAGTAAACTGTAAAAAAATTCTGTGTTAAACGTTATGTTTGTCAAAAATAAGTTGCCAAGATTTTGTCAATTTACTTTTCTAATTAAGATCGGTCATTTTTTGGAATGGCTTATTTAACGTGGTTAACAGGGAGTCTTCATTTATCTCATAGGCGATCTAATTGACAATTTTTTTCGTAAATTTTGTGGAAAGAATGTATTATACATTACATACATATGTGTATATATATATATATATATATATACATACATGTATATATATATATATATATATATATATATGTATTAATATTATATATATTTATATTTATTTAAATTATGAAAATTTACTCATTTGTCAACCTATTAATTAACTGAAATACTTAAATTATTTTGATGATAGCTGAGATTATATGTATATTGAATTTAATTATTTTATATATCATTGGTTTCAAATATTTTTTTCCAATCTTTTAGAATATTTTCCTCTTTCTCTCTCTCTCTCTCTGCCTTTTTACCTCATATTATATACTTAATAATCAAGGTTTCGATCGCCAAAGAAGTTTCACTATACTGAGTTTCTTGAAATAAGTATTATATAGTATATTTCTCGTATGAGGCATTCACAGCTATCTCGAGTTTTACTTAGGTCAATACGCGGTGAAGTTCATTTCTCAAATTGACCCTCCTATTATTGCAAAATTCTAACAAAGAACATCCCCAGGTCTCTATAAAGTACAAGTGGTCGATCTGGTTCTCAGCTCCTTCACCTGGTGATACCTCGCTCGGGCTCGCCGTCGCTTTTTGGGAAACAAGGTGTCTCTGACGATCAGCCCATCGATACCCTAGAGTTAGACGAGACTCCCGCCGTTGTTGTTGTACAGCAACTCGTCGTGTTTTTTCATGGCGGCTATTCTCTCAGGTTACTACTATTATCTTGGCTTTTAAATCTCTCACGAGAAGCACTATATCCTATTTCTTTATTTATGCCAGTTTTTCTCCAAGCTGATTGTAGAAAAGGTCCTAGTCTTTCTCTTATGTTTGCCCGGTTAGTGCATAGTGCTGTAGCATTGTTATATTGCGCACCATGCTATGATGATCCTGTCAGTGAAAGGCTTCGGGTTCAACAGGACACGTTCCGCTATAATATTCATCAGGATGATAAATCTCTTAATCAGAATAGGTTTTCGTTTTGCAGGTTTTTAAAAATGCAATAAATTGTGTTACGCAATTTTTTTTAAATAATCACCACACTCGTAAGATTATGTCTATAAAGTCATTTGCAGCACATGGAATGTCAATTTCTCATTATTTCTTATTTTTTCTTTATACCTTCTTCTTGTTTTCTGCATAGCAAATATTAAAAAAAATTTATGCTAACTGATAGTAATAATTCAAAGGAATAAAGTTACGCATAAATTGTATTAGTTAATTTATGAGAGACAAAAAAATTAATGTTTCATGTACACTTATCCTTTTTGATAAAAATTAATCAGTAGTATTAAAAACTCTTGGTAGATACTTTAGAATAATAGCAAGCATTATTTATTTATGTTTAACCATCCCATAAAAAATGTCCCATTAATATTTAATTGAAGTCTCTTTAAGAAATTTATCACACACACATGTATATATATATATATATATATATATGTATATATATATATATATATATATATATATATATGTGTATATATATATATATATATATATGTATATATATATATATATATATATATATGTATATATATATATATATATATATATATATATATATATATGTAAAGGAGAAGTGGTTTGTGATCGTCGCTAGTTGGGGTATTTACAAGATTTATGCAATATAACTTTAGGTAATTAAATGATATGAAATGAGTTATATTACTATTTATGATATATGAAAATCATATACCACCAAGTTCATATCTGTTATTGGATTTTATTTTATGTAGTTAGTTCTTTATTTAAAAATTCAAGAGAAACCATATAATTCATATCATTATTGTTAGTGGAACAATCTCTTGCAATAAAATTCCTCAATAAAGGCCGTAAAGTAACGTACTTGGTAGGTTTTTAACATATGATACATGTAGCTACTTTATAAGAAATAATATAATAGCAAAATCAAAACATAAATAGGGCAGGTTTTTTCAAATGGCTTTTGAAAATATTTTGTAAAAGACTATATACAAAATAAAAAATATGTTGGCTTCTGTGGAGACAATAATAACTATGATTCCTCATCGGAATACGTATTTTCATATGAGCATTGTGTTTTCCTGCTCGATGAAGCATTTTACTTAATTTTAGCGGATTTAGGGATAAATTATAATTACAAATGCTTTTGCAGGTTTAAGAGAAAAACTCTTTTGAGATATTTAATTTTTTTTATCTTGACTCTATTGTAATATCAAATTTTAAAAATAACAGAGGAGGTTCTCTGTATATGTATGCTACATCTTTTTAAAAAAAAAATTGGCTACAATTTGGTACGAAATGCTTATTCCACAATTCCGTTCACTGCGACGTGATGTTAAATATTATTTGTTTAGCTCATATTCCTATTTCGTAATGTTAGGTTAATACATTTTTTTAAATTGTCTGTAAACTAGTCGGTCTGATCCACACGATCATCCTGCTCTTTGCCAATTAATTTTCATTCAATCACAGTCCAGCGACTTTTCAAATGGATTTTTACGGAGAGTCCAATCCGATAAAAGATACCGAACGTATTTGGAATCGCGTAAATCGAGGATTACCGACGTGAATTATAGTATCTCGCTGCTCAGCGCGGCCATTCGTGAAACGGTGGAGTCACGTCCATTCCAATCGTCGGGTCCATCACACCTTTTCATAGTATCGAAATATGTATTGTGTAAATATTCTCATAAATTGAGGATTTTTTCAAAACCAATTTTAAAATTATACCATACAGAAGTAGTACCCGTATTATTATAATTTATTTAGAAAATAAAATGTATTTAATAATTTTTTGGGTTATTTAAATACCTTCAGATTATTCAGCGGAACAAAAGGATTGCTAATTTGGGGCTGAAGCTGAAAAATTAATAAAAAATATGTCTGTGGAATATTTATATTTACCATAATATTATGTTCTCCGAAGTAAATGTAAAATATTTTGTAATGCTGGACGGATGGATATGAAGAAAATATAAGGGTTCTTGCTCTATGAAACCATGACAATCAATTATGTAACCATCGCTGGACTTTACATCAACATAGCTCCAATTTAGCGAGTAGTGCAATAGTAAGTAGATCAAGAATATCAGTAGTTTATTTTGAAAAACAAATTAAATCAGAGCAATGAGATTGATTACCGTTTGCTTTTCCAAAATACTTAAATGGAATATATAAATTACATTATACAACGACACTAAATCTCGATATTTATTTGGTAAAATCATTATTTCTAAATGAGACATGTTGAATAAAATACAGTGTTTTTCTTTATGCTACCATAAAACTCCAAACTTAGGACTGGTAACTAAATTATTTATTTGGGATAATAATTTAGATAGTGTATTTAAAATATGCATCACGTTTTTGTTATTTTTGCCATGTTTATTTTAGCTTAATTGTTTTTAAGTAATGTGGTAAGATGTTCAGAACACACAACTTGTTCCGTATTAATTATTGTTACAGTTGGGTGTTTTATATTCAAATTTTTCCTTAAATTAGATGTAGCTATTTTGAATGATAATTTAGTTTTATAAATATTGCAAGTAGCAAAATAATCACCCAAGTCCTGATACGACACTGGACTTTCTTGTAGACATAATGGCGAAGTTAGAATTTAACCAAATTCCAAGTTAGTTTTTATATACACTATTTATTTACAATATTTACACTACAAAGTAATAACGCTCAACTATTCTAATAGAAAAACGGAGAATTATTAAACGAAAAGAGCACCGTATTTAAATACTAATTTTAAACTACTCCTACTTGTCGTATTGAGTAAATATTTGTCCACCAAGTGCGAATACAATACTAAACATAATGAGTAAAACGAGTATACGAGTATATTTAACATAGTCGTATTACATAATTTAAAAATATTACGGCTTCGATTATTTAAATATTCAGTTTGTCCCTTATTTCATATATGTTTTATATATAAAAGAGCGAGAAAACCTGCGTACGATATGCGTGAGTGAAACAGCTAGAGCTAGCTAGACAAAGAGTGGTAGAGTTATGCCGTAGCCCGACCATAAAGTAACCATTGTATGAACGTCCGTCGGCCAAACTATACAAGTGTTTACGATACCAAGTATTTTGTATGTTGCATACCAAATACGTATTTTGATCTGAGATATCAAGTATTTTTACCGGTGACAATAAATACGCCTCACCTCTAGCCGTCAGTCGTACGACGGAACTCAGTGAGAGCGGACGTATTGATTGATGAGGTAAGATAATACAGAACACAAAGGATCCTACATGGTTAATCTTAAGGGTATTCCTGATGAAGAACATCGTTCCTTATTTTTGGGGTTTTTATACGTTTATCTTTTCTCTTCTTTCCCTACAGGTTTATCTGGCCATCGTACTTGTAAACACTTTTTAATAATAAAAGACCAAGTAATGTGACGATTCAGTATTTTGTATGATGCTTTAACCTTAGTGATACTCTCCTGTAAAATAAAAAACAGTGAGTTACGATATTTTATGTTTTGTAATGATGATAACATGTATTACGTATCAAACTACGTAAAAATAGTGTAAAACTGAAGGATACAGACATCCATTTAAACCGAAGCCCTTTTCAACATCACTGCATCATGTCGACATTATTTGTAGTCGCTCTTGCCTAGAGTATAAACGTTAGAATAACCATATGTGGGCGAGGACTTAAATATCATTAAAATCAGAAAATGTTTTTTACGTTTTAATATTTTCTTCATTTCTAACATTTTGAATATAAAATTAGTTCCTTGGTTTATTTATTCGCATTCCATTATTATTACTTTACGGCCTTTATTGAGGAAGTTGATTGTTAAACTAACAATAATGATGTAAATTATGCGGTTTCTTTTGAATTTTTAAATAAAGAACTAACTACATAAAATAAAATGCAATAACAGATATGAACTTGGTGAGATATGATTTTTATATATTATAAATAGTAATATAACTCATTTCATATTATTTAATTACCTAAAGTTATATTGCATAAATTTTGCAAATACCCCAACTTGCGACGATCACAAACGACTTTTCCTTTATATATATATATATATATATATATATATATATATATATATATATATATATATACTATTTATCTTTTATAATTAAACGAATCACCCAGTTATAGATAGTATCGTAAACATAAATATGTACATAATAGCATATCATGGCAACACCTCATCCTACGGTTACCTATGGCAGAGTACAGGCATTTTCCTTTTCACTCCGTTTCTACGATGCCATGCATTTTAAATCACGTAGCTATTTCTAATTCTTTAGATGTATATATGATTTTTACATTACATGACAATTTTTCCTTATTTCATGCAAGCGAAGCTGCGAGTCAAATTTTGTATTGATTTATAACATATATTAAAACTGGCAATGCCATACACAAAAGATATCATAACTTAGGTCAATAATCCAAAATTTTGTAACAAGTGCAAATATTTTCAATATATTTTCTCGGATTTATTGATTATAAAAAGCTACTTAAAAAGACGTTGGACTGTAATTGAATAAAAATTAATTAGCGGCAAAACAGAATGATTATTCGGATTGGTCGTCGGCTCTCAGGCGATCGAATGGAATCGGGAACCGCAACAGACAGCGTGATATGGCAAGCGGATTAATTAATTAAAAATGCCCTCACTCTCTTATAATATAGGAACTTTGTTTCGAAAAAATTCAGCTAATTTCTCATAAAGTTTTTCCGTTTCAAACAAAATCAAAATTTGTGATCATTTTTATTTTCAACGTATTTTCCATTGAGGTGGAGAAACAACAACTACGTAATATCAATATTCGTAATTTTATTTGATAGCAGCTTTTGCTCGCAGTTTCGCATATGTGGTATGTAAACAGATTCTCTTTCTTCTTCACGTAATGCATGTGCGCAAATGTTCCATCCGCTACAATTCCCCTCCCGGTCGAAATAAGTAGGTACCACCTAAATATACACAAGAATAAATGATTACGTTTATAACTATTAAATAATAAATGATAATTATATTGTTTTAAAATGCGTTTTCTATTTATATTTACTCGCTAACAGCGAAATTTATTTATATAAGGGTTCATAAGTTTTTTCAATACACTTCTATGAATATGATGGCTAGCAAAAATATTGTTATTTGTCACTGAAATGCTTTTTATATGTAACCTATGGATAGGTACAGGTGTCGTGATTTTTTTCTTTAATTTTGGCAGCATATATATATATATATATATATATATATATATATGTATATATATATATATACACACATATATGTAGCATTTTCTAATCCAAGTATTATCTATGAGGAAGATTTCATGGAAATCTGTTAAACTCTATTAGTTTCCGTTTATTATATTAGAAATGAGTCAACTTTTGTGTTAAAGAGAACGATAGCTTCTGCAATAAATGTTATTTAAAGCAAATGTGCCCAGAATCTAATTTTTGTATTAATTACTGATAAATTTAAAATTTTATTCTCGCAGTTGAGAGTAGCATCAATCTTGAACTCATTTATTGACAAAATCTCTTTGTTTGTAGCATATCATATTAATATATTTCAAGGAAATTATAACTTTCAAATATAAATAAGGTACTACTGAAGAAAGGCTTGACTTTTTCTAACTATTAAATTAGAGGCAAGGATAAATTTAAAAAAGTTTCCAAACAAAAAAATACACGAAAATAATAATTACACGGAAAACCCTAACTATTATTTAATATGGTTATAAAGTAATTAAGTATTAATGGAAGATTACTTTTTATTCTTGTACGATTATTTTATTTTTCTATAAAAATAATGTAAAAATTTTAAAAATGGTTTTTGATTAATGGTAATGTTTCTCAATACTTATAATAACAGGTAATGTTTCTCAATACTTATAATAAGTATATACAGCCATAACAAACAAGTCAACGGACAGTATTTCACGACGACTTCATTGAGTGAAATCAATTTTAAAAGCTTATAAAATCTTCTCTGATTCCAAAAATAATTTAAAAAATACATGCATAATAATAATCTATAAAATCATAGAAAAATAAAAGCAGGAGACTTAGTCATGTCGAGATGTTTTCGCTTTAGTTCACCGGATGATAATGAGACTCACTTCGATTCTTTACGCAAATATAGCCTTTGTTATTTATTTATCAATATATTTCCAGTTGCTCAAAAATAAAGCAAAACTGCCAGACTAAAATAGAAATAAAACCGTATATATCTAAAAGCCAAATCAAGATGTCCGTCGTTCGGTTGACGGCGAGCCAGCGGTCTGACCCGCGTAATCATTCCGCTCCGCACTAATTAATTTTCATGCGGCCACAGTCCAGTGACTTTTCAAATGAATTTTTCCGGAAAAGTCGAGTTCTTTAAAGGATGTAGAGTAGATTTAAAATCGTGGGAGTGGAGGATTACCGGAGTGAGTTACTGTGTCCCGTATTTGACTCTTTTCTCCATAAATGGGTGGTATTAGGTGAACAGATTTTAACCGAAATAAAATTTTTTATTTTAATATTTTTTTAATAAAACTTATCAAGAATTCTCGCATAAAACTCTCCCATACTTATTTTCCCATTTATATCTTTATTATTTAAAACACCACAAGTAATGTTTAAAAAAAATTATATCTGATGTTTATTAAAATTGCTCAAGTAGCTTATTTACCGACAAAGATTGATAGTGTTATTTGTATTTTGACAACATAAATGTAAAGTAGTCGTAATACAATACTTAAAGCCAGTACAGTTTTTTTGCATACGTCAATTTTCAGAAGCGATATTGCTTCGACCAGAAGTTACCACAAATCCTTTCCAAACTTAATTATGTGAATAACATCTCAGTGATAGTGGCCGATGTGAATATTTGTGGTTCACAATAATAAAATAGGAGTAAGGTCGTTGTTAAATAGACTTTTTACACTCGCTTAGAATATGCAATAAAAGATTCAATAAATTTGTAGTGACTGGGAATCAATTAGTAGTTTGAATGTTGGCGCGTTAGTTTTATTTTTTTACCTTTAATTCAAATAAAACTCGAAAGAAAAAGCAAAAAAAAATTATTTAATGGCTTGAACCAAAATAAAAATATTTATTTACCTGATTCTTCTACGACACAAAATATTTAAACTGAAAAATTACAACATACAGTAATTAATTTATTTTTCTCAAAAATTAATAGTCCAATCGCTCAAATCAAATATGGAAAATCTTATCTCCTGCGAAAAGATTTTTTCATTAATAGATCATTTATAATGCTACTGATAATGAAGGTTTTATAGTAGTGAAACTCGGACATCTAGTAATCTGACATTGCAGCTAAGCAAAGGGAAAAAATTACTTGATTTTTGAAAACTTATAATATTTGGTTCGATGCAATTAATTTCATATTATGGAAATATATTACTTAGAAGGAACGTTCTCGAAAAATGAAAAGAAAGCGAATCCTTATCTTATCCACACACATTTAATAATAAACTACTAGCAATCATTTTAAAAAAGGTATGTAACATTATTAAAAATTATTTTTCTGTAAGTATTTAAAACAATTATTTCAATATCACCATCATTATTATTGTTGTCATCGACTTCATGGTAATCATTATGATTATCATTACCATTTTGTGTTTTTTAGAAGATTATATATATAACATGTATTAGAGCCCAAACATAAAATTTGAATGATTTCTCGATTAATTTATTAGTGTCGATTCATTTTATTTTGTATTGAAATGTGATTTTTGTTTCAACGACACTAGTAACTGATTTGAAATTTTACAAATTTAAATGATTTTTATTCATATATCAAATCATTTAAATTTGTGTAATTTCAAATCAGTTACTAGTGTCGTTGATGTAATAACCATTTCTAAGATTCCTAAGATCGCAAACATGTCTGTTCATCTTTCTGTTTGAGTCGGTTTTCTCCGAAAGTTCTCCATATAGAAATTTGCATTTGGCTTAGTCAGGGAAATAGTTAATCCACATATTTTGTAACAGTAAAAATCTAAATAAATGTATGTCTTATAAATTTGAAGGGGCATGATTAGTGTAAAAATTTTTTTTTGCTCCCGGTCACGTAGGATTTCAATTAAACGAGGTATAAGGAATCAGAACAATTTTTTAAAAAAATTCACATAAATTAGTTCTTTTATGTATTATTTAAAAAAAATTGTTTAGACAACATGTCTAGTATATATTGTCTAAAAAGGCGCGGTTTTATTATCACCGCGCCTTTTACCGCGAATTTTAAATTATAAATAAATATTACGAAAAAGCCACTGCGTCAAGATTTTAAATCCACGTGAGCAAAGCCTTGAGTGAAAGCTATTATAGTTGGAAATAAAACTTACAATAAGAAGATTTTGGATTTAGAGAGTTGTAATTTGATGAAATTCATCCCACAACAGTTTTAAAGAGAGAATGTTAAATTAATTGCCTGTTTCGCTTTTTTGCATACCTTGTTGTCTCCACATTTACATTAAAGTAGCTATTATAATACGAACATATTTATTCACCAAAATGTTTTTCAAAATCATCACGAAAATGTTATGTATTGATATCAAAAGAAGACTTTTATTGATTATGAAATGTTTATTGTATTTTTGTGCACGCTGTATTCTATTTAAAATAATTATTTTAAGCCACTTTTTGGCTCCTGTACATTTTAGTAATGATTAGACTTTATAGTAAATTGGTACTCTCTTTTTTATTTTGTATACCTAGTAGGTATTGAATACAAGGATCAACTTATTTTTATGCATCTGCAATTTTTAAATACCAACAAGTGTAAAAAACTTGCTTAGTCCAAACCTGAGTGTCAAATAGAAAATCTATTTTATTATATCCTCACAACACTTTTTATTAACAAGTTTTACAAGGAGAGTAGACGTGGAAGCGTTTTGAATTTAAATTTTTGTTTCGCAGATGGAATAATCTAAGGAACATTTGACGTATTTTTACTTCAAAATAAGGAATTTTAGCATACCGTTATCATTAACAGATTTTATGGCATCGACTACTTTTACAATTTCCTGATAGTAGAATTAGTCTCAACCACGCGATGACGATTCGGAAAGAAGTAAATATTTAAAAGTTTAATCGCAGCGCACTGATATTAGTTTTATAAAAATAATTTTAAAATAATTTCGTCCTTTTTAAAAACTTAAAACGTATGTAGACATGAAGGTAAAATGTGACGCAGGTCAGTGAGCAGGACGTATTATTTCACATCGGTAGTTTTAGATGTTTGTGAAGCTAAATTGGCTCAGCTCAGATTCAGCTTCCTTAATTGGAATTGATTCTCCTGTATAAATTCGTTTGAAAGTTCACTGGTCTTTGGCCGAATGACAATTAATTAGCAAAAGTGGATTGAAGAGCGGAATGATTATCGGTCCAGTAGCTAGTAGATCGAGTCGACGTAGCCGCGGGCCGAGATGAATGGACATTGTAATTTGGATGATGGCTTAATTAATTAAGACGTATCTTACCTAATTATAATTTAGCAATGCTACCTCGAAAAATCCAATTTTAAATGTTATTGAAGAAGAAATGAAAATCTAACACGTCCAAACTAGACATTTATTACTTTATGTTCATTTATTTAGTCTTTGAATATTATGAGACTTCTAACGTGATAAACTATTGTTGTGACCATTTATTCCAAACCTATTCTCCCATTTAAATTTCGATAACTTGATTTTTATGTTAACATGTTTATTATTTTATTCTTAACACAAAATTAATCGTTTGATACCCAATAAATGGTAATGGGTCATTAATAGGATAAGGTTTTATTTGAAATGCTTGGAAATTTTTAATTTTAGGATTTCGAGTGTTAAACTGAAAAATGGAACTACATTAAATTATATATTACAAATACAATAACAATTCGTGTTACTTACTTCTCTTTATGTCATCCCATAGATATATCCGATTTTCTGAGAAACTACGTGACATACAATCTCGGCATTGTAATACATTTTATTAACCCACATATTTTATCACAAGCTAACTTTCAAAAACATTAGAATAAGAATTAAATAGAGGGTAAAAAAAAAAATTAAATATTTTTTTTTATTTTATGTACCACGTGGAAATCATTTGAAGGGGTCGGTATCAGGAATAAAATTTTTTTTCATAATTTTAAATCGCAAGTTAAAAAAGTTCTTTTTAGAAATATGGAAAATTAGGGCATCCACTTTCTTATTTCCGAAACTGTTGAGCCAAAAACCACGTAAAAAGAGGGTTGGTAAAATCTGTCTAGAATATCACAAGATAACTACAGTGTTTATCCTAGAACCTATAATTTTTGGAATGTGCACGATATTTATACTCCTGTGAAATATATGGAAGGCAATAAATTTACGTTGTGAAAAATTGGTATACGTAAATAGTTTAATAGAACTACTGTGTATCCTTAAATATGTATAAATGCTGTACGATATTTTCATAATGCGAGTTTTACTCGTACTTGATAGGTTTTAATTATTAATGATATTTTTTACAATCGGGAAGTGACATTACATGGATAGGCACATAATAATTTTTTTTACTCTCACGAAATTCTATGTGAACTTAAGTTCGAATCCAATTTTAAAAGCTATACTCCCTTCGCAATATAGATCATTGACAATCGCACAAAATAATTAGAATAAAAAAGTTATAAAATACAAATATATTAGGATAAAAAATGTCATCTTGTATCAATGAAAATGCACGTGATTCATTACTTTTAGACAATTTTAAAATACTCTTTCAGATATCTTGATCTGCGCAAAACTCGATACACGTAAAGCATAATACAAAAAACAATATATGTTATTATATCTCTTGCGAATATAAGTCTATATGAGTACATTTATTGAGAGATTCAAAGTGAAAAACTTGGCTACAACTGGAGATAAAAGAATATCGAAATAAAATAGATTTATATACTTAGCGGTCGTGAAGTTAAAGAAGAGAATAATAACAATGCCTTTTCTGTGACGAGATCGTGACAATGAAAGTGAATGATTTGCACATCTTTGTACAATAAATAAACGATAATACTTTGTTGTAAATTTCTTGGAGAGATAAATGTTTTAAGAATTTATTGGTTACATGGTTTAAGGAAAACCCACATAAGTTAAGCGTCAAGACCAATGAAACGTCACATTTTTCCATCTCTTCTTACCGCTACCTTTTCATCTGTTCTCATGCTGGTTTTTATAAACACTACCTATCCTTCTCCAAAACATTTATGCTTCATAACTTTAGTATGGTTTCTCTTCATGCATTCTACCTTTTGTTGAATTTTGTTCAAGTAATGCTTCTTGATTAATTCTTCTTTTTTGCTTTTATAATGTTAATTAAATAAATGTGACCATCATAAACCATGATTATTTTATAGAAAATTTATATATTTATACGCAAGAAGATAATTTTGTACCCCTTTTCAAACATATTGCGTGCAAGGAGGAGTGTGAAATTTGGCATGGTTTATTTGCCAAATCTCACATTCCTCCTCGCGAACCAAGTTTTTATGGAGAATGAGGGAAGAAAACTAAAATTTATATATCATATGTGTCATAAATACATTAATATATATTAAAAATACATTAAAAATTCGTTCTTTACATTCGACAATAAAAGATTCATTGTTTACGCTTAAACTGTCAATGTCAAGCACATAATAGTATGTAGGTCAAATAGTAGCAGAGTAGGGATTTTCGCCAAGGAATTGTAAAATATTAAATTGACTGAATGAGTTTCGAGCTGTAATTTTGTGTGATTTCAAATGTTCTTTTTTCAATAGCCTGTGGAATGTATGTCAAAGCCAAAAAGTGATTAGTTTATATTTTGTGTAGTATAGTTACCAACTTTAAGTTTTAAATTTCATAGGTTTATAGGGAATTAAGGTAAACAACACACGCTAATGACGTATTTGTGCACGCTCTCATCTGATGTAAAAGAATAAAATTCAAGAAAATATGCAATAATTATACAGGTATATTCTTTGACAAAAGAACCTCAATAACGTTCAAATTTAAAAATTTAATGAATAACGGTCGAATTTTGATCACTGACTGATCACTAGTAGAAATAAACAAACGATCCTAGTGTCAGAGGGCTCAGTGGTCTAGTAACTTAAACATTTTTACGGAAGAGTCAAATCAGATAAACATGGTAAAAAATTAACTCATGCGCGACTCAAAGAATACATATACGTATTATTCTTTGTTGCATGAAATTTTATAAAATTAGTAAAAGATCAAAGGCAGAAGATAGAAATAATTTGATTTAATCTACCAAGAATAATTTTGAAGATTCAAAACTATGAGCATTTTTGTTACTAAGGTCATAGTGAGAGACATAAAATTAAAGGCAATAAAAGGGTAAAGAATTGAAAGAATATAGACACTCACTTTCATAAAAAATCAAAAATATAAAAAACATGTATTCTACATGTTTTTGAAATTACCTAAGATGTTTCTAATGAAATCCATATATAAAAAACAAGCTATCTGGAATAAGCATAGAGAATTCCGAGATTTCATTTACTAATCGTATTTATTTCACACGTATGGGTTTTTTTAATATGTTCAGTAAAAAAATTAATGAATTCATTTTTTAACCATAATGGTCTTTTAACCATGGATTTAATTAAAAAGTTAATTTATAAATCCAGTAAAGTAGTATTTAATATCTCAGTATTTATCCGAGGTCATTTCTATTTAATATTATATATATATATATATATATATATATATATATATATATATATATATATATATATATATATATGAATAAATATACAAAGAATGTGTGATTATAAAAACCAATGAAAAATATATTATATAAAATATAATATGAAAACATAGGCCTTGTTTTAAACCTGTCGAAAAATATTTGTAAATGGTATATTTCAATCAAACTAACCCGCATCACTTTGATAGTTTTGATAAAATTAGACAAATTTCATCTAAAGTTATAGATTTTTATAGTAAACAAATTTACAAAAAGATATGCTAAACAAGTAATAAGTCTTATCGTTGTTTTGCAATTCAAATCATTTGAGTATAACGACAGTTTAAGTTCATAAAACAAATGTTAACGATAATTCCAAAATAAAGCACAAGATACTCTTTCTTAACACGTTGAGTGCCACGGTATCGGATCCTTTACGGGGAGGACCGTCCCTGGATGTCACGGTATTCGATCGGATAGTTGAACCTTAGCTAATTCGGACCTCTATTAGGCAAATTTTTAAAATAAATAACTACTTTATAAAAATGTTTCGGTTTTTTAAATTTTCAAACCAAAGTAAACATGTTTTAAACATTTATTTGAAAAATTCCTAATAACTTAAGTTTTGTAAAATAATGTTAGTGTAAAATAATTTCTTTTCCACAATGTTTAACTTATTTTTATAGAATTTGTTTTAATAATTTGTTGTTTCGAAATTATTCGTAAAAAATGCTATTTACTGTTTGCTCTTACTATTTACTTTTTTAATAATATTAAAAACAACAAGTATTTTCTAAAATTTTAAAATGGTTGAAAAATTCAAGTTTTTCGCCTAGGGCCTCGTGTCTTATCTGGTATGGCAGTTTTCATGCAGTGGCTTGAAATGTTTCTTGGGACATATATTTCTTATTAAATATGTTATGTTTTTCTACAAGGAATATTCGGCTTTCACGACACGAAAGTACACAAACAATGACTGTCATATACATGTACCTTTGTTCGTTTTTAACTCGGGATGATTTAACCATTTTTCGTTCCAAAGGAGGAGACGCTACTTGATCAACTTTGTATTCTGCATCCAGCGGTAGAACAACTTTGGTAAGATAACTTTGAATTCCCTGGCTACCGTATGATTTCCTTTTCCTTTGTCGTTTTCCTTTGTGTTGTTGAAAGTCCATAACGTTATTTATAATAAAGTAACCTTTTTATTATTACTTAGACTTAACTCTTGGAAATAATTTTTACTATAACTTTATATGTCTTAATAGGTTTATAGAAATGTGTGTTCACCAAGTGATATATATTAACAAATAGCTTTGCGAACGTCTTCGGCCGAATGGATTTTTCATTAAGGTCGTAAGATTTATGTCAATGTATTAGGCGATAGATTTAATATACATATTGCACTATCTGTCAACATTTCGTAGTACTAAATTGTTTTTACTGAATGAAAATACCGATTCATATGGTAAAGGAATTATATCATATGTGTTTGTACTAATTTTCCTGAAAATGTTTTCAAACATTTAGGCGTGTTTATGTAAAAAATATTTACATTTTTGCATTTTTAATATTAGTGGGATTTTAGTGAAATAAGCCCAATCGGCTCTCTGCATTCAATTTTCGCTCCCAAATGCAAACTGTTAAAATAAATATGCGAGTTTATCCAAATTATTTTTCTAGTACAAAAATGACGTAAGTTATATTTAAACGATGTCTTTTATTTTTTTTATATTTGCTTTAAAACATATCTTGGGTTTTTCAAAATATGTAACTCAAAATTAAGAAATAATGGATTTATTTACATAAAACTGAAAAAGAGATAGCTCTTAATTTTTTTTCTTCCATTATTTTTTAATATCATCACTTTATGTTATAAAAAGTCATATTACGCTCTTTGTGATATCAAAAATATAACTTCAAGAAAATTCTCTTAATAAGGCTGTTAAGAGTTATAAAACACAAGCAGTTATATTTTTATCCAATTTAAAAGAGGAATACCGCCTAATTTAAAATAAGTTACGTTTCACTGGTGACTGAAAATATAAGACGTAGAGATCGAAACATGCTCTAATATGTGATCACCAGCACAGCTCGTTTAATTTTGATGGAAATTACCAAAAAATGCTATAAAAGTGTACCCTCATTACCAGACTGTTTGAGAAGATAAATAACCTTAACTATCTTATTTAATAGTAAATACAAATATTTATGGATATGCCATTTTAATAAGCAGGCACACCATAATTGCCTCAAATAATTCTCGAAATTTTGCATAAAGACACTTTTTATTAAGAATAATATGTGGTGCTTTTCATCTCTATTTATAAAATGGTGCTCAAGAGATCAGTAATTATATAATTTCATTTGTATTCCGCATACTTAGAGTTTACGTAATTACGTACCAAATGTTTCTAAAAACTTGTATTTGAACAGTCCTTGAAATATGTCTTTCAAAAATTCCCAATAAAACATTTAACAATCATCATTACGTAAGTCCTTGAAATTAATATACTCATATTGATTTTAAAAGGTTCTTTTAATAAAAACAATTTTAGATTTATCCATTTCAAACTAATATAATAAATTTCTTACAACTGAAAGGTTAAAAACGGTAAATGTAAAAGTTATCATATTGTTTTTTTAAATAATCGTTTTAATGAATAAAATTTCACTCATGTCTAAGATCTGTTCTTTACGTAAATAATTTTAATTTATATGTACTCAACGTTGATACATGACACTCCAAGTGGATCTGATTCTTACTGCTCTAATTTTAATTAAAAAATAATACAAAGCAACTTTGACTTAAATTCCTTTCATACCTAAATTGCATATTAAAATATTGTTACAACTAGCTTATGAAACTATAACAAAAAACAATGATAACATCATTTATCCTGTATAATATCAAAATTTTAAAATGCATTCGAATAGTTTATTTTTTATGATAAAAATGGAAAAGTTAAATTTAAAGTTATATTTAGAAATATATTTTATGAAATCATTGTAAAATGTTAAAATTTTCACAGCATTTTAAGAATATCGAGTAGCTTTCTAATACTTTCTCTTAACAATATTTCAAACTGATTTATTATTTTGTTTACTTTTATATTTTTAATTTACATTCAAAAACATATTGTCATTGTAAATTATTTTACGATGTGAAATAAAATATATTGCTACTATAAATAAATTTTATCCTAAAGACAATTAGCAACACGTAAGAGTAAAGATTTCAAATTTGTTCTGCTCCCCACTTCTTTATTACAATATATTATTTCAAGCTTGGTTTTAAATTACTGTAAGAAAAGCATCGTCTAAAAATTCTACTTGAAATTGTAAGTACGACATAAATTTTGGCTCTGTTTAAAACTAATGAAAAACTATCTGTATTCAATCCTTGCTAAATCTATTGCTTGAAAAATTAATCAAAATTTACCAAGCTATCGCCATGTTTTTTAATTTTTATTTTGCATCCAAATAAAGGTGGTAAAATAATAGAATAAAGTCGAAAACATTATCTTGCTTAAAATTCAATATAGTAATTGCATATTATTTATGTAATAATATATTAGTATTATCTTTTTTGAAAAATTTACTTCCAAACAGTTTAGAGCTTAGAAACGGACAATCGAAATTTTCTCTAAAATTTTCCCAAGATTTCACACAAGACTATGTGTGCCAATGCTTTATTACTGAACCAGGGGAAAGAATATTAAAAAAGAAGGTAGAGAATTAAAAAATCATCACCCACGATTTTTATTTGCATTAAAATTTAAAACTGAATTTCCCAAAAATATTCAATGGCCGTATTTGCTTTTTGCAAAGATATACACAAAAACTTAGTCTATTTAAAATAAAAAGAAAACAATATTAAAATCAACATAACTACTAATCTTTACTATATCACATATTTGAATATATTTTAAGAAGCGCTCGAATAAAGGCTATGATTCATCAACAAAATTTGGAGATTTCCATAATTTAATAAATTTATTCATTTTTCAAATATTATCTGACGGTATAACTTAAACAAATTTTAATTGGGTAACATTCTGATGATTAATTTGAACTGTTATAGACAACTCTCTGAGCAAGCTATTTCCGGTTCGATCGCTCAAGTTTGGAGCGGCTGCTCCTGGCTGCAGTAAATCAATCATATAATTAACAATGAAAGGAATTAATAAAGACTTCCGGAACAATATTGCTGCCGATCGTCGTCTATTAATAAGACATCGTGAACGAACTCCCTGCGTAGATATATTTCAAATCTATCCGCTCAACTTTTGTCATAATCACGTATCATCACTTACGTACTGTGAATTGAATACACTATTATTTTCTACGGTTAGGCTTACTATTTAGTAAGTTGACAATTGGAAGTCTTTTTGGTTTTCACGTAAAAAAGGAGAAAAATGTAGTATAAAGTAGTTATCCACTTGCAATGTGAATATACATACTAAAATATTTGTATTCATGCTCTTATCTCTAGCGAAGTAATTCTTTTTAAAACCGAAAAGAAATAAATTTTATTCGTGGAAAAAAGTGACGCGGGAAAAAAGAACAAATATGCAATTTCACGGAAATTAGTTAAGAAGTTGAGACCTGGAAGTGAAACAAGCAAATATCAGCAAACTCACGTTTGCATTTAAAATTATTCTGAGCACAGGGAAATCTTAATATAGAATAGTGTAGGGCAGATAAGCTTTGTGTATGTGTGTATACGTTTTCAATGTAGTGTTACTTGTTTTGTATTTTCTGTCAAACTCAACAGAATTTGAAATTTGGCGAAAAAAATATACCAAATATTTTAATTATAAGGAATGTTGCCATATTATTAAAATATTCAGTATATGGTAATGTTGCCAAATCGTTTATAATCCTTGTGCTCTGTAATGTAAGCTATATAAACCGCAACTTCGTCATTGCACATCCTGTTTTAGTTATTTTGAGATTAAAGTTGTGTTGACTGTTTGTCCGGATTACTAATGAATAAATATTTCAACAATAATCCACGAAGTTCTGCTAATTCAACATAATTCAAAAGGTTGTGGACTCAATAGCTTTAGAGTCGAAATAGTTCAACATTTAAAAACCCAAGAAAGGTGTCAAAATGACATAATCTACGTACTAGCAAATTGTAAAGTAAGGTAAAAGGGTTTTCAAATAATTCAATAATATTTATTGAAAAACTAAATGATCGCGACAATTATTTCATATGGAAGTACACTGTGAAAATATACTTTCAACATGAAAAATTGTCGAACTGTGTTGAAAGTAGTGAATTCGAAAGATGATTTGAAGGTGAGAAACAATTGTTTTCAAAGATGATTTGAAGGTGAGAAAAAAGCGTAGAAAATACTACATGTGTGTAATTATCGAAGAAGAAGAACAGGTTTATTAATTAGCATGTCTAGAGGTCAAACAATAAAGTTGCCTCTTAAGTATAAGGGTTCAAAACCATATGTTTGTGGTCCGATGGAAACCACATCGTTTGGAGGCGTGATGCAAATTTGTAAAACATATAATATGTAAAATGTCAATTAAGTTAAAATCAAAGATAGATCTTTATGATCCTAGTGCAGGGATCATCGTGTAAGCTCAATAGGTATGGAAAATTTACATCTGCTAGGGAGGGTCTTTGTTAAAATATTTAGCCTTTGATAAACTTGCCCATTCCTTTACAATCCTTGTAGTCCATGGTGGAGTATATATAAACCATAACTCCGTCACCACATTTCCTCTTTTACTTATTCCACTCAATCAAGGTATATCTCAACAATCATCCGAGAGGTTCCCTTACATTGTGCTCTATGGTTGAGGATATATAAACCATAACTCAGTCACTACACTTCCTGTTTTACTTATTCCGCTTAATGAAGGTATATCTCAACAATCATCCGAGCGGTTTCCGCGTACGTAGTATTTTTGAAATTGTCTTTGGTAGATATAATGGACAGAACTTAGGTAGACATGATGGGTAGAATGTGGTAGATATTGGCAAATGTCATGAAAATTTTATCTGCAAGGGAATTTAATTTTTTTTTTCATGTCAGAAATGTTATTAATTATACTAAACAAATCGAACTATTTTGAGTAACATATCGGAGACATTTGAAACAATATGGGTTATGGGAAACTCAACAGATTTTAACGGAGTTTGGTAAGGACCTTCGTTATGATATTCCTAAATTTAAGTTCG
Organism: Druceiella hillmani; assembly: GCA_039881145.1. Classification (NCBI taxonomy): domain Eukaryota; kingdom Metazoa; phylum Arthropoda; class Insecta; order Lepidoptera; family Hepialidae; genus Druceiella; species Druceiella hillmani. The sequence continues at coordinate 8,884,301 of JAYKKI010000043.1, forward strand.
ATTTTGGCACATATTCGCCAATACAATTCGCCATTTCAGAAATATGAGAAACGTGTTTTTTAAATTTCGAATATGGTATCAAAAATAAAGATATCAAAGAGTATATAGCAAGTGCATACATTTTATTCTTAGCCGTCATATTGGCGAAACACTTTTGAAATTTATTTTGCAAGTCAAGTTAATTTTTTCCTTTATATTTCAGTTTTTATTGTTAAAATCTAAACCTTCATTTTATCGCATGAAAATGTATTAAACAAAATTCATTTTTTTAATTACTTTTTATTCACATTTTACATTATATTCCGTTACTATATCTTAATTCTTACTGAATATCTCGAGGGAAAACTTTTTACGACGCGGCATAGTATTAGTTTAGATTCACTTTTTAATTTTTCGAAAAAAAATTAACATCACATAAAAGTTGTAAAGCTATATCTGTATTTAATACTTTTTCACCTGTTATTTTTTGTACTTATTTATTATTGTGTAGAAACTATTAAGTAGGTTACTAAAACAAACTCAAGTCCGGTAAACTGTTCATTGTAGCCTGGTCTTTGTTTACACAGGTAGTATGTTGTTTACCAAATCTATATTCGATCCTTTTACAAACAACTGATATATGGGTGCAACTTAATGCGTGTCGTGTAAACAAAATATATATTTTACTCAAATTTAATTGAATGAAAATGTTTGGGAAAATGTTAGCATTGTTTTATCTTCTTATGTTGAACTTTATGAAAACCTCTGATCTATATAAAATATATAGCCAATGTTTAATTTAATTATAAAATAAGTCCAAACACCATATAATATTCATATATAGGTATTCAATTTTTTAAAAAAACTATTTTAAAAAAATATATTTTTAAACAACTTTAAGCCATCATTTGCTGAAAAATTAAAGGTGCAAACAATATGTCGTACTAATTATTTTATGATCGACATAAGTGCAAAGTGAACGTTGCACTGTAAAAAACAATACATATTGACACATTACCAACTACTGATCGACGCTTTAGTATCGAGAAATATTCTGCTGATCCATTTGAATGTATTATTTCATTCATATCGATACCTTAATTCGCAAGTCATCAAGAAAATTTTACAGGAAACACTTAAAACGCAATTATTTTAAAATTATGAAGAATTTGGAAAACAAATTAAATCCATTTGATAGATAGAATATAATGACACGTAATTTAAATAATTTTATCGTTTTAAATTTAATTATTGTAGTTAAAAAGCCCGTTTTAAGAGTTATCTGTTTTATATAATGTATAAAACCAAGAAAAATGAAGTTAAAAAGTTTAAAACCATACGTTTTAAATAGATAATTAATAATAAGCGAAATAAATATTAGAGCTTACCTCTAAGAATATAAAAAAATAGGTTAAATAATTAATCATCATAGGGCAAATTGTCTATCTAATGGTTAATAATTTTTGAGTTGTTGAAAGACCAAATATTTCTTTTCACTAATTTTTCTTCGGGAGTTGTACAGGTCCGGCAAGATTTCTAAGGGGGTAGCTGTAGCTTTAGTGTCCTTTCTTTGGCTTAACAACTTGAATTCTTCTGAAAATTATTGCTTATAATAAATTTTTCCAGTGGGAACATATTTAAGGACCCGTTTGTCTGTGACCTGAAAATGAAAGCAAAACATTAGTGGGGTTTAATAAAGAGTATTAGCTAATTGTTCTGAGTTTCGAAATATGAACTAATTTTGTCATCTTTGGATCTCCTTTCAATTTTCCTAGTCTAATGACTTATAGAACGTTATATATTTAAAATTATTGAAATAGGTATAGTTTAGATATACAACATTGTAAAACTTGTTCTTTTTTGCCTTTTTGCATACAATTATATATTCAGCTTTTTGCATACAATTATATATTCAGCAGGAACACTAATGGCTTGGTTATCCATTTTATCTGGTGGTATCCGAGTTCTATATATTTATGTTCTACAATTACGTTGTTTAACATAGCAATATTTAAAACAACGTTAGACGACATTACATTACGGTTTTGGTAAGTACAACGATCAGTATAAAAAATGATATGTCTGTTTTGCTCTTCTAACTTGGGTATAACTATTTAGAAAATATAGTATAACATGATCATTGTATATATAACTGTTTAGATAATATAGTATGACATATTCATCGGTATTCAAGCCATCTTAACTCTCATTCCATATAAAGCAATATCCATCATCGTTTTCATATCATGGATACACCAATTGTAGTCAGAGCATTTAGTTTTGTGGTAGTTGGTAGAAACATTTAACTTCGGTGCCAAAAGAACTGCTTGTAAATCTTCAGTAACGACAAAATCCTTATTGATCTTATCCGAATCTTTTTCCATTCTTGCGTCAATTTTCTTGTCAACGTGCTCCTTAAAAATTTTCTTCGAAACTTGCCCTAATTTGTATCAGTTGCAAGTTTCACATAAGTCTTTTTTGGTTTGAATAAAGAGATTTTATTTATTGTTTTCTATATCGTTCTTCCATGTACCTTCAATTTTCTTCTTATCATAATATTCTGTTCCTCTTTCCCTATTCTTTTTTGCTTGCCCATTCTTCCTCACTTGACAGTGTTTTTTTCCTTTTTGGAAGAGGTTTTGTGGACTCACTACCAGAAATACTGTATTCAAATAGCTTTGCTTACATATCAGATAATAAAGAATTATGTGGTTGAACTACTGTTGACCATAAAAGCTGTTGTGACCTATCACAATTGTTTGATGAGCAATCTTCTAAAACATTATTTTGGATGGAGTCACTGTCATTAATATTTAAATGATCTGGACGAACACACATATATTATACTAGGTAAACATATGAGTTGATAGGAATCGCAATTCATTTTATATTAAAAATTTGGCCTATATCTTTGAGAAAAATTATAAGTTATGAAAAAAAATTATAAGTTATAAATATATAATACTCTGAAACAGTTAATTAGAGTTCAAATAACAACTTCACAGATTTGACATTGCTATAAATAATAAACTAACCTAAAACTCATAATATCATTCCTATTAAGAAACACTGTGATGAGTATGTCAAAAATGTCACAAAATATTGGTATTTGTCAATGGTAAACGTCTTATCTTTCCATTAAAAGATTGAGGGTCATGAAGTGGAAGGAAAGTTCAGTCTTGAAAAGTTTACTTTTGATTTACATAAACATTGTGCAATTTTACAAAATGCATAATTAAGAGCAACTTTATTCTAATTAGTGAAGATACAAAGGCTACGAAAAAAATTGAAAATTATTTGATTGTTTCAGAGTTTCCTTAGCATCGAAACTGCAAATTAACTACACACGTTAAAGTTTATTGAGATTATTTATTTAGTAAGTATCGATAAAATAATTAAGATGCAATTGACGATTGAAAATACAATTGAATTTTGTGCAAACTTTAGAAAATATTAGAATAAAATCCTGAATTACATAAAAAGTATAAAGTATACGCAAGATAAATCGATATTTTAACGAAAAACCGAACACAAACCTCGAAATGAAATATGAGACACCTTCTAGCCAGATGGGTTGATGATCTAAACAGGTCAATGGGAAGCGGTTCGATGTGGAAGGAACAGACTTGTGTGTGGTGACGCACCTTCGGAAAAGCTTATGTTAAGCAATGGATAGTTACAGGTTGACAACTATTATGATGGTAATGATCTATGAGTGGAAAATAAAGTAAAGTAAATGGCATTTTAAAATGCAGGTTATTGCTAACACTGTTAATAAATTACGAATCACCTCAGAGTAGCAAGTGCTATACTATTTATTTCAAAAAAGAGATCGACGATAATTTGCCACGCGCAACTAAACCAAACCAACATTATGTCTATGTAATTGAGAGTAATTTTCTCCTCAAAATTTAAAATCAAACTTTTATTGAACAATTGTTATATTACTGAAATAAGAATAAATAAATTTCCTCTTCAAATAAAAATAGTTTAACCAATGAAAGTATTATACCGTGCAAATGCACTTTTGTATGCTCGCCACTCGGGGAAATATATCAAATTTTCTATTCAAATATCACACGTGCCATTCCACCAACTGTGCACTCTGCAACGTTCAAACAACTTTAGAGAGAATTTCGAATTTACTCACTGTCGAATGCATTTTTGTTTCCTTTGTGTAGTATACTGAGAGTTCGTGGAAATATATTTGGTTATATTGAAATAACTGTAATATATATATATATATATATATATATATATATATATATATATATATATATATATATATATATATATATATATATATTAACTCAATAAATTTGATTAAAGATTGACTGTACAAGGCAACTGTGGGTACTAACAATTATATTTATAAACATTTGTTTATTACACCAACCACAGTGACGGTAGCCGAGCTCTCCCATTTTTAATAGTTACATACCAAGCTAAATTGAATGCAGTCAAACAATATTAAACATTTATTATTTTTTAGTATTATAATCTGTATTTTTCACCTTTCTGAAAAACACTTCGAGGTGAAAATTTCCATATATGTATTAAACTATCATTCTTCGTCCAACTGCATATAAAAAAATTAAATATGAATATTTCACCTCTCCCCTTAAACTATAGCGGTAATTCCACTTGAATAAGTAAAAAAAGTTTAGATGTTTTTATTTTCATTAATTTATTGCCCTTCCATTCAATTACGTCAAGCATGAATGAAGGATTTTATCATAGATATAATGTATTACCAACTAAACTATCCAACGAACTCACTCGATGCAATATCGGACTTCATTTAACAAATTGCTTATATCATCCCGATTAGGCTATTAATTATTTTATTCACATAATATTTTAGTTAATTTTTAATACAACTATTAATGCTATACTTATGGCTAATATATATTATAAATATTTGCTCTCTATTTTTTGCAGAAAATTTTCGTCAGGAACATTTTTATTTTATTTTCCGAGAGCAAATCATAATTTTCTCTCCAGGGGTTCTTAAATTTGATAAAATGGTCATATATATATTATATGGCTATAATATAATTTTTCGGTTTTTTAACACTCATATATACACAATTCGTTTTATAACAAACAAAAAAAAGGAACATATGTACAGGGTCTTGATTTAGACCCTTTATAATAATCAGAGTCTGGCGACTTACTTTTAGCTGTAATATTTTTAGTTATTGATGCTCATAATTTGAGATAACTTTCAATATTCTTATCACTAAGTTGAAAATATCTAATAATAATAATTATCTTATCCCGTCGGGTTTAGGAAACATTTGACAAAAAGTGTACACGGTTTGAAAAAAAGTGTATTAGTTTTATTTTAATGAAAATATTTCAAGTATTCAACACGGTGAACCTATTAAAAGGGGTGTTTTATAAGAAAAGTATCGATAATCGTTTTATATCATATACTATGTTAGAATATACAAGAGAATAAAATTAGAACTCGTCAAATAAGGTACATTTAAAATAAAATGTATGCTAATCGGGTGGATATTACGAGCCCTTATTTTATATTTTGTAAACGTTACGGTTTGCAACCTCCTTTCAATTTTTCCAGAATATTACACAGTCGAATTTATTAATGTATTATATATTATAAATAATCTTCTAAAGGTACACGCTGTTTGGAGTCAGCATTAACGAAATTTTATTTAAATAATACTTATTATGTGGAATTTTTCCTCAACGATTTTTTTAATACTCTGATTGAGAAAGAAATTGGAAGTGTTTAAACTTTTTCTTCTTTTTATAAAGTAATTAAATAGTTATTTGCTCACTTTACGACAATTATGTGAGTCACTTGTAATAAATTTCTTGAGAGAGCTAACCAAATACCGTTAATATTTCATCACAAGAATCTATAACCTCATGACAAATGTTCCGAAATATTAATGAAAAATTTTATCAGGAGCTGAACAAAGAATCTGCGGCTCCTTTATGTTCTATAAATAAAATAAACATGTACCTTCATTGTGCGATTACATCACTTAATATTGGATGGATTTGGATACATCCAGTTTGATTCCAACTGCAAATGCAATAATAGCATTAGACTCGTAAAATTATACAATCATACTATTGGTCAATAATGCTGTAAGCAAAGATATATTTATTAAGCAAAGAATACTTTTTAAACACAGGTTAAATTTCAAATAAATACTGGATCGTAAAACTTACATATCTAATCAGTTGATATAACGTCAGCAATTTTATATTTTTATCCAACAATTTGTTGTGAAATTGCTAATGTGCCGTCGAAAGGGATAGTTCTTAATATTATAAAATTATTAATTCAATAATTATTCCAAAAAAGTGATGGGATAAAGAATTGTCAATGCTATCATTCCATCGATGACAAGTATGCCGAACGATTATATCGATGTCCCATTTCAATGGTCTAGCGTGTAAAATTCATACGTGTTGGTCTATGTAAAATATTCATTTTTTTCTTTATTATCTCTATCCTACATATACAGACATGTCAATCTATGAATAAGTGATGTATCTGCAGTTATATTGTGCAATAAAACCGCTCCGCCTTCGATTGATGTCACGTAACTCTTGTACATCAAGTAATTATTATGGCGTAATATAATTATGAATTTAATATATCTTTAAAATATTGTTACTATGGAATTATTTAATTAGGTTGAAAAGAGTATTCACAGTTGACGTTTTAATGTTTTAAAATATGTTGCATAACGAAAATGGAACGTGAAATTTTATTAAAATAGGGTATAGAAATAATAATAATAAATATTTCAATCAATCCTTATGTTCAGAATTCCAAATTTAAATTTTCAATTGTGTCGGAATTATTTGTTAAAACAAACTATTATTTCATTTTTATAATATCTCAATATATATTTGACCAAACTGATTGTCAGTCATTTCGGTACGGCTCTTAAATATCGCATATCGCAGTGATGTTTATTCAACATTTTTCGACATTTGTTCCCAAATATTTTCATTTGGGTATAATTTTGGGTGCTAGGTCGATTATCGCAGTACTTTTAAAATGTTTAAACTTCTATACTTCAAAAAATTATTATTTTTTTGTTTCATAACATCAGAGAGCCTTGCATTTATGAAACTTGCTTCTTTTTGCATTCCCTTTTCATTTTGCTATTTCTGCATGGTTGCTTATGTCCATCGGAAGTTTGATATTTTTTGGGAAACATATTATTGAAAGGCAGATTATCAATTATTGTATGTTGGGAACCGGTTTCCCCTTCGAGCATTTTACGTATGTGAAAAAATAGGACTCAAATGTATTACACAACAATATTTGTTCAAAGACGAGCAGCCAACAAGTACGATTATTATTTTTAGACAGTTTTCCCGTAACGACGTTGTTTTTTTAATTTTTTTTACTAATTTTTTTTCTTTAAACTTGTTAACTTGTAGTTTGGGAACTTTTTGTTTACATCCCAATAATTAGTCCGCCTTTTAGTGTAAACTACTCTGTAAAGGATATCACTAAAAATGTTGAAAATTAAAAAATGCTTATATTTCTCATAAATTCCTATATCTTTCGGGATATATATCTTTATTATAGTAGTATTTACTACATGGATAAATGGTATACAAATGTTTTATGAAAGTACCAACTTAATCGAAAGTATTTAAAATAATAACTTACGTAACTTTTAAACAGACCAAACAGCGTTTTTATATTTTTAAAATATCTGTACCTCTTCCTTTTTGATTAACTATTCAAAAGAAAAGACATGGAGTTTCTTATTTAACGAACAAACAGTGTTTACACTTACATATTTCATATTAACTTAAGTCTAAAAATACACTTTAGTGCCATAATTATAACCAAAAGAAAAGTCAATAAAAACGTAAACATTCGCAGAATTTCTGTAATCGCTAAGTTAATTTGAATACATTTTGTCGAGTTTTAATTAAAATGTTATTTATATCATTGCATTGGTATGCATCACTAACATTGGTATGCATTACGCAGAAAATTTGATATCATTATCTCATAAGTGACTATAACATTGGATTTACATAATAATTCTGCAAAATATGATATGAAAATAAACTATAGATATGTTTTTTATTCATTTCATAGGGTACATTAACAAAATAAATAATTTTGAATAATATATATATATATATACATATATATATATATATAATTATTAATTTATATTAAATATATATATATATATATATATATATGTATATATATATATATATATATATATATATATATATATATAAAAAACCTTCTGTTTAAAAAATTAAATTATTGTAATAAGTGTACATCTAAGTGAACAATGTTTGTTTTCCGATTCGTGACAATTTGAGAAAGAGATTAATTTTTAAATTGTGAAGGTTTAAACTTTTGACCCTTATATCAAATTTATGTCTGAACTGAACGGGTTGTCTTATTGAAATATATGCTGTTAGATACACTAAGGACCCCTTTTTAAAGGAGAAATGGATCAAAGCCGCTGAATGGAATAGCTTATTTCCTACGAAAATAGTTACACTTTGTTCAGCACACTTTTTAGGACATGATTTTTAGGTAAATTAGTTAGATAGTAGATGTTTGTACCCAAAAGCATTACCAAATTTTTGTCAGCCATGTTATCGCCTACGTAGTCATGAAAATATTTTCATGACTACGTAGACCTAAGAATTGGTTCAAGTGGTGAATATCTGGTAGAAGATAAAGTGGTTCATGTATTTTTAGTTAAATGTTAAATTATAATAAAGGCGTTAAATCACATGGTCTCCACAGAGATATTTGATTTTCCATGCTACGAATATGCAGATATTCCTTCAAGCGATCTTGTATCTGATTTAATGAAAGCAGTAGTGGAGAAGAAGCAGTAGTGGATTGATAGAACGTTAACTGTTTAATAAATATGTGTGATTTTTTGGTCAATAAATTAAATATTTCTTTAAATTGGCGACATGTGCTTTCATACAATTCTTCGAACTTACCGCTATCTTTTTATTTTTTGCGTGTGCTTATGAGTATCTTCGTGCTCGCAAACAATAGTTTTTGACAAAAAATAGGGCTAATTCTTACACCGTAGAACCGTCTATATAATCACTCATTTTGTATAAATGCACAGCCTAGTACCTGTAATTATTTTGTCACTGGCCATAAATTTTCAATAGTTTAAATAGTCAAGTAATATTTCTAAGGGTATCCTAAATATAAACTTAATATTATTAATGATATAATTGTGAATTCGATTTAATATTATCCAGAAATATGTTGAGTTATTAAAAATTTAAAACCCGCAAAAAACATGATAATGTACTTTCATATGTGACCGAGAATATATCAGTTTGCATTTGCTTATATTAAACAACAAGTAGTTTTTTAGACTTTAATGTAAAATAGAGTTCACTTCTCTTTGAATAAATCACAAACACTTTGGCAACTTTATTTTTTGGTTACTAACATTAGGCCATTTATCAGTAGAAAAATTAAGCAAAGATCTGAATTATTGCTCTGGTTCGGGCCAGAGTTAGTGAATATAATTTCAAACTTTTATAATAGACGATTTGCTCACGAGAACTTACACTTACTTTTTAAAAAATCCGAAGGAAACTGAACTATAGTGAGAAGGTATTCTACTTTAATTTATTTTCAGAAGAGGAAATTACATGGACTATTAATTTTTTTTTAAATTGAGGTAAGCCATGCTAATATTAAATACTTTAATAACCTTCGTTATTAATCTACGACGTGTATGTACTTACACACTCATATATATATATATATGTATAAACATATATATATATTTATATATATATATATATATATATATATGTTTATACATATATATATATATATATATATATATATATATATATATATATATATATATATTCCAAATTTCTTCATTATTTTCAAATGACTATATCCCTAAAGAAAAGACCGTCGGAAAAAATAAAAAGCATTTCAAAACTTAAATTATTTCGTTCTGATTAAGTAAATTTTAATTTTATCCAACAATTTTTTTTTAGATTTAATTTTTTTTTCTTTTTGGATGATTATTTATTATGAGTCATTTTAGATCAACCAAAGATATAATTTTTTATTTTAAACGCAGTACATCGTTAACAGCAGTACATCGTTTTGGAAATCTCAAAACTCCTTCTTAAAGTCAATCTATTAACAAATTGTGTTTCATTTTAAAAAAATATTTAGAGAAAACTGAAAAATATCCATTTTCATATCATTAAAGTATTCTTTTTTTCTATAAGCGTACTGAAAGTACATGTAAAACCTCAATTCGGACAAATTTTTTTCGTTATGTTCTATACCGTGACATTTTTGGGATAATCTAAAAATATGGAATTTTCACATTTTGAATGACATTTTCTTTACTCTTAGTGTGAATTTACATAACTTCGTAAATATTTATTGGATGCCTAAATTTTTTTTGTCCATTTAGAGTCAAAACATATCCCAAATGTACCATAAAGCTTTTCAAAGTTATGAGTCTTCATATTGTTACCAAGTTAAAATGTTAAATTTTCGTGATGTTTCTTAACCAAATTAAAATAAATGGTAGATAAAACGTAAGTGGCTTAATTACATATGACACTTAAATTTATAAACTTTATCTCAGTTAAATTCGTATTTTGTGCAGATATGGTTCAATATTTTTGTATTAACGAAACTAGTCAAATCATAAGGGCATGATCAATCAAGTAACTTAGAGATCACAAATATGTTTTCTTTTTATAAGTAATGTTTAACTTAAAACAACCTTAAACAACCATAAAGCTTTCATGTTTCTTCATATTGTCATTTAGCGTAAACCTAAGCTTTTGTCTAATTCATCTTTACAATGATGAAAGTATTATGCATATTAAATATGGTTGTCTTCTCAGGTCATGACCACCGCCAAAAATGTAAATTAAATCAATTGTGGACCTGTGCTCTCTATCTAGATATATGTACGGTTAGGCAATTAACTCAGAGTCTGTATCAAAAGTTATAGGGGAAAATTACTTTTAATAAAGGTTCTATGTCACAGAAATAAAAAAATTATTTAAAATGAAGAGAAAATACAGCGGAACGCCCTTTGGTGACTGTAATATATTGACGAAAAAAATTCACTGATTGAATTTTAAATTAAAAAAAACAATAAATTTACGTGTTCATTGTGAAATTGAAGAACCAATTTAAGAACGTCTTTTTTGCTAGTTTGAACATCTAACGATCCTTAATTGAAGTATAATATAGAAAATTAAGTGTAGGAACGATTTATTAGATGTGACACGTCAAAGTGATAGACAGGATATATCAACGCAGGATTCGAGAAAGATATTACATTGTATTTTAATTGAACTGTTTTTTCTAAAATAAATTGCGTTTAAAGAGAATTATATAAAACGTATTTTTCCATTTTCGTACGAGAAAAAAACTATTATTGAGTTTCAGGAAAATTTTAGACAACCGAAACAAAAACACCAAAAACTGTGTACATAAAACTTTATACATCCACGCGTAATTTCTGTTCTTAAATAATGTACTGAACTTTATTTTACTAAGTCCTCTCTCGGGATATTCATAATACCCTACTATTTAGACCACAATTTAATAGCAAATTTTTGGCACTGGGAACAAATAAGGAATTTTAGTCTTGTGAACTGTAAATGCTTATGATTATGAAATATTTTGGAGCTTTCACGTTCGTGCATAATATTTTGGGATAAAATGACGAATGATGTTTTCCCTAATTGGATGTAAATTCAGTTTCATGGTAGTAAAATGGTTGAATTGAATTTTAATTACAATTACTCCGAATTATCATTACATATCAGATTTCGCATCGTTTATTATGAAAAACGAATTTATTCAACTTTATGCTAATTAATTTTATTCGGCCACAATTTATGACATTTGAAACACAGTTTTACGAAATTCGATAATGGATCCACAGAGAATTCAGAAACGTATAAGTCGAGGAGTGGAGCACATGAATTATTATATTCTACTTACTTGACGGCAAAGTAGATAGTGCTCCTTTCGGTAAGCGAGATTTACGATGTAGTCACACATTTTTAGCTTGTAAAAAATATAGCAATATATGATCCCATAAGGACGAATCGACCTATTTAAACGACCGTAAAAAGATACCATATTTTAGAACTTATTTTTTATTCTAGTATGAAATTGTTTTCCTTTTCAATAAAACAACCAGATGTATATAATTCTTTCAACTAGTATTCAAAATAAAAATAAAACCTTAGAAAATTTTTTACCTGATTAAGTTAAAATAGTTTTGTTAGTGTTTCAAATTTGAAACAAATGTGTAAGGAAAATATAAGGATATTTTAGTTATATTAAACTCGTAGCGGAATGTTCTATGATGCAAATAATAAGCAGTTATTGCAAAATGCTTTTTGCATACAACGATGATTTTTTTAGTATTTACATATTACAAACTATAAGTTCCTAGTCGGCTAGTAAATTATTTGAATTTCTCGTATCTTAGGTATTGATCACCCCACGTTCAATGACTTCGGTAGAACACAGGTTATAAGGAGAGTCATTTCATATATGAAATGTATTAAAAATTGTTCAAAATCCTATATCTAACAAAATTATTTTAATACAGTATAAGACTACTATTATACGAATTACTTCAATTGATGATGGCAGATTTAAACGTCTTTCTTTTATCATTTCTTCGTCATATAGTGACGTCAGTATATGATTGCAGACATTTATGAGAACTAAGAATCTCGCTTCATGTTATTGATTAAGTAAAAGTTTCGTTAAACTAAACGTTTTTATCGGACACCAAATGGTAAGTTTTAAATCATTGAAACTACTTTGTACATATTTCGGGGAAAGTATTATCTGGTTATCTATTTACATAAAAGTGGCGATAAGACGAATTTAAATCGTGAACATTTTGCAAATGAAGGTTTGATTCGTGAAGTATTAATGCATGTCGCATTACTTTTAATGGAGTCACTGTGATAGCCTCGCCATTATTATTTAGTTGAGAATAGATCATTTTTTATATCTTACCCTATAAGGTAACTTTTTTTTCACTACGAAACTTTCTAAACAAATGTAAGTTCGATAACACGTTGCTTTACTAAAGTTTAAAGTGTATGAACACTTTGCTGCGAATTAAATAGTTTTTGGATTTATATCCCGTTGAGCAAATATAATGCACCTCACTTGGTGTTGCATATTTGATTTTTTGTCGTATTTTTTAAATGTTGCTCAGAAATGTATAAATTTGACTTTAATTGATATATAGCAAAAATGACAAATATTCCGATTTGTCGCTTGCGAACAAGCAAATATTTAGCAAAATATGTAAACAAACCATCTTACCTTAGCGTAGTAAATACGCAAGCAAAGCTGATTCACGATATTGCGTGAAGGGTAGAACTACGAGACGGATAGTCTTTTTGATAAACAAGAATTAATTATTACGAAGAACAGTAACATAATTATTTATGAGACCATGAAATAAAACGCAAGACTCGTTAAATAAAAAGTGAATATTTATGTTTAAAGACAACATTTTTAATACGAGAATTCCGAAACTAGCTTCTAAGATAAGATTTCCAATTCCGTTTAATTATTAACAATATATAGAAAGACAATATGACTGAAATGAAAATATATTTCGTTTAATATATTTGTCGTAATAATATCTGAAAACACGACAATGGTTAGAAATAGTTTGAATAGACAAAGGTTTGAAATTGAATAGCACAGGAAAGATTAAAATGTCGGTCTGAAAATATAGTACAATATTTATATAACTTTACGACTTTAGAAAATATATAGGGAAAGGGAAAGCATTCATTGGAAGGCACTTAGTAGCCAAGCGATATCTTCTAATTTCAAAGAAAACTTAAAAGTTTTACATTATATATATATATATATATATATATACATATATATATATATATATATATATATATGTATATGTATATATATATATATATATGTATAACTATATTAACTATAATTTTGATTAGTGGAAACTATAAATTTTGGAATCTAGTCGGGATTAACAAATGATAAATGTTATCCGTCGCAACAGATGTGGAATAATCTAAATGGATGATATAAAAATGTCTATTTTATATGATTGAATACTGGCTAAAATTTTTACGTCAGTATCATCGTCTAATCTACTAAAACACTTAATCCTCTAATTTATGTCACACCAGACCTGAACGAACTAGTATTTGTTTAAATGAAATACCGAGTGGGAATATTCAAGTTCAATCGGTATCTTACTTTTTTAATCACTTATTTTTCTCCATAAATTTTTAAACACTGTAATTTAAGAATAATTTAATTAACATTTATCTTCCGCAGTATAACAATTGTAGGGGAAATTATATAATTTGTAATTTACAATTTGTAGAGGAAATTATAAAATTTCATTTTTTTTCTGGATTATTTATAAAATTTAGAAACTAATTTCACTGATTTCTGTAAATCATTTCATTTGAAAGAATTATTTGTAAAATTATATTTTTGTCAGATTTTTCAAACTCGTGCTTCCAAAATGGAACATTCTCATATTTGAATCAAATTACTGCAGAATTAAAAAAAACTACGAATTTGTTGCTGAAGCAGGTTTGATCGATGGTGTTTATAAGTTAAAAACACACAAAAAAGGTTGTTTGTTGACAGCTTCGACAATGGTAGACGGGGATATATAGCACAGAATATTAGGACACATTGATAGCACTGATAAGAACAGGAAGAAGAATGGCTTTGTGGAGAGTTTAAACTATCCTGATAATTATGATGTAACCAAATCAAAGTGTAAAGTGTACTGTGAGGGGAAAGAGACACGGTTACAATTCTCAAATGCAGGCCATAGAAGTATCGATACTCTACAGATTACACTCTCAGATATATGAAACCCTATGGAATGCAAGTCCATCGAAGGAGTCAGTTACTTTATATTGTTTATAGACGACTACAACCGAATGATATTTATATATTTACACAGCAAAAAGTGATGCTTTGCGTTACTTTGAAAAATTCAAATCACTTGTTGAGGATCGGTTAAATAGGAAAATTAAAGTACTGAAAACGGATAATGGTTTCGAATACTGTGGTAATAAATTTTAAACATATTTAAAGAGCGAAAGCATCATTCATCAGATTCAACCCATATATAACAGAATAAAATGGGCTAAATGAACAGATCAATAGAACAATTATGGAAAGTGCTAGTAGATATGTATTATTTGAAGCCAATTTAGTAGATTGTATCGGGCAGGGATGGCCAACACAGGTACTTGAAAAATCGTATCGTCTACTTGAAAAATTTAACCGTTTCTTCGGCCGCCAGCAAAACTCCATATGAATTTTGGCATGATGTTAAACAAGATACAAGCCATCTCCACATCTTCAGTAGTCCAATAATGGTTTAAATTAATAAAGAACAGAGACTTAAATGGGATAAAAAAAAACCCAAAATAATATTTCACTAGGTTCCTCTGAAACTATGAATGGGCATATATAGAGTTTATGACCCCATACAAAATAAAGTAACTATGAGTGGGGATGTCATCATAATTGAGCCTCCTAGAAAGTCGAAGGCAGTATTCTTTGTTATTCAAAATACATCTTCAGAGGTGAATCGTAATGTATCTGAACCTGTAGTCAAGACGAACACAGTAAATAATTCTACATCCAGTAGGTCAGACCATGCTAACGTTGAAAAATTGCCAGAGATGGAGGAAAATTTACAGGTGATAGGAGTATACTCAAATAAGGATTTGGCAGGAAGTAAACAGCAGAGGAAATTATCTCAGATATATAGTTACATGACTATAGGTTACATATAAAACAGTTGATATTAAATATCGATTAACTGATGAAATGCCAGCAGATTTTTTCACAAAAACTTTGAATAATGTCAAGTATTATTACTCTATGAAGCTCTCGGACGTTTGTATTGTATTGTAGATTTATGTTTATTTGCTTATTATATATAGTGGGGGTGTTGATTATTAATATGTAATAAGAGCCATTTACTTTAGTGTTTATTTTGTATGTACCTGAGCTTGTCGATGTTGCTAAATTAAAAAGAAATAAAAAGTGACACATTCCTTTTTTGTCGTGTCGCTCAATTTCTCTGGCACGTTGATTTATTTTAGTATCTTCATTAAAGCCGATTGCAAAGGGTACAATTCGATACCAATGTTAGAATAAGCATTATGATGTATTAATCGTGGAAGGGGAAAAATCACTGTGTCTAAATAAAATATGTAAATATAATCCAAATGTAAAATAAAACAAAATTAAAACAGTTCCACTGCCGAAAAAATATCAAAAAATATTTTCCGTTAGTTATTATTCCTAAATTAGATCCAAAACATTTTAGGTTACAAATATAGAATTATCAAGTCGGAATACTTTCAAGCTAACGATTTGTCGACATAGCATTTCGAGTCATATAAAAACCATTATCACATAGCATTGTTATTAAATTAAGAGTTTTTTGAGAAATCTGTATTAATTAATAATTTTGTGTATATATGTAAGTAAAGAAGTGGTTTTGTTACATTTGAGACAATTTGGATATGTTTTTACTTTTAAGGCGTCAAGATAAAATATTTCTTGTACAGCCGGATAAATAAGAGTCAAAGTTACTGAAAAAATTATGAAAAGGTAGTGTGTTCGCTCAACTTTAGTATTTTTGATCATTAACTTAAAAGTTAGGTATCGCAGAAGGAGACTCGTCGGAGATTCATAACAATTAAAACAATCCCTGGAAATGACATCTGCCGGCTAATACTTTTACTCTGGACTACTAAAGCAATAGAGAACTTAAAAGCTAAAAAATGTTTTTTTCAAAGCCAACTCCCGTGGAAAATTAAATCGATATTAAAGACCTGTCTTTAAATAAAGAGATTTAATTAGTAGACATATGCAAACAATGAAACTGTTATGTGTTTGTACCATAACAAACTCCATAGAAGCTCTATAAGTTATAGATCAAAGATCAGCGGAACGAAATTAATCCAAGAGTTACCTCATGATCAATGTAAAAGTGCAATTGTGTGGACCTGCAACTCGCTTTAGCTCTGATGACGGGATTGGCATTCTTACGATCGTGCTTCAATTCTCCGTAGAGTCACTCAATTAAGTAACTAATGTTGACTTCGGATTTAATAAACTCATAAACTTCAATATCCAGAGATACAAATATAATAATGGTGATTAAACTGTCTCAACACAAGACGATGTTGTAACTAGAGGGGTATTACACATTGCAAATGACCAATAACTGGAAAACTGAGCTAAAACAATTGTTCTCAAATTATACATGACCCCAAGCTATCAGTTTCATTCAAAAGTTGAAGATAAAACATAGCTACAATCTTGATAATATTTTCGTTAATAATATCATTAAACGACAGCAAAACTAATTCAATTGGGTATGTTCCTTTAAAAAAGTGCTTTTATTTCAAGTGAGTACGATGGGACCTACTTACAGCGTAGTTTGATAATAAAATCACCAAGCTAGCTTCAAAACACTATGATACTTTCGTAGACTTGACCAAGAAAATATCTTGGCGACAAATTCCAAGAGACTGCTGCAGCAATTAAATAGCAGCATCTACCCACGGCTTGCCCCCTAGAGAAGTACTAGCAGCTTTTCAACGTAGACCCATTCTTCTACCATACAATCGAAACAGGCAAAGAATTCCGCAATGCCGTAATAACATCCTGAAGGGGGAATTGGTATAGCTTGTTTTCGATGACATGGACTTGAAATAAAAAAGTCGACGTACGTGGAAACTTAACAAGAACCTTATTAACGATGCCACCAAACTCCAGCATTCTTTCAAACGGAAATAAATTCCTACTACATAGCTCATCAGCTATTACTTAATGATAGACAGTCAAAGCGGATGTGCTGATTCAAATCGCAACATCAGTCTATAAGGCACTTAATCACGAATAAGCAGGTTTCAGAACTGCGAGATCTATCTGCTAACAACTCCTCAACCTTACTCAGCCGATAGAAGATGGTTTTGAAAGAAAAGAAGTGACACGTGTTCCTTTCATTGACTTCAGCGCTATGTACGAAAATATCAACCAAAAGTAATCAGCCTTCAATGTTTATCGGCAACTAGACAAAAGATTCGCCTTTAAAGGTTTTGAAGTATTTCGAGCTGATGACATTCATTTAAAGTATCCTGTAGAACTGGTGCTTAATGTTCACTTAAAAAAAACAGAAAAAGTTGCTAGAGAACACAAAATGATGGTATCTTCCAAGGAAATGTATTGGTCATTCTGTTCTATAACATCTATACCATTGACCAACAAATCATTCTGAGGTCAAACTGTTCATCCACATTTGCAACTGTCAACTAAGGGTAATTTTTATAGAAAATGGTTTATAAAAATTAAACTATTGAAAACTATCGCAAAGACTATTGATCTTATATGCAGAAAAATATTATAGAAATAATATAAAACTATCTCCTTATATGCATAAATAACTGTAGCGTGTCCTCATATGTACATACGTACGTAAGTACACATCAATGAATGGAAACGCATATTATTTTTCAAAAATAAATTTAGATCGTAGTTAATATTCTTAAAAATAAAAAATTGTAATTTTTAAAAACAAAGATTCTCCTTTTTTCAAAATTAATTACTTCTAAAATTAGACAGTTGTTAGTACAGGCAGATATCATTACCACTCGAGGCTGCCACTCTAGTCGATATGAAAGCACGCCTCCTATGCGTAGTAAAGCATCCAAGTCAGGCAATTTTTTTAATGATTAAAAACCATGTAATAGATAAAAACATATTTTTGAAAGTAATTTTTTTCATTTCTTTTATATCCTAACGTAATTTCCAATTTAAGCGCGAAAAAAATATTCCACTGTCCTAGAATTGCACTTACAACATCTTGAACGAACTAGTTTTTGTAAAATTTAAAAGTTCGGCGTGAATTAAATAGCACCATACAATTCCCTATATAGGTGTTTTCAATTACTGCAATCCGAAATATTTAAGAGGTTCCGTTAAAAAGGTTTATGGTTCACGCTTTAAATATTTTAAAAATATTGCAGCGAACAATTTTCATAGCTATTTTATTTGAAGTTTATAATAAAACAAATGGTTAAAATATATTAATCTGCTGGGATTGCTACTTTATTAAATATTGAAAATAATTTAAAATTATTCTTTTAAAAAAGGTAATTTCAATTCTGTAAAATTCTGCTAGTATATAATTCATGCTCCATACCGCTTCATATTCTTTCTACGTTCATGAAACCCATTTCCATCCATCTTAATTGTGATTATTTATACTTAATTTAAATAATGGTCCCTACTCTCGTAAGTATAATTATTACTGAAAATAATTAATTAAAAATTTAATGTGGAATAAAGCCGCCATCGAACCTTGGTTAATAATATTCAGGGGTTATTAATATTCATCTGGACGTAATTTGTAAAAAATTTTAATATGTTCAATAAACATTCATCATAATTAGGAGAAAATACTATCTGTTATTATTGTTATATCTATATTACATTTAAGGTTATTAAGTTATAAAATAATTCGATATTGGTGTGATATCTTCTTTTTTATTACAAAATATGCTAAATAATAAGTCATTTATCATTTCACTAACCGCTCATGGTACATCAAAGCATTCTGATCTTTAATTGTATCTAATATTATTTATGTTGTATAAATTATTTACACGAAACACCCTTTTTACAATTTTTTTTCATTAGGGGCTAAATTTAAGGATGAATTTGAAGTCCACCATGAAAGAACAGATTTAAATCTAATTTAGAATTGTATTTCATTTCTGACTTTCATTCTCTAATACTCACATCACTAAGTTCTTCCACTTTCAGCAGTAATACGGAGTTCTTAAATACAACTTTAACACTTAATAATACATAGATTAATGATAGTATCAGTCATGTCTATCTATTATGGGCTGACAAAACCTGAATTTGAACTCCATAGTGAATACTCAGCATAAGGCTCAACTGGTGATATGATTACAAATTAGTTTATAGTCAACTAACTAATTTATTCTGCGAATAGCTTCCGCCCATGACTTTGTCTCCCTGAACTATGGAATAAGCGTCAATCCAGGGTATAATCTGTCTCTGCTTCATTTTTTTCAAGATCCATTTATGTCCTATAGTAACTTCGTAATCGAGTTACGTGAGGAAGACATTTTTGTGAGCTACCCCACAAAAACCTTGTTCGGTTTTGGGAATTTGTGGTATTTAACCTAAATTAATATATGCTAAAATGAAACATACAAAATGTTTCTTACACGCGGTACTGCGAGATTAAGTACGAACATAATGAACATCATCTAATATGCATGTTATCCTTAATATCCTGCTATTTCGGTTAACTCATGATATAATCTATTCATATGCCAAATTTCGTGAAGATCCGTTTATAAATTACGAAGTTATAGAGCAAAAATATCCATTAATTTATTAATCCATCTAAACATTTGCATTAATAATATTACTTAGGATGCTATACGTTACATAATACTAAAAATATTTTTCTTTGAAATCACTTTAAAGACAAATAAGAATAAGAGAAAAAATACTTTAATTTTTTAATAAACAGAATAAGGCCATATGTTACGGCAGTGGAATAACGTAATTTTATATAAATTTTCATTTTCTATTTTCGGCTTTGATATAATGGTACACTCCCAATCTATTTGTTAGTAACAAATAGGATTGGAAATTGAGGCATACTACGAATCCATAAAATGCTTGCAACAATTTAACATTTATCTCCAATCAAGTTAACTATATAATATGGAATTTATTTAAATGCAAATTTATAAATATCATTTGGAAAATTTAGTATAAGGTGCTTATAAATATATAAATCTAATTATTTTTACAGAATTACACTCGATTGGCAAGTATGACATCCAATTTTCGCTGGATACCCAAAAAACGCAACCAAATATAGACCAACGATTTGATACGGCCATCTATATATTTATATGTATGGAATATCGAAAAATCGAAACGAAACGAAAGGAGTTTTGTAATAAAAAAAATATGAATCAACGATATTAAGAAAATCAACAATGGATTCAATGTAAATTTTTGGTTTAATATTCTATTTTAGCATTAATAATTAAATTCAGGTATTTAAGATTTCTGTAGTTTATTAAATTCCTGCATATTTTATCTGAAGTTTACATACTATTATGCAAGTATATATTTACATTTTAAGAACATGCTAATATTGCTAGAGGGACTGCATATGTTTCATAAATTAATATATTTAATAATAAACGATCGCTAAGACTTTCTGGTCGCTAACACCGACCATCAATTACATCATATCAATTGTGTAATTAATAATATCTGAATGAAAAAATTCTGAATGATAAAATTTGGCCAGCAATAATGTGGCCTCGGATAATATTATTAAGATTTTCATATAAATTTGTTGGCATGGGTGTATCTTCATGTTGATATATAATAAGTCTCAACTTGGAAAAGTTTCACATCTGAGCTTTAATACTATATATGAGAGTACATTCTGTAATTTTTTTTCGTTAATAAGTTAAAATGCAAAATTTGCAAGTTATTTTTTACCTCAATAACTAAGAGTTATCGATTAATAAATTGGAAGAAAATACAATGTTTAGAGTCATTTATTCATATGACATTAATGTCATGCAATTATGTACATACTTTGTATTGAAATGATTCGATCGTTTTTCAATAAATAAGCTACCTAGAAATTAAATATATGATTCGAATAATTGATTGACTTCAATATCAGGCTTCAGTATTTCTCTCTAAAAATAATATTTGACCTAAATAAAACATATTATTAAGTATTACCGTTATTGAATATATTTGGCGTTAATTTTGCAGAAATTCATTATTCACAATTAAACTGAACTATGTGATGTATCATTATTTCTACTTTCTTTAAGTTCTTTACCACGACCTAGGTGTCGTTGTATTACAATAGAAATCTTAATATTATTGTATATTTAATAGAAATCTAGACCTAGATATTAACAAAAATCTTATTAGCAAGCCCTGGTAAAGAAATTAAAGTAGAAATAATAGTACGTCACGTAGGAATTTAATTGTGTATTCTCGTTATATTATGAGTTATATTCTGACTGAAATACGTTATGATTTTTATGAATTCTGATCATTAAAAAATCTCAATTGTTATTTTTTAATATCATCGTGAGTTCCAAAATGAAAATCAAGTCAAATCAACAAAATGGTTAAATGCAATCGAATCAAGTTTACATTATAGGGTAAAAGCTTTATGCGCGTATCAAATATTAGGCATAAAAATTATTTACATTAAATCTTGCATGATTTATCTTTGAAATAAGCCCAGCATAAGTAAAAGAAAAACTCTGAAAATCGTTAATATGTAGTTATATCTGCGCCCGTGGAAGATACTGTAGACAATATATTTTCGTTTTAAAAAATTGAAATTTTGTGAACGTAGTAATAGAAATATTATGTACATTAAATGTTTATAAATACCTTAACGTGTACAGTACCCTCGTTGTGCGAGTTACATTGGTGCTTGAAAGGTTTTTTAGATTAATATTTCCGTATAAGATAACAAATGAGATATTTTTGGGATATATATTTGATTGAGCGATTATAATACTAAATAAATGAAATAAACAATACACATTGGTAATATTTACCTCGTGCTGTGAAATATTTATTAGGCTTTATTTGATGTGTTTCTTCGGTAAGTAACCATTTAAGAAGTTCCTGAAAACAAAGAACACAGAGATTATGCGTATTAGTCAGCAAGCTAGTAATATATCAAGGAAAGGCTTCCTTGCAGAGAAGTGAATTAAATTATTTCTAAAAACATTTATTAAAAAATATGAAAACGTAAATATTACTTTGAATAATAAATCAATTAATACAACTTCATGAAAAGTTGCAGCTGGACTATATAAGTGATTATACATATAATGTGAGTTGTTAAATAATCAATGTTATGATAATTGCAAATAGTCATCAACATGTCGACCTTTTTTTTAAATTTAGAGGACGAAAAAAGAAGTAGTGTATACTTCTTTATTTAATTATTATTAAAAGAATGTTCAGAGTTACCGCAAAGGAAATAAAAACGGAAACCTTATAAAATCTCTCACGTATCTGTCCATCTATTCGTGTGTCATAGCCCTTCATCTCGCGAACTTTTTAGGTATAAATTTTAAGTTTGTTATAGTCATAAAGCATATTAAACCATCCTTAAGTATATATGTACCATGTATTTAAATAGTTGACACTCAAAAATATTTGTTTAGGAATGTTTAGCCGACAAAAGAAGTAATTATTTTTTTATTAGATGTATTGTGTGGATTTCACATTAAAAGAAAAAGTTATATCGATATCCATACTTATTTCGTCAGGATTTTTTTTGAGATAATTCTGAAGATTATTGAAAATACTTCCCACCCTATCACCAAAATTTCCACTGCCAAAATTATTACAAAACAGCGTTGCTGTGGGTTTACTTATAGTTTACCGGCAAAGTATAGCTATGATAATAAGTTTGACAATTTTTTGAGATGTTCACGTTATTTTTAGGTCTAATGGAAATAGTATATACATGTAATAGTTTGCTTTTGATGTGGACTTCTATGATGATTATAAACTAACATATCCAATTCACTTTTCGACAACAAATTTTTGTTTGACGATATTTACTGTTGAAACGTGTTTTTAAGAAAAGATCAAATTCAATAATGAATACACAGTGGACTAAGAAACATACGAGGTGAAGGGTACATCACTTGATTTACTGCGTCATATTTATTTGACGGCCAAGTAGTCAGCGCTACTTTCCGTCAGTGAGATTTACAATATAGACATTCATTTTTCGATTTGTAAAAAACGTGGCAATCCATTATCACGCAATGAAGAATTAGCCTAATTATACTAATATGAGAAGTTTCCATTTGTTACTTGAATAAAAAATTACTTAATTTTTAGTACTTAATTTTTTATACAAGTATAATTGCGTCGTGCCGTTCATTAAAACAACTGAAAATATGTAATTTTTTCAAGTGGTTATTTATTACTTACATAAAAATAATAACAAGAGCTAATCAAATCATTTAGGCAATCCTAATATGCAGTGCAGTTGATGGTATGTGAAATTAGTAGAACCTAAACTATTCTCATATATTATTTGAGCTAATTGAGATTAAATATTAAAAGGAAGAAGTAATTAATTACGAGATTACATCCGATCACTGCAAAGGTAGAATACCTACAATGGAAATATTTCCTCGCCAAAACGCTTCATGACAGTGAATACCCTGAGACGACTCCGGTATCTTTATTGATTCCTTTAGTCATTAATTAAATGATTAATTTCTTATTAGTGGCCATCAGGATCAAAACTCATTGACGACGAGAAAAACGAAAGTTCCGTTTATTCAGTACTCATTAGCTAAAAGTTTTTATATGCCATATTACTTTTGATGGCATCAGTGTGTTAATTTCACCGTTAGCCGTCAATTGTAAACACTTATGGAGAAATATTATGCCAATACTGCGTATTATTTATTGAAATTGTATTTTTTACGTCATATATTAAAAGGTGACTTCATATAATTCACTACAAATTTCTTTTTTATATCCTGCATTCGGTACTACAATGCCTTATTGAAGTTAAAATTATTTGTTCATTTTGTTTGTGTATTGGCTATTCGTTGTATTTGCCCCAAATTGTCAAGAAAATTAACTATAGATATTTCTTTAATTGCCACATATAACAAATAGAGAATCTTCCAATTTATTGCGGGGAAAAAAAAAATGTTCGGCAAAATATACAAACGAATCATCTTCATTTGATGTAATAAATACATAGCGCTAGGTTATAAGATCACACGAAACGTTGACTACAATATTAATAGTCTTTTACAATAACATGCTGTAACGTATTTATTTTCAAATGAAGGTCCAGGAAATAAAAGGCAAATATTTGTCGGAATATAGTTTAAAAAAAATATGTGGCGATGATCTGTTAACTATTTTTATTTGGGACAGTTATATTATGTATTAAATAAATAATAAAACCGAACAATACGATAATATGCGAGATTTTCACTTACATTTAACCCTGAATAATATATGATAGGATGGTTTTATAGAACTGAAAACGTATTCCACTTAATATATAATAATTATGTGAGGAAGTACCGTTTGGTTTGAAATAATTATAAATTGACATGTATTGTAAAGACCATAACATTAAATTCTAATTATATTAATAAACAATTTGAGTTTTGTCAGTGCTAGGATACATTGATTGGATGGCACTCAGAAGCTTTACGATTACTTTGAACTTGAAATTAAGAGTTATAAAACTCTGCGGCATAAATATTAGAAAAACTACACGTGTTATTTATCTATAACGTATTGGGTATGATGTTCATTAATGACCATTTTGACCATCTATTCAGAATTAAAAGTGATAAATTGTATTTGTGATGGATGAATGAAGGATTTTGGGATGGTTGAATGAAGGATATAAATACGTAGATTCTATATGATTGAAGACCGGGTGAAAATGATATTTCGGTAGCATCATCTAATCTGCTAAACTACTTCATCTTACGATTTATTTCATGGCAGGTTCCTATGAAATATTATGTTTATGTCGTTCTGAAATACTCTGCATGGATATTCAAGTACAAATGCGGCCCCGTGTTTTATTATTTATTTTAAATTGTAATGCTTAGTAATTTTTAAACATTAATACAACAAGGTAATTTATGTATTTTATTATAAATCCATTCTGCAATTCACGTTGAATTATTTAAACTTGGAGTGTTGTGTTTACTCCTGCTTGTAAAATCTAAATATTAATATTTCTCCAAGATACTAAGATTAACTAAGCCTAAGATTACTAAGGATTGGTTTTAGCCTTTATCAAGACGATATTGATTACGAATACATATTAAACTTAAACTCATATGCTTTACAATGTATTGATCGTATAAAATATGTAACGAAAGTAAACTGTTGGTTTTGTGTTTTGTATAAGTTTACACCTTTAATAGAGTTGAACGCAAATTATACAAATTAACACAAGTTTTATAAAAATAAAAACGAAATAATATTTTTAATGGTAAATATTATTGTTTTCATTCTTGTCTCGATGGAAGCTCAAGGTAGTACATGTGTTTTATTAATTTGGTTCCATTTTCTTTCACAGGTTTTTTAATTTTAATTTTAATTTTTATGATAATTAAATCAGTGGCCTACCCTGTGCCCATAGTTGCTCTATTGATAGAGGAGTTTATGTTAAATTTATTTTCTTCTTGCTGAAAGCTACGTTAACTTCTATATATCTCATTAATACTTCAAATTATTAACATCTATAAAAATTATATGGTAAATAATTAATAAAACTATAATACTCCGTTTACATTTTAAATATAATTTTTTAAATTATTTGACAGGACACCATCTCATTGTAATAAAATATAAGAAGAAAAAGATGAGATAATATGAAGGAAATCTTCAGGAAAATTTCACATATTAGTGATATAGATATTGAAAACACAACTTTTTGAAATATAGTTACTAATGGTTAATATGTAAATTACTAGGACAGTTGAAAAATCTTCCGCCTGATAAAGAGTCATGAGATTCTTGAGAATACTTTTTCCGCTTGAAGAAAAATCATGGAAGTAGAAGAAAAATCAAGTCAATTTATTTATATCACAGACTTTCAAATCGGCATAATACAATTTCTTCAACTTTGAAAAAAAGTGATTGTTTTAGTTTGACCTCATCATACGAAACAAATTTTTGTCCAGCGAAATCTTTCCTCAGATTTGATCAGATGAAGAAATCATAGAACAGAAACCCAAGCTGTGTGCAGGCCTATTATCGAGATGGGTAGATAGAGCACTACCTTTTTGGACAGATGTGGACATTAGACCTTTAGTTAGTCTAGTAGCGAAGGGCAATGTTCACCTGTAATAGTCGCGTGCGAGGAATGATTAAATGTCGATCTGCATATAAAATTTTATAACGTTTCCAATTTTTTAGCTTGAAATTTTAAAATTTTGAAAGCTGTACAAATAAATAAAGAAAGTATCTCATTTTTATATAAATTCCCTATTTTTTCTTTTAAAACAGGAAATCAAACTCGACCCGGGTTATAGAATTTGCAACACCTTGCATGAATTTTTTCTGGAAACTTTTGAAAGTTTTGTTTGAATTTAATAGCATTGTATTTATAGCGTTGTTTTGTAGAGTTTTGTAACTTCTTTCCAATTTTTATATTCCGGAAATTATTATATGCCATTTGCTTTAGGGAGCTTTATTAATTACGTGTAGTTTAAATTTGAATAAGTGATTCATAAATATTTGATGACATTAATAAAGTTCGCACTATTTTAGGTAAAGTTAATAGCAAAATTTTTGTTTTATATAATTGAGTTTGTAATTTTATTCAGCATTTGCTTTTACCCGGGGCTTGGCCTGCATAGCTCTTTAATTAGATCTGTGAGATTTTGATGCTAGTTTTAGGTTATCGAGTCACGTAATTACCTATTTATATAAGTAACGGATATATAAGACATCCAAAAAAAGACCTGTGTTAACGAAAATCTGTTAGATACGGCATCCACGCGACTAACTAATTTATATAAGTGCCTGATATATACGGCATCCACAACGTCTTGTGCGCACGAATGCTGTATATATAAAACAAGCGTATGAGCACCGGATGTATATAGCATCCACGCGGTATCCTCTATGCACAAGCACCGAATCTTAAGGCTTCCATATGACAACCTATCTACATAAGTGCCGGACATATACGACATCCACGCAAAGACCTGTGCGTACGAGCGCCGGATATATACTGCACCCACCGGACGCATGTGTCGGATTTATACGACATCCACACGACGACCTGTGTACGACCGTTCTATATATACGGCACTCATGTGATAACCCGATTATACGTATCGACGCAATGACTTGTTTGTACTAATGCTATATATATATATATATATATATATATATATATATATATATATATATATATATATATATATATATTATATATATATATATAGCACTCACGTCACGACTTATGTGTACGAGCGCAGTACACATACGGAATCTAAGCGACGATCGGTGTGTATGCACGCCGGATATATATGGCATCCACGCTATAATCTGTTTCTATTGATACCTGTTGTATGGCCTCCACGCGGGGACCTATGTGTACGAATGCCGGATATATACCGCATTGATGCGGCGACATATTTGTACCAGCACTAAATATACACGACATCCAGGTTGTTATGTAAGCATCGGATATATAGGGAACCCACGTGGGGAACTGTGCGTACGAATGCCGGATATATACGGCAGTATCTACGAGTAACTAGTAAAAACATTGACTAAATATAATTTAAAAAGTTATTGACTTTTCTTACTTTATTATTTATATAGATGTTTAAAATATAAATCATACTTATTATTTATTAATTAAGTATGATTGTTTTATTTAGGCAAAGATATTAACACTTCACAATCAAAAAAAAATTGCAGAAAATCCGACTACCACAGCGAAACGGTAAAAGAGAAACTTTCTCAAAAGATTTAATAAAATTTAATTTATTTTTAAGAAATTTTCCATTTCTAGTCATCATTAGCAATGAATAGATACTATTTAATACTTATCGTTAAATATGCAAAACCAAATTAATTACTAGCTGCAGGTAACAACAAAAAATAAGTGAGCTTATATGAGCTTATATAAGCTCACTTATTTTTTCTTTGCCACCGCAGCGCATTCAACTTATAGTGGTCGAAATCAAGCAAGAAGTAGTAGTTGTACATCGGTAATCTTTTACGCTATTGTAAAGCCGCTCTGTGCCCTTTATCTGTCATGACTCTTTGTAAAAATCCATCTAGAAATTTACTGAACTATCGGCGAATGAAAATTAATTAGAAAAAGTTTTACGGGAGTCAGTCAGTCTTGGTGAAAAGACTGCGGCTACGACCGGCTACAGAGTGATGTGGATCTAGCTTGAATTAACAGTTATAGTTTAAAACTAATCCGTTTTAGTTTCTTTGTTTGTTACTCAATCTCATAAAAAGTATTAATCCAATCGACATGAAATTTTAAAACAAATCATTGTGCCCGCGATAATTAAAATGATTTGTAAAATTGCAACATACAATTTATTTTCTGAGAGGATATTTAAAGAATTCGTCACGAGTTATAATAAATTCATTGATTGAATATTCATTAGATTTCCATACCATACTATCCCGAAAATTTTTGAAAAAGAAATATAACATTTTCTTTGGTATTGAAATAGAAATAAAAGCAGGCATTGATAAAAAAGAACTGAGAATTTAGAATGTACAAAATGTTTGAATAACAATGAGCAGCGGATTTAAAATTTTTTCAGAACAAAACTATTACAATATTGATGAAGGTTTCTATTCCCATTAGATCTGAACAATTATGCAAGGATGATTAAACGAAACTAACAAAGAAATGCGATATTTACATCCTTTACTTGAAAGTTTTTCTAAACCTAAATTAATTAAATTCAGTATACAAACACAGAAATGAATGTATTCCCGGTCTTAAAAACCTTTCCAATTCATGAAAAAGATACTTGTTTGTATTTTGGGTTCCGGAAAACTTCCTCTTTGGGCTCAAATCTAACTGTTTAATCAAATGAGAATAATTAAAATTACGCACAGAAATAATCACCACCCCCTTTTATTGAGTACGGTTTTTATTTAAAGGTGTAGTGTATTTGCGTTTACCCGTATCTATCATGTGGTTATGATTGTAGAACCTTTATCAACTTTAGACATTTATCATTTTATTCTGAGATTAATTAAATTAAAATGAAAAAGTGACGAGCATTTAAGTTCGTGGTCTAATAAGTATTTGGATGTAAATTAAACTTGGAAGCGTTACTTTTTATAAACATGTATTTAACATACGTATATACTAAATTTGGTTAAAAAAAAACTCACTCAATTCGGTTTAAAAAAAGAATCAAAGTTTTACTTTCAAAACTACACAATGGAAAATCTAAAATATGTTTTCGAACTTTATAATACGAATAAAGATATTGGTAAAATGACTTCTTCTAAGAAAGTTTTTTTTAAAATTTGGACTGAATGAAGATGAAATTAAATTAATTCAGCCCATCTTCTTAAGTTTAATAAAAGTTTATCGTAAGTTAACCCGAAACAATTTGACTGAATAGTAAGAGATTAAGGTAACTTAAAATTAAACGCTTATTTGCACTATCATAGGAAGCACGCCATGTTTAGGATAAGAAACTTTGTGAGTATAACGAAAACTAAAATCCATACAACCATTTCTTTCCAATAAAACAAGACTAAGTAAGAAAGATCAAAAATTGTAATAAACGCAAATAGGAATCGTTTAATTGAATAATTTCTCAATTCGGAAAGAGAGATATGACATTTAAATATTAAAAAAGAATCCTTTACATTGAACCATAAATAGGTTGTTAAAATTTCATATGTATATGTACGAATGATTTTTAAACTTAGTCGAAAAATAATTCTTGTGTAGTCTTGTGATAGTAATTATTGTGGTAGTAATCAGACAAAAGTCTGATTTTTCACTCCAAAACGGCAATAATATCACACAACTTTCGCTTATCTCTCAGTTGCGTGGAATAATCATTAAATTAAACAGACTTTCATACAAAATTGATGCCTCCAGTCTTTATTCGATGCGATCAACGGTTTTCAAGAAATCAGCCCAAAAATAGGCATATTATGAGTTTTGCGTACTCATTGTACCTATAAATTCTCACTATGGTTCCACGGTATCCGCATATCTAAAAAGATACTCACTATGGTCCCTTATTTTTTATTTATCATTATACTTTTAAACTTCCTTGTTTTTGAAGTCAATTTTATAATTAAGAGTGCGAATAGCATTTCATTTTTATTTTTTTAAATGTTCCGTGAGAGTTTAGTTCCGTTATAGGACGCAATGTTGTTTTAATGACCTGTAGACTATCAAGTGGTTAAAATTGAAAAAACCAAGCAAGTTTAATTATAAATAAAGTTTTATTTCCCTCACGCTAGTGTTTCACTACGGAACCCTAATAAAAATATTAAATATTGGGATAATTCAATATTTTATTTCTTGGTCTCAAGTGAGATAGAATTCAGAAATCCACGTAATGTATTCTAAAACACTTTGTGTGAATTTAACTATGAAACTTTCAAAGTTCCGTTTGAACGTTAATAGTATTATGCACTTCCGCTAGCGCTTTTCGATTGCCGTGCTCTCAATCCAGATAATTGTATTTGTTCGTAGAGCTTTTCCTTCACGACTTGAGGGACGTTATACGGTCAGAACTTTTATGCAGTTTCAAAAGAACAATAAGGATTGAGCTTGTAATGCAATCTAAATAAATATAAATATGTAAACTCGAAGTATGTGCTTATTATTCCTACGTTCTTTACTATTTATAGCGAAAAAGGCATCTTTGCTATCCATGAGAACAATATTCCTGTATAAGTAGGTATATTACAAACTAAAGAAGTTTCGAAAATTATTTTTTTAAATTTTAATAAGCTTCCAGTTTTACTACAAAATCATTACTCAACCAATGAAAAGTTAAAATTAATAGATACAGAAATGTGTTTTTAAAATAAAAATAAAAAAGACAGTTTTATTTGATTTGTCGTAGTTCGTTTAATGTGGCACTTATGTGTGAAACTAGGTGTGAGAAAAAAAGAGAGTGGCATTGAAAATATATAAATACTATTACTACTTGAGACCGACTAAAAAAAATGTGAACAGTAGCAATATTTTACAATTTTATTTGGTAAATTAATTCATATTTGGAAACGACATTATATGAATTAATATAATATTTTAAATTTTTTGCGTGCTTTATTGTCCAACGATTGAAGTAGGTTCAATTTATTTTTAAAATTTTATTTTTCCGGTTTTTACTCTTATGTTACCAAGAATATCTCAAACTTAGGAAGAATTTAATACTATATCATTTATAGACATCGCAACATGCATTTGCGGTGTACAATAAACTATGTGAAAAGACTATGAAATATATTCGCATATATGTGCTTAAATACGTATCTAAATACTTACATGCGGATACACCAATAACATTTTTTGACTTCACCGTAGTTGAATAAGAATGTATTATTAATCAGACCGAGTATTTCCTTTCAGCTATAGATGGCGCTCATCTAGTTTTACTCTATCAGATTTAGCACCAAACATATTGTTTATCGAGATCATATTTCAGAACAGTTTTGGTAGAAATGTAAAGACTTCGACAATTTTCGAGAATTATATCACTTTCGTCCTTATTTCATATTTTTATATTTACTTCTGTATACTTTCCTACAATTTAACTTTTTTCTTTAAATAGTTACCTGCTTAACATCGTAATTATTTCATGCCTGTATGTAAATTCTTACTATTCAATAACCTAACTTAACCTCACGTAGCCTAACCTAACTCAGCACCAGAAAATGCTGGTAAAGTCTAATTTTTAGTAAATTTTAATAATCGGCTGGTAAAGTCTAATTTTTAGTAAATCGATAGAGAAATAGGAGATAACAATATATGCAAAACTTTATATCTTTGGTATCTTTCGAGATGTTTGACATGAAATATAGCCAATTCTATAGCTGGTATTGAAGAACTAGAAAATTGTAATTTTGCACCTAAATAATTATTTAGGATACCAATAGGGACAAATGAAAATCGTTGCATAAAAACAAATACAAATTCATTTCAGTGTACCTGTAAATTAGAAATTAATTTCAGTGTACCAAAAGAACAAACACAAATTCATTTCGGTGTACCTGTATTCAGGACAAGAAATTCGGTTTTCTTTATATTATTATGTGCAAATATTTTTTTCATTTCAACGTTTTATACTTGCGATAACAACTGGATTTTAAAAATGAATATTTTGACTTTGAAAAATTGATTTTGTTTTATAAATAATGGGAAAATCATTACCATATTGTTTGGTTTGGAACATGCAGATAACTATAGTTTTCTTGAAGGTAAACTACATTTAAAAAAATCGATTCTTTTTGATACCATAAAAATAGTTGTGTATGATATATAATAAAATCAATGGCATGCGTCAGAAGAAAATGTAAATTTCGTGGAGATTTTACTTACCAATATGGTTTATATTGAACTATGACTATGTTTTATATTTGTCTACGAGATAAATATATTTTACACGTAACTTATTTAAAAACTCGCTTTTGAATTGGTACTTATATTTGCGAAAGTATTTCATTAAAATTCAAAAAATCTTGTATTCCTATTACAGCCCTAATTTTTTTATATAAAGAAATTTATATTTCAATTCATGTGTGTAATTAATAACACAGCGCCAACTTTGTACAGAAATTTGATAAGGAGTTAATCTTTTTTGGATATAAAGTATATAAAAAATGAGAAAACCTGACATAATCCGTGCGTAGTTAAAACAATAAAATGGTCACCAACGTAATTTATTTACTAGTGCTGTTACTATGACGCTTAGGAATGAATTTTAGGACATCGATAAATTTCTATATGTTCTCTATGGTTAGATGAAAAATAATACTCATTATCTGGGACTAGATAATAATAAATGCAAAAATACGTTAAATTATAATTTTTTTAAATTAAATAAGAAGGAAAAGAGAATTAAAAAAAAATATGTCCATTTAATACACTTCGATCTCAAATTGTTTCAGTGGATTTTTTATCATAACAACAAAATTCAATACATGAATAAATTTTAATTATAATTTTTGTTAAAAAATAACATGGTCAATGTCATATCAAAAGTCCCACGAGTTTACAATTTAGAAGAATTGAAAATTTCAAAGAAAAATAATTATAAACAGACATAGTATGTGATCCACTTTTGAAATCATTATTTAAGTTTCGATTTACTGCTTTTGAAAAAAATTATTCCACCTCTTGATTTGAATTCAATTAAAGAGATTGCAAAATAGTAACGGGTACCTGATATCCGAGGTATCTCTGCACTAATCTAACATTTAATTTTTTTCAACATGTCCGAGTACTCGTTTAAATTGTTATTGTTGAGCAAATATACAAATTATAATGAAAGTCGTATTATGCAGCGTCCTCGCTACCACTAATCTGAACTGGGGCTAGTTTTATTTAGGGAATCCACAGGTCAACTTCCATCTATACATGTCAAAATACTATGAGTCCTTATGTTTGTTCGTATTAATATTCTTTGTATGCTGCCTTAAATTGTAGAGCAGTCAGATTTTTTTCTGTAGCTCAGACTGAGAAAAAAATTTTCAGATGGTCTTGATTAATTTTATTTATTGTAAAGAAATGTTTATTTGTAAATCGTTCAAAGAGCTCGGGCGCATTTTTTATATCAATAATAAATCCAATAAATTCGGTTTAACTTTGTAATTATTTTACGAGCTCTCCTACAGGATTTTAGATAAATTTTAGATATTCGAAATAATTTGTACCATCAAAAAAGAAATATTTAACTTATTTATAACATTTTCGATTTAGTAGGTGGTATTTCCGTTTAATCGAGCCCTCAGTTGGTGTTAAAGTGATGAAGTACTTAACGAAGTCCTGGAGGTGTCGAAGTATCAATTAACAGTTGCCAAGTGCCACGAGAAATATATGACATTTAAACATATTATAGATTAGTTGGCATAGAAATAAGGGGAAATTATGTATTTTGAATAATGTATATTTTTCTCGGGAAAATTGAATTAAATTAATCGTAGGAATTGAATAAACGAATAAAGGTTAAACATTGAATATGATTGGTAAACCAATTATAGTAAATAATATTGATAGCTATTCTTATAGCAACTAAAAAAAGTTATCAGTTAATTCATTATTTGTATTGACACAGGTTTTGCTACAAAGGCTTTTTGTATTTTACATATTGCACATGAATACACGTTTATTGTTTAGTTTTTGTTAACAGATTGCCATTAATTTTGTTTTTCAAAATTTCTGAATATTATATTAGGCGGCCTACAAATGATATATTGTAAATACTACTGTTTTACATATTGCCTATTCCTAATAACAAAAAATCTCAACGAGTTGGTGAAATATTTTCCAATTACTTCGTTTTTGCCTTGAAAAGCAAGCCGATTCTTGCCAGAATTTCCCTCCTTCATTGCCACTGCTACAGTGACATTTACATTAGTAGGGAATTTAAAAAAAAATCAAAAGTCTCGACTTCAACAAAGACTCTGGAGTCCGGTGGGATTCCTCCAATATTTAAAAAAAAATTGTTGCACTGAATTGAGATTCCCACTGCGTATGAGTGTCTTCTTCAAATTCTGAATTTGTAAACATATGGGTAGTTTTTCGCTAGAAAACTACCCACATAATTCCTGTCCATAAATTTGGTAACAAAGACCATTGTTAAAACTGCAGACCTATCAGTATCGTATCTGCTTTCGCTAAATCCTATCAGTATCGTTTCTGCTTTCCACAACACCTTTTATTCCCATTTTCAAATAGTTCTGTCCATTAGCCAACGCGGTTTTGTTTTAAAAATGTCAAAAATAAGTAATTTATTAGGATAAAAAACTACCTCTGTAGGAATTTTGCCGGAAGAAGGTAGGTAGGCTCCATTGATTCTAATTTTTCGAAAGCTTTTATAAGGTCAATGATGCAATACTCTGTACGAGACGCGAAGATTATGACACCCATGAGAATATATTAAATTCATGGTAATTATTAGGGACCCATTCTCTCTGTAATATTCAAGAACGTTCTGATATATCTATTTATATGTCCCTATAACCTCTATGTAGATGAGCTTCAGATCTACACCATTGTCACCGGCGTCAAAGACTGTCTAAACTTATCAAATAACTTATTTGCAGTAGCTGAGTTGTGTGCCTCTAATATGATATGTTTGTGAATGTCTACAAGTACTTTATTATCTCCTTCACTGCAATAAAAAAATTAACTCTATTTATATGTTGGGCGGCTCGTCACTATAACGTAAATCTGTTGTCAAGGATCTTGGAGTTTTCTTTGTTTAAAAACTGACATTCCGTTCTCACCATGATCATGTTGTTTATAAATGTACGCAACTTTTATGATTCATTTTTCGTTCTACTAAAGAAGTTAAAAATCATCACACTTTTATATATTTGTATTGTTCGCTGAATAGAATGATCCTCTAATATATGTCATTTATTTGTTCATCACACTATAAATCACACAGTGAGAGAATTTTTAAATGACAAAAGAGGTTCTTGAGTATTAGTTCTCACATAATTCTTCTTGATCGAGAATATAGATCTTATGGAATTCGGCTACAGAAGTTCGGTTTATCATCCCTAGCTACATGGAGAAAAAGTGTCGACCAAATGCCTTTCTCTATTTAATTTCAACACTTGATTCTGTTCCTGTAAACCTCCATAAGATTATTTGTACTTCAAGTTTATAACAATAATACTAATAAAAATAATTTATTACCCCATAACTTGAATTTACCGATTGGATAGCGATATTGTTTCCAAATATTATTGTTTGGATATTTTAGAGCGGAAATCATTAACATTTAAAATCGAAATGTCAAATTTATTGTTTATAAATTAAATCCTAGCTTAAATAGAATTAATAATACGTTAAGTATTAGTAAAATAATATAAATTCTAAGTTGAAATTAATATTATTTATTGATCAATATATTATGTAATAAATTCACTAAATCACTAACCCTTAAAGATGTGATGGGAATATTCTAACCATTTTGTGCACATATAATTAGTCTAGTTTAATACTCTGGTCTTTTCATTACACACATATATGATTGTAAATTATTTTATGAGCTTTTGAATAAATAAATAAAAAACAAATACATTATAAACCGCTTTTCATTCTTCAGAAACCTGATAAAAAGAAGAAGAGAATATTAAACAACTAAATATTGCAAATCAATAAAAAATAGAACCATTAAGATATGATAGGTGCTAGTTTTCATATGTAAACCATTTTAATAATTTACAAATTAATATTCGCCAAAAATTTATAATTCAATCAATTTTCTAGAGAAAAAACTAAGAAAATTTTCTGTTTTTGTATGTGTATTACACTAATAGATAAATTTTAATAATCAGTTTAGTAACATTTAAGAAAATATAAAATTTTTAAATATTTTGTTTACAAGCCATAAATACTACACAAGAAAAAATAAGTAATTAATAATTAGCGAGATTATTAATAAACACATGGAAATATGAAATCAAATATAACATTTGTCAACAACATATTTATGCAAATGAAATGACGTTTTATATAGATACCGTCAATAGCAAAGGCATTTAAGTTGAAAAAACCTACCGAATAAGCGTTTATCGAGGAAAAGACCAGTTTTTAAACTTTGGTAAAGGTCAGCTGTGTATCAATAGAGTAATTCCAATATTAGGTACTTTTATTTTGCACTTTTCCTTTCTATAGAATAAGATGGAAGTAATGAGTATACTTCTATGGGCATATTAAATATTGTGCAGCATGTAAATAGGTTACTGAGAGTTTCAAGTTGACATTTGTAATGAACACGGTCAAAATTACGGTCTAGTTATGGATCAGTAGATAAAATAACCATAATTGTGGGAACATATAAGAATCGTATAGTGAGAGCCAATTTGATGGTGATACTGGTTGTCCTGCTAGGCATCTGCGTTCCTTGAGCAAGTATATTTGCACGAAAATGTTATACATATAGTGTCCTGATAACAATAGAAGGGTAGAAAAGTGACCATTAATTTAACCATGGCTCGATGCACGAGTGGAACTAGTTAAGACTAAGTTCAATTTATCTGATAGAGTTTATATCCACTGTATATAACATCATATATTTGTATTTCAACAAGTGAATTATTGACTACGGTTCCGTTATTTTCTGGTATGAACAAGCTTTATTATATGATTATAATTGGAAAAAATTTATGATTTTTTCCATATATAATCATATAATAAAGCTTGAATATATAATAAAGCAAAATGAATATATAATAAAGAATATATGAATATATAATAAAGCTTGAAGCCATGAATTTTTCATGGGTATGAAAAAAGTAATTGAAGGTAATTTTTTTGGTTGTGTGTTTATTCGTATACGCATAACGTAAAAACTACTAAACCAATTGACCTAGAGTTTTTAGACAAAAAAATATAAAGGTCACTTGAAGTAACACTTACTATTTTACTTATATTAACACTTTTTATTTCTTCGCAATTGCTTCATTTAGTCAGAAAATGTTTGCATTTAAATTAAAAAAAAATGTTGTACATATTTCATTAGTGCAATAACGACAAAAAAGTATCCAGCTTCTTGATACGTAATAATTACACTATATTCATCAAGAGACTTGTGCGGAAGGTTAGCTGCCTGCTGTTAACTTTCCAGGTTTCATATCTAGAGTCTACTGCCAGCCGAATGCAGGCAGACACACATAGAGAGACGTCGCGCCGTTGTTAGTAATTTTCCGGAAGTAAATATTTTCTGTGTTCTAAATATTCGATATTACCTTATTTAGTTTCCAAAATTATTTAAATATTTAAATCTGGTGTCGACTTCTGTAATTTAATTATATTAGTTATAAGTTGTAACAATTTGATTTTTAAATACTTTATTGTCTGTACATGTAATAAAACTGTAGAACAGTTTACAGATATGCATCTGTAAATTGAACAATTTACAGATAGGCATCTGTAAATTGAATGTATTTATCAAGAAAATGATTTAGGAATGCAGGATAAAAATAATGAAAACATAAATATTGTTCACGGTATTTGTCCGTAACTCTATTTATTTTTTCGTACATCAATAAAAGAACAACCAAAAAGATTTTGACAAGGTTATTATTGGTGAATTCTTATGAGAAACTTAAAGGCTATATTTTTTCGGAATAAAGCCGATACCTAAAATAATAATAAGATAATTTAATTTCTTCAAAAAAAGTTCTATTATGCTAACAGTTAATTTAAAAAGCCCACATGAGTAAAGTCGCGGACAAGGCTAGTATTCAATAAATCTAAATGCAAATCTAATTGGTCTGCGTTCCTCCATCTACATTTATCTCAATAATTTTTTTTTAGTATTGGCAAATTTTTGAAGAGAAATTTATAAACTATGGACTGAAAGAGGAGTCGTAAAGAGGGATGCAATTTATTTAATTAATGTAAATAACTGGCTAATATTACATTCGGATACGGAAATTTTATTTCTCCTAATTTTCCACGCAACTTTTTTTTTAAGATTTATTGTTAATGATATAGATTTTCATTCAATTCGTGAGAATTACTTCCAAATGAAATGATTTAATATATATAAAAATAATTTCTGATAATTAAAATAAATAGTGTTTTCAAATAGATAATAAATATGCCATTTGAAATATTTTTTTTTAAATTTAAAAACCTATCATAATTTTGTAGACCATAGATAAAATAAGATTCTTATCACAGATATTTTTAGGAATTTATTTATAAAACATTCAAATTTTACCACCAATGTTTAGTGCTCTGAGCGTTTTCAGATTCCAATAATTCTATTGACATAAAGTCTAAAAGTATAATATATATTACATGATATATTATACTTTTAGACGTGATAAACTAGTATTGGCGCTAACATTAAAGTAAATTCAGAGTAGGTTTTGCAATAAATACGAAATGAAAATTACTATTTGTAATAACAAAACATGATGTATTACCATTTCAACAAAATATACAATAGTTTGAATTTGAATTTCGGAATATTCTGAAAAAATACAAGAAAAGAAATACAATAAAAACCTCCCTCACAATGGACGAGTTTACCACATAACAGCCCTATCCG
This sequence comes from Druceiella hillmani, assembly GCA_039881145.1. Lineage (NCBI taxonomy): Eukaryota > Metazoa > Arthropoda > Insecta > Lepidoptera > Hepialidae > Druceiella > Druceiella hillmani. The sequence goes on from JAYKKI010000043.1 coordinate 8,924,258, forward strand.
TCTCGCCACCTCGTTTTCATTACGCCCATAGAGAACAGTGCGCTCACCTAGTCCATCTCGATTTCTTTATTCTCATTTCAATCCAACCTCTAAACAATCCCGTTTTCTATAGCCAAAGGTATTTTTTCATCGACACAGACCCGAGCACAGAGACAACGCCCTTTTCATTTGTCGGGCTAGTGGTTTGATGCGCTTTTCTGGCGTGTGTATTGGAGCTGGTAATTCTAAACACTGGAGAGAGGCTATTTATTCGCATATACGGAGCGCATAATGTTTACTATAATAAAGTGGATACTTTATTATAGTAAACATGTGACTCGTGTGGCTCGGAAGTGCAACAAGCATGTGATTTGACTGCTATCTATTTCCTTTTAGTAACCTTATTTCTAACTATACTACGTTAAATAGTTTGAGGTGTTTCAAATTCATTTAGATTATATTAAAAAATCACAAACAAACACACACACAAACACACACACGCACATTCACAACACACAGACCAGTGTATATACTGAAACATACGGATTTAAAGTTTTTGTGTTTTAGAGGTCAAAGGAAAACGAACAAATTTTATATCAGATCATAATAATACCATGACTTTCAAGTGACCTAATAAAAATAATAACTAAAAATGTTTATGGGTAAAAACGTGTTACAATATTAAACTGGAAGAAGATTTTTCAATAAATGTCTACGTTATTATAAATTCCTACACAATTCCAGTTATCTACTATTCAAAATAGATAATGGACTGTTCAGTTACAAATTAGCTTCGACTCAATCCTAAAAACCCAGGCGACCGCTAATTACTGACATAAATGAGACATCAATCATTTAATTAAAAATTAAAAGAATTAATATTCTACGATTTGAAACAAGGTCGCCTCAGGTCAGCTGCTATTAACAAGGCCTGGGATTAATTTCGTTGTGTGAAAAAACTTTTAAGTTTACCGGGAAAGCTGTTTTGATTAGGTGAATATTCATCGAGATGGGGGATTTAGTTCTATGATTCATTTATAAGATTTCGTTTGAAAATTAATTTTAATGACACGTACGTAAAAATTAAGGCGGGTTTTCTTACTTATAATGAAAATAATTATGATTTATCTTAATTATATTATAGATATTTTACAATTAGTAACTAGTATTAATTATTATTAAGTAACTAGTGAACAATTATTTATAGAATAATTTTAAATGAATTGTTATTCATATGCTCTCATGATGATCATTAATGAGCATATGCTCTCGTAAATTATAAAACAGTGGGAACTCATGATTTCAAAAACATATTCCCCATTATTTCTTCTATTAGAAAGGAAAGTAGTTCTTCAAATATTTCAAAATTGATTTTGTTAAGAGTGTAACTAGTTGCATTATAAAAATAGGTTCTATTGAAAATTTTCAAGAACGTATCACTAATATAAGATCGATGCCGTTAATTTCGTGAGATGATAATTTACATCTGTAATCATTGACTAGTGTAAATAAAGTTTCAGTTGATATTTTTCGCAGAAATGTAGCCGAAAATTTGCTGAAGTGCACACAAGTAAATGGAAATACTGAAAATTTCTTTCATACTCGATAAGACCAATATGCAATTTAAAAATCTCCGATGGCAAGCGCTAATTGCAAAATTTGTTTCGATATCGCTTTATCTGTTTTTCAAAATTTACAAGTTTGAGCTCTTTAGTAGCATAAAATAAAACGATAATTTGGTGTGTATGATTCAATGTCCCACATATTCTGGTGTATTATTCACATATTTTTATGAAGTGTGAAGTCCAGATGATTTTCAACTGAGAAGCAAACTTTTCCAACTTCGTTGAAGACTAACAGTACACATTTCCTTATTATAACAACACAATGAAAATAGTATTTATAATGCAAAATGACGCACGCACCCACGCACTCGCGCACTCACACTCACTTATATGTGTATATGTATATATATATATATATATATATATATATATATATACACATATACATATATATATATATATATATATATATATATATATATATATACATATATATATATATGTAACACACACACAACCACATAGGGTAAAAGCCGGATAGTTACACCGCTTTTAAAAAAGCTCTATCACTCAGAAATAAAGTATCTATTTATAAAACAGTGTATATTAAAGCATTGGTCTTCACTCTTTCGTTATACCTTACTTTTTTAAACATAATTTCTACAGTTTTTGTGTAAATCCAGTTTTATTTGACCTCTTGAAAAACGGATAGTTGCCTCTGTGGCGGATAGTAGTATTGCCTTAAAAAGTCTTCGGGGAATACTTACCTCAGGCGGGGATAGATGACTTACTACGTGATTGCTTAATTTTTTTTATTGAAACGACTTTATAAGTTCAGACTTTATTAATTATTGAGATCATTTTAATAAGTACTAATCTAAATACTAGTTAGCATTGTAGAACATTATAAACATTTTAAAGTGTAACGTATTTAAAAATAGAAGTCTCTAAATTTTAAGATTATTATTATTCTTAAAATTAATTATCAAAATGGTAATCAACTTAGGTGTAAACATTATTTTAACGCGTAGGAGAATGTCATTGGGAAATGTAAAAGGTGATCACATCTCATACAAAATTTCATACAACCACATTCGACATTTTTCACATACAATCCAAACTGGTTAGGATTTTGTAAAATTGTAATTCTCAAAACATTCTACGCAATAATCGTCTATTGGAACGTTTTCATTCGATTTTTCTTTTTAGTGTATCTTAAGTCACCTCTTCTTCTTTACGCATTTTCATTTCTAGTCCTTCGCTAAGTTCCCTTTAGATGGTTTTGTATATGTAATATTTTTTTCATTTTCATTGTCAGAACTGTAAATTGTTATTTGCCTTTTTTTATTTTCGTTTAGTTTAATAAAATCTGTATCTGCGAATTCTGTTTCACTGCTGGATATGTCAACATTATTTTTTATTTCTTTCCTTCATCTAGTTTTCTTTACAATTTTTAAAAATTCGCCTTCCTGTTAGTTGATTTATTTTGTGCTCTCTTAAAACCCTTTTTTTGATGTTCCAATTTTAAATTCTGTTATATTTTTTGTCTTCTTTATTCTTCTTCTGTTCAATTTTTTTGTTGGAATTTAAAACTCCTGCAGATTGTTTAGCACTTTTATTTATGCTCAGCGGTATTTTGGGTATGTGAGATGACTAATGTAAAAATTTTCATTGTGTTTTTTTTACAATATTTTGGTGCCGTGATTTATTAGATTCATTCAATGATATGAGAGGTGGTAAAGATAGTTCAGTACCATTATGGATGTAATATTCAATGTCAATATCTATTTAGGCTAAACAGTCTTGTAAAAGATCAAGACAAAAGATTGAAGATAGCATAGGTGGCGTTTGATGTTGGTACACGCTAATCTTCTCAGTTCCTGGTTCGTATTCATCACCAACGCCTAGAGGAGGTACTTGGTTCCATTCATTTGGTGCAAGACCTTGCTCAGACTCAGTCTTTGCCATGTTTTACTAACGCTACATCTTTTAAACGCCTGGTATTTGATCGTATAGGGGAGGCACTTGTTTCCGTTCATTTTGTAGAAGATGTTGCTGAGACTCGACACGTTCACCTAACGCGGGCTCTCTAGAAACGCGTGGAATTCGATTGCCTGAAGGATCAGACTGACGTTCTTGCGCAAGCTCACCCAATGCAATATCTGGTGCAGTAAATTCAGCGTCGGATAGAGTATTTGGATTGACTGGGTAGATCCCACTGCCGCGAAAACCACCCATTGCATTGGCGGCAGTAGCTGTTCGGATTCACGCCTTGGCTATAGCTGACCTGAATTGTACCGGTTCTATTTTTTGTTTGGTGATTAGGACACTTGAAATGGCAATTAGCAACTTGGGCACTTAACAATTATCTCTGCATTGTAATTTTTTTTGAATCCGAATACTGATCTGTCTAATTAGTTGCAAAGTAGAAGTGGCGTGACTAGGCAAACATAGAAATATAACGTCATTGTCCAGAGCAGTTTTCAGCATATTGGCAGAATCTGAATGAGAGGAGTGAACGTATAGAAGAAGCAACACTTTTCCTTGCGGCTTGTGCATTTATAAAAAAGGTCTGAGAAAATTTATTTAGGACATTTCTTTTGCATATAAACTTTGTTTTTTATTTACGCCCTTTATAATGGTAACTAGTCGATAGCATTGTAAGTAGCAATAACAGTAATTTTTTCTCCCTTTGCTAGTTTATTATTGAGCGGAACACCGGTTTCGTCCATGTTAAATATTCTGTCTTGTTTATCCAACAAATATTTTCCTGTTAAGTCAATTCTGAGTAGAGCATAAAATTTAGCAACTTATTCTATGTTGATACCCTTCGCTCTTTCATGTAATAAACACTCAGCTTGTGTTAAAGTTATCGCAGGATTTCTTTCAAGAAAGCTTTTTAACCATTGTGGTCCAGTAATTTGGATCTCGTTGTTAAAGATATGCTTTAACTGCAACTTCTTAGCAAACTGGTACCAAATGCTGTTCTTTCTGAAGAAAATACTGCTTCTTCCAGCTTAAATATATGAGCCACAAGTCGTTTCTTACTTTCAAAGCCTAGAATAGGATATTTTCCTTGAGTTACCAGTTGTAGATAATTCTTTTTGTAGCCCCTTATTAAGGTTCGAGGAAGTATATCGTACATACAAGAAACCTCGTTGAAGCCTTTTTATTTTTCATGTAAGCTCTTCGAAAGCTAGTGCTAAACTAGTTTCAGTTTAGCTGATGTAACGCGGGACCAAACCTAGCTTTCGCTCATATTTGCGAGGCATTTCGGCCATCTGTAACATACGTAATATCGTTAAAAAACCTCGTAAGGGCAAATATTTCCATATAAGGCCAACTATCCGTAAAAACGACTATGGGCCGACTATCCTTTTCGATATGGATATTTGCCTTTTTTCCTTGAAAAAAAAGAAAAGCTATTTTACTACAAATCATGATACCGTGTACTTTAAACTTTGATGCGTATGAAGTAACAAAAAGTTGAGTGAATCTACAACCTTATACAAAAATACTCAAAACACAATACTCACCAAAATAATTTTTACCCTCGTTTAGGTCTCGCCGCAGAGAATTTTCGCTCATACGGACAAAAGCCGTACACCTTGTCCTATAGCTCGCATGGCACTAAAGCTTATGAGGGGAGGGCTTCTATGTATAAAAGAGCGCTGGTGCCAAGGTAATCTCTAACGTAGTGCATTGAAAACCTGGGCAACTATCCCCCTGAAGCAACTATCCAGCAACTATACTTTTACCCCATAAATATACTCGTTTATATATTTAAAGAACAATTAATCGTTAAAAATGATGACTGATTAATTACCTGAATGAAAACTTATAATATTGTAAGTTATTACTGTACACAATATTTAAATTTGTTAAAAAGAACACTTTAAATATAAAACCTCACCTCAATTAAATTTAATTCTGAAGATGACATTCTATTCATCTTTCTTTCTTCCTAATATTCCATCGTTTAATTAAATGCTAGATAAGTTCGAATAACACTTTTGCTTTTTTTTAACTTGTTGCAATATAACACTTCATATGCCGTTTTATCAGTTAAAATAGATTGAGTCGATAATTAAAAATTAATTGGTTCCCTAATTTAAAATTTATTAGTCTATCTTAAATTGTAACTTATTTTATTAGTCTATCTTAAATTGTAACTTTGTAGTCTTCATACTGATTTATTTTATTTGACGGTTTTAATAGACCGAATATTATAATCAAGTTTTATGAAGGTTTTAAATTATACAGCCCTTATTTCCGTTCATTTTAATTTTCTATTTTTTTTACATTTTAATTTTCTTTATCTTCATATAGCCAAGCTGAAATTATCATCTTAATTGGTATAAAAGCATAAAAATATAAATTATTTTATTAGAAAGTGGTAACTTATAATCTTGCTTTGCATCTATCATCAACTTAATTATCAATTTAAATATTGTAATTTTTTGAAATATATCAATAATTAATTTTTCCAAAAAATTTCAACATTTTTGAAATTTTATATTATTCAAGGCTATCTTTATTCTTCTTTACCATGATTTAAAACGATTTCATAAATTTTTTTATGATGATTAGTTTTTTCCGATATAATATATTTTAGTGTGTTTTTTAATGAAGTGTTTAAATTCCCTTTGATATTGATCCACATTTTAGTTATTAAACATTTGCTGGTATTTTTGAGCAATGTGCAGCTTTCCTAAGTAAGATATGAATTCAAGCAATCGAATTGTAATAAAGAACTGTGACTACGACCTGGTCGGTGTTACATCTATGGAAATATGTATATAGCGATGAAAACTGGGGAAGACAAATTTGACATTATTGTAGAAGAAGCAATTAGATAATTATAGCCGACAAACTAATATTTTGAAAAAGTTTTAAGATTATTCATAAAATTGTTATATCCTTTTTATGTACTACATTAGTTAACTTCTGAGTGTGCCTTCGCGCACTTGTATTTTTACTATTTTCGCCGAATTTTTCTCCCCTAATAATGTTTTCATCTCAAAGTTATTCTAGTTAGAAATAAAAATAGCGGAATGGTTTAGAAAGTTGCTCCCCGTGTTCAATGGTAAGAGTGGAGAGGGAATAAACCTTTATTCTTGGTAAAAAAGTACGTATTTCCACATCGCAGAGACATACTATACTACTACTATACTGTACTATAGTGGAAAAAAACATTGTTAAAATTTTCAACGGTTCTCGATAAAAATATTAGGTTGGCTAATAAATAATTTTAAATACTGTGAAGAAAAGAAAATATATAATCGTATCTTTGTTTATTGTAACCACTCATAAATTTATTGTAACTATTCACACATTCACTAACATCGACTACCCACCGACCATTCAATAAAGAGTCAATAGAATCAAAATAAGAACTCGCAGATTGAACAATTCTGTATTTTCGGAAATGGTTCCCATCTTCGAAGTTTTTTCCATGTAAAGCATTTATTAATGGTTTTACCAGATAAAAATCTGAGAAATGAGGTGAATGTGTAGTCATTTCTCATCCCAGCACCAATAAATTTAACCAAGTAATTCTTGTGACAGAATGCAGGAAGAAACTTTTTTGCGTTGCGGACCTTTGCGATGAAATTCAATTTTAAAATTATGAAGTCAACTAAAATATACGGTAATGGTTATATTACTAGGAAGTCTTTTCATAGACATGATGTCATCATTGTATTTTTGGGACGTACAAAAGTTCTGAATAGAAAAATCTCAAGAAACCACTTAGTAAACTTTGTTTATGCTGCAATATACGTAACCGTTCACCTGAAGTATTGGAGAATTTTTCTAAATAAGGCTTATATACATTTTGGAAAACTTTTATGTATTCTGTTCATTTGTGTCTATCATAATTTTACTATATTATGGTGCAATATCTCTAAAAAATTGAAAGTAAAATTTATTTTCGATGAGGTAGGAAATTAACGTCTCTTTATTATGATTTCACCTGTTTGCGGAACCGAAAGAAACTTCCATACAATTGTCACACTAAATCTTGATTGAGATATAAACAGGTATATCAATTTAGAATAATTTGTCTATTATCACAATATTTTTCATTATAAACTCCTAATATTGTAACACAAAGACGTGCATATTTTTTTGTTCATAAAATAAATTCATTAATTATTTTTATACATAATAATTATTGTTTTAAACGAAAAGTGAACAGTAGTTGGGTCAAAAGGAATTGGGTATTATATACAGTTTCTACTTTCTTTGCGTTCTACGACGAAAATGGTTACGCATACGAAAGAAATGCATCGAAACTTTTTGTAGACAACTTTGAGATCTATGATATTTACAATCTATATTCTAATAGAACTTCAACGACGTCTGATGAAGATTATTATAAGCTAACAATCAGAGAAAGCGATTTTTTGTAATATACTAGTGTTTTATGCAACTTTTTACCCGGAATAATTGATAATACTGCCCGGTACGTCATTAATGTAAACTTTTGATACATTTTTTAGAACACAATAATAAAAATGTAAACTGTACACCTTGGAAAACTAGATTATTTACATTAATTACATTTTAAAAGCATTCCATCATATGACTCAGAGACCCCGTTTTAAATATAGCAATTCGTTTAAAAGTTATTTGCTGTTAATTAATATAGCTATTCTGTTATAAAATATGATGAAACCAAATTCGGAGAGTTATTTTAATTCGAGTCTTTAATTAATTAAACTAAAACAAAGACGGCGATAATAGGTATACATTTTTTTTCCATTTTAAATTTTTCTCAAACAGCTTTAACTTTTCATAGCATTATACAAGTCAAAACTTTTTTCAGAGGTATCACAAAATATATTAAAAAAAGACCTGAAAGAAATTAAATGAAAATAGTGCGTAAAAACTTTTGTGGTTGTAGAGAAATAATTTAATTTTGGTGACCAGTGCAGTACCTGGAAGGAATTTTTTTAAACATTCTTTGTGGCTTATGGTTAGCACACTCTTAACATAGTTAATTTATTAATACTTTTGAAATGTACTTATGTATTCATACTGTAAGTAGAACACATATGCAGCTTAGAACACCAGTGCCATCTTTCCTAAGATTAGACTAATTTAAACTAAAATTATAATTAAATATATCTTAACGTTTACCAAAGTTCATGCGCTTTAATGCGCTTAACTCTTATCAAATTTTGGGTGTTTCCAAAGACTTGAATGAATTTTACGTAGTTATTGTAGTACAATAGTCTCTTTCATGTTTTATAGTGAATTTTTGAAATACCTTATTTATCCACTTAAGTTCTAGGTCGTTGTGGTTCGTGTGTTCGTGTTCTCGCGTGTGTTCGTGTGTGTTCGTCGGTTACGTAGCTGTGAGCATTTGTTACCAGACGGAGAATTTTGTTTTGACTACTTTGTATTATTTGTTGGTTTGGTAGCTTGGTGCAGTCCAATAGCTGCACACCGTAAGTCTAGAATGGTTTAATTATAGACTGATAAATCCTACATATATTTATAAAATCAATGAATCGATGTATATGTGAGTTTCGTTATTATATTAGTAAGAAAATATTGTAGGATATTCTATATTAGAAATAGCCGATTTTGGAATTATTCTACCTCATCATTGATAAGTTTTATTTAAATTTATATAGTGTACTTTACTCCTACTTCACTAAGGAATAAGATAAATTGCAGAGGATAGTTTGCTTGGATGTAATGGTGTCTAGTTTTTATTTTTGTGTTTTTGAGTTATCAAAAACACAAAAAGAAAATCGATCAACTATAAATAAAAAAGAAGTAAATAGTAATGAATATTTTGATTCCAAATCACTTCGTAATAATTTAATGTTTGCTCTGTACATTTATTGATGGAGAGATGTTTTCCTTGTACTTATGGAATAATAATTATTCAACCAATATATTACTTTTTAACGAATCCAGATTATGAAATTTATGACTAAACATTGTGTTTAAAATCATAGAAAACTTGTGTGTAAAATCAAAATGTTCTATAATTATATTATGGTAAAAGATATTAGGGCCTCGAACTGTAGTTGACTAGTGCAAATCCGTCTATTACATGCATTGGACGACAAAAAAAGCAAAAAGAAAGCGTGCGCACATTTAAATCCACCGTTACGCCATCAACTTGTAGCGAGCGACACCAAACAGGGCATAGTAATTCACATCGATTTTAATTCCGCTTTTGCATCTAGTCAGTCATGATAATTCGTAAAATTCTGCTTAAAAAGCCATTGAACTGAAGTTAAATAAATATGCTTCCCTGCAATCAGTCCATCATAATGTAAAAACTACAGCTACGGCCGGATGGTAAGCTAATGGATAATTATATGTATCAATAATGATATTTTAAGAATAATTTGGTTTTTACTTCTATCGGTTTATCGGTTTATCCTCCAGTATCATTAAATTTATTCATATCTATTCGGAATTATAAATTTATTATAAATTTTTTCATATCTATTCGGTTTACCCTCCAGTATCATTAAATTTATTCATCTGGTTGACCTGAAGTTTTCAAATAAATCGTTTGTTATTTTTATATCCTAAATAAGTTAGAAAAAATACAATAAAAATAATATTATATTACCGATTTTAAAATAATGTATTTATGTATTGAAAGACGGCTAAAATTACTCAATAAGAAACCTCTCGTAAATAATGTTCGGCGCGTGGATATATTTTCCAAATAAACTTTTTGTAACGATTATTAAACGAAACCCACAAACAAATAATAGACTTACTAGATTTCTGCAGATACATACTTGATACTACATTAATTAAATTACGTGTAAAATACAGTAAAGCACGCCCTGGGTACAAAAACCTTTCCAATTAGTGGAAAAGTTACATGAGAAATCTAATTTTGTTCGGTTTAATTTCGGGATTTGGTAAAACAAAGTTTGGATTCAAAGCTCACTAATTAATCGAATAAGGTAATTAAAAATTTCTTTCCAAAATAATAATCACCTTTTCTCAGGGGGCCTTCTATCTCCTGCAACCTTTAATAGAAAATACCTCTATAGAATCATTCAATTGACCGCCAACGCTTTTACTCATACCTTATATAATCAATGCGGTCGAACCGTGGTAAATTTAAACATCTTATATAAAGATAAATTTAATCAAATTACAAAAAAGTGACAAAAAGTAATATGTATAATCTAGATATGATTTAAATATAAATTTAATTATGTTTATGGGGGACGGGCAATAGGCCTGAATTGAAATAACCAGTAGCTCAGTTATTCTCAATTTGATTAATTGTTATGAATTTATCATTGGATTATTGTTCGGGTACGTAGGTTCACTTTTAAGAGGTTTCATTTTTAATAACAACATTTAATATTATAATCATAAGCCTTAATAACATTTTAATAAACGCTGATGTCCTCCTTTTTTTTCAATATTTTTTCCATGACAATAAAACTTAGTAAAATTCAAGAATAAAGTCATTTGTTTTCACGTCTGACTATCACTAGGCCGTTGTTTTGTTTGGCCATGTGCATTAACTTCTATATCTGTGAATGTTCTTGCTATGAAATAAGTCTGTAGTTTTTAATTAATCATTCATAATACTAATCAAAACATAACAATAAAAATAATACATTAACTATATCAATGCAATAAATATTAAGGTCAATCAATTCAAAAATTACTTTGAACAATTATTACGTAATTAAAATTGTAGGTGAAAAAGTAAAATCGAATTGAAGTAATCAGATAGTGCACTTTACAATAGAATGTAACTGTGAAACTTTCAAAACCGTGTTTGAACTTTAACGGCATCGTGCATCGCGGTGAGCGCTTTTCCACTACCGTAGCTTCAATCTTGATAATCTTATACACTCGTAGAGCTTTTTCTGTATTTTTTTCTTTTTTCTGTATTCGATGTTATATGTTAAATTTTTTGAAAAGTCGATCATTTTAATTATTAAACGAAAAAAAAAATTTGTTATAATGAAACTACACTATATAAAAATAAAAACACTACAACCTATCATAAAACAATATGCAATATATACGTAGTCAAATAGAGGTAAAGAAGTTGGCCACTTTCTATAACTGATTCCGAAAAACGCAGCTTTCGAAAAACTTATTTGGTATTGCGGCGCGTGTGATCTGGCATTTTGATAATACCTTTTTTCCATTTTATGTGACTTAAGTTGAAAGTGAAGCTTCATTAGACTTTCGTATTAACAAATAAAACATAGACGGGTAACTTCACGGCATTTTTCTGTACGAATGACGTTATTCTTACACCGTCTACTAGCCAATTAGTATTACTACTAGTATTTTTATCACTACTAAAATACTTATACAATATGAAGTAATTTATCAGTTGAAAAAAATAGGTAAATATAGCATGATTTTCAAATTTGAATTTCAAAATATTTATAATGGAATAAAATAAATCACCAAAAGGAATAAAATCTTGCCCAAAACGATACAACGAGTTTCCCGTATATAAAAGCTCCGTTCATTTCGTAGCCTCGTTTTCATTACACCAACAGCGTGCTTACCTGTGCTAACTCGTTTTCTTTATTCTAATATTATTCTCATCTGTAGGCTGTCTCCCGTATACAAACGTATTTTTTGTCCAATAAAATGCGCCAGCCTAAGCACAGAAACCAATGTCTTTTCATTGCTCAGTTAGTGGCTTGGCGTGCTTTGTCCGCTCATGCATGAAGGGTCTGCTAATTCTGAACACTGGAGTGAGGCTACTGTATACGGAGCGCACAATGCTTGCTATACTAAAGTATGTACCTATGCGACTCGGAAGTGCAATGAACATGTTTATTGAATACTGGAGCTACGGATACGGTTACTAAAAGGAAATACTTTTACTAACAGTATCCGTAGCTTTACTGTCAAATAGTTTCAGACATTTCGAATTTGTTTAGGTTTTACTCGAAAAGACTTAACTTTTCCATTACAAAGTAAAGACAAGTTTGATAATCTACTATAAAAAGATATATTTATGAAAACTTAATAAGTAATGCAGAAAAATGTAACGTGTGTAAAAATTAAAAAATAGGTTTTATATCGCGAATTTACGAAATCGAGAGTTTTACGAAAATATATATCCGTGATATGATACGAATCAAAAGTAATAAGTCCCCGGAATAAATAAAAATATGAACGCATAAGAGAGATGTGAATAAATATGACAAACGTATGATTTAATAACATCTAATCAGGATTTCGCCACAAATGTACTGTCGACAATATATCAATTAAATAATAACAAAGTATTATTTATTAGATTTTCTATTTTTCTATCTAGACACCCAGTTTTCTTTACGAAAAGCATACAGGTTAAACGATAGATTTAAAGACGCATTGAATATTTTGGAATAATTTTCCATTTCGTATATTTTCATAGTTTTCTTTATTCATTAGAACGAGAAAATATCGCTAATGAACGTTTCAAAACAAATAGTGGAATATATATTTTATAGTAGGATTTTAAAATTTACACTTTGATATAATTCCGTTATTTAATCCTGTTAATTAATTTTTGTAAGGTTACCAAGACCAATAACATTTCGAAAATGTCTATTTTGGAACACTTAATTACTTATCATTGCATATGCAACTTCCAAATAAGATGTAATATGCGAAAATAAATATAATTGATTTGTTTGTACTCCTGAAGCTATGAGAAAAATTTCATGGTTGAATTTAGACAGTAGAGTAATTGCAATAACAATATTGTTTGAGCCCATCATATACTCATGTTTACATATTTTCAACAGGGATTTTCGTATATTGAAAAAACGTTATAGAAATATTCATTTTGAAACACATTTATCAATATGGGTCTAACTGTTTTAGAGTACTAAAGAAAATGAGCGAATTTTATACTAACTATAACATCGAATCGTGTCAATAGTGTAACATTAAAAAAAGGTAAAAATGTTTGTCAAGAAAAAACTCATTAAAATGTCTTGAAATATGACCTTTCGAAAAAATATCCACATTTTATTAACTTATCATTATTCAGGTTAGGTATTATCCTAAAATACATAATGAGAAATTAATCATTTATTTAAAAATGAGAGGAATTAAAGTCTTCGATTTGAAAGAAGGTCGCAAACGACGTACGGCTACTGTGCTGTGACAAATTAACTTGCAAAAACTTTCAATGAAACTACAAAAACTGTTCTAAATAAATTAACATTTATCAAGACTAGAGATTTAGATTAAGTAGTTCTAGGATCTATTTAAAGATTCCTTACAGAATTGAATTTCATAAACTCTGCACTAAAAATAATTGAGATTTATTCAATTAGTGAATGACTAAAATTTATATTAATCATATTAGATATATATTTCATAATTAGTTTAATCATAAGTGATTATTTTTCATATAACAAGAGTTAATTTACAGAGTAATTTTAAGTAAAATAAAACGAATTAGAACCAAAATAGGTATACAAAAATACTCTCGTAAATTATATAACACTATAAACCCAAATATTAATTTCTGAGACAAATCTCAAAAAACATATTCCCTACAATTTCCTGTAACAGAGCTTGAGTTCTAATCTTCCAATATTACTCTAATAAAAATTGTTCACTAAACGATAAATAACGTATTTTTTTCAACAGCGTATATTCTTGCTTTGTAAAAATATGTTGTAATGAATATCCACGATTTGGACGGCATTAGATGAACGAGATGAAGTAATTTATGTCTCTGTTATATGTATGACTGAAAAGTCACTGCTGAATAAAATTAATCAATGATAAATTTCATTCATTTTTAATGAGACTAACACAAAAAATATTAATGGCATGCGTCAGTTTCGACAGTAAATTTCGGTCGTTATTGATTTGGCAACAGTGACTATCTCAATCTACAAATATTGAATTTTTTGTAATAAATATAATTTTCGAAGAACAATTAATCATATGTAAGGTATAAAAGAAAACTTATAAAGTTAAATGTCGAGGTAAAATTTAAATATTTACAAAAAATTCGCTGATTATAAATGAATTTGTCCTATGATTATATTGAGAAATACTAATGAGATACTTGAAATACAAAACTTTAGAAAAATCTAGTTTCATTCTGAATATAATACTCTATAGTAAATGAAAAAAAGAAGAAAAATCAGTCGAGTTTTTCCTAATTTTAGCGAAAACATTTACTCACTACCTCGTTAATTATTTCATCTTTCATTCTTCTTAACATTCCATTGTTTAGGTAAATACTGGTTAATTGTCCAAGTAAATCGAACAATCAATACATAAAGATGAAATTAGTTTCATGTAGAAGATTATTTTCTCTTGAAATCATATTTTAATAAAATTTCCTGTAGAGTGGATTAGATCAATTTATTATTTTGTAATTAATTTGTACAAAAAATTATAATTTGCTGTTTGTTCAGTAGTCTTTTCTCCATTTTTAAAAAAAATTTTGTTTCTCCATTTTGAACACTTAATTTGTATGTTATAAAAGTGTTATGTTATAAAAGTGGTAAATTTATAATTTGGAACGAAATGTATAAAACTCAAATAAGCTAAGTACTAATATATTTCCACGATCGATTTTACCTCTTTAAGTTATGCTTAAGGGAATTTGGGAAAACAAAAACTGGTAAAAAGAACAGCATTCGTTTTAAAGAATTTTGTTTAATAATACTAGTTTCTTTATAGGAAAAACTGATTCTGAATCCGGAAATTATGAATAACCGTCTGTCCAGAGGCGAATAGTTACCTGCGGTTCCAAATATTATGAACAAAATATGATTTGTCTACGTTTTCTCTTATGTTAACCTGTTTTGGTATTCTCTTCATAAAATTAAAAATAGAAATGCTCTACATTGAAATTAATCTCCATGAAATTTTCAAAATGTTGTACTTGCAATATGTACGTTGATTAAACCACTTTACCTGCCTCTTAAATATTGATTTATGTTTTCATTTGCAATAATTTTCACCAGCATTATCCCTCAATGTGCGGCTTGACCCGAATTAGATACGGATTTAATCACTGTGTAAATGTTGGGGCTACATCCATTCAAATATGTAACTGAAGAGGAAAATTTTCCATATTATAATAAAATGCAAGACAGATATGAAAATGGTAGCAACCAAAGAAATATTTCCCGTGCTAAATCTATTATAAAGAAAAAATATTCACCACCACAATAAAAAACAGGTGTAAAACAAAACACGGGCTGTAAAATAAATAACATCTTCACGGAAGTGAAAATAATAATCTATTACTAGCAAAATGTAATTCTCATTTGTAATGCCGCGTGATAACATACCGCATCGCGTATAAATTAGCCAGTGCAGGTAATATGAATTCGCTACCTTATTTTCCAAAGTAATGCCAGCTCTTACATATTTATTTACAATATCTTGATATTGAACGTGATCCCACTTAGAAAAAGTTATTGCTTTAACTGTTCACGCAGAGTACTCACAAATTGTTTCCTCCTTCCGGTTATGAAGTATACTTCACACTGTAATGTAATATGAGGGTCTATATCCGGTATCGTGACGAGTCTAGGTTATAAGCTATATAATTTGAAAAATGTCCGCAAATTTAGAAGACAGATGAAAATTAAATAATTATTTTACTTTTTCAAAATTGTGAATATTTTGTAACACCACGCGAAATACCCATAGAGTGTGGCTTCAAATCGTATTATTTTATTTAAAGGTAAATTAGAAAATATACATGCAATTATAATACAATATTCATACTGCGTTTGCATACAATTATCACAATATTGGAACAGGGTAGTTTTAAAATCGTTTTGTAATAAAAGTAATATTTAAAATAATTAGTGAACCCTCTAATTCACGTTCCAAAACTTTTACGGAAATTCCTTTTGAAGTAGGTGGTTTTTTAAGCATTATCGTGATAATAAAATTAAATATGTCATTGATTATTTCTATGGCACCAGGTCATCTCTCTCAATATCTGGTATAATCACAATATTTATTACAATATTTAATTATATAGAATATATTCATTTCCAGAAAAATAAATCATTTACTAATTTCTTGCCTAGTTGTGTTAAAACTTCCTAAATTAATTCAAGTTGTAGTATTTCACTTTACGGCAATTGTAACAATTTTATTGTACCTTTTGTATTCCGTTTTGATCAATCTCTGTACCATATAATTCCACTAAAAAAATATACCATATAATTTCCATTTAAAAAATTTGACTGAGGTCACCCAAATACTGTAATCGACATTGTCCCAGATAATGAAAGCTGGATATACTCTTACTAAAAGGAAACGAAGAGACAATCTGTGGAATGAGTGTTTCCTTCTTAGGTAGCTTATAAATGTAAAGAAAAGACAAAGTGCTGGGAAAAAGATGGTCATCTTGTTCTTCTGTCGGATGAGTTATAATGGAATTAATTCAGGTTGTAATACCTCATTTTATTGTATTTGTAATAATTTGGATTTACCTTCCGTATTCTGTTTTTTTTGTAACCGTAATTGTATTTTATTAATATATTTTTTTTGTAGGTAAACTAAATTTTGTTTGCTAAAGGAAACATTTTTACGCCGTATATTATGTTTATTTTGTTTATGTCCATTCTAATAAAAAAATTTTCTTGGATATGAATTTGGCTAAATAATTTGACTATTATCTTTGTTTTCAATTTGATAACATAAAAGTTTTAATCGATATTAAACTAATCAATTTTTTCATTTGCTTCTTTCACAAATTTTTACTTTCCAACCATAACTTGGAAATAATTATCATAAAAGAATAGCAGATCAATCATCTAGTAAGAAACAAGAAGTAAGAATAAGTATATATTTCGATTCTAAATAACGTTCGTTATAATTTAGGTTTTATCATGAATATTTATTGATTTTAATTTTTTTTTATTTACCCCGTTATAATAACTT
This sequence comes from Druceiella hillmani, assembly GCA_039881145.1. NCBI lineage: Eukaryota > Metazoa > Arthropoda > Insecta > Lepidoptera > Hepialidae > Druceiella > Druceiella hillmani. Next base: position 8,941,708 of record JAYKKI010000043.1, read on the forward strand.
AGCCAATAGTTATTCATATTATAGTAAATTCAGATTATGAAATTTAAGTAATGAAACTTTAATATGGCAAAAAAATTGTTCAAATTCTATGTTACAATTAACTAGTATAGCTATGTGTAAGATTTATTTTGTTTAGATTAAAATATATTAGAAAATATTTTAAAAACAATTATCTTTTGCTAATTATTCTTAACAATACATAATTACTGCTTCAAATTTTGAGTTCAACGATTTAATAAAATTAATTCTTGGCTGTGGCCAACAACAAATGAAGCGTGCCCAAATTTAAATACGCAGTAACATCATGATTTGCAGGGAGTGATACCATATAGAACATCAATGATTTTAAGTCGACTCATATCTCTTTGATCATGACTTTTTGTATAATTCTATTTAAAAAAATCACTGAACTATGGTTCAATGAAAATTAGTCAATCGCATAGTAAGGACTACAGCTGCAACTAGATATCATTTAAACGGAGCTAGTGTAAATTAATAATCATAATTTAAAATAATTCTCTTTTGGATCGTTTAATCTCATTAAAACCATTAAACCCGCCTATTTAAAATTTGCAAACAATAATAATTAAAAAGAATATCTAGAAAAAATCAACCCCCAGCAAAACATTTATACTAATTCTTCGTATCATGCCGAAAATTCATGGAAAGGATACTTCCTTTCCACTTTTTCTTGTAAAGATGATATAACTTTTTCTATAAATAAATGACCTAAATTTGCAACAAGTGATTACAAAACTTTTATATATTTATACTGTTTATTAAATTTGCTTCATCTGGCGAGTGTTGGTACTCGTGAGAGGATATAAAAAGCGGGACGGAGTATGAAGATGCATTTATCACTTTACAGAATATGTGCCTCCACACCAAAACATATTTGTGTTTAAAATGATGATAGTGTAAGACACAGAAACTACAGAATTATCGTTGTCTAGAAGGAGCCTAATCTATAACAGAAGGATCATCTTGCTGTCCATCCACCTGTCTGTTTTTGTGTCATAATTTATGTGAAAATATTCGAGAATGAAAATGAATTAATAATTTATGTTACATAAATTGTATTACCGACTGCTTTTTTTAAGTAATTCATTGCGACATTGAAAGATGAGAGAAATTATTCGAAGAAAAGGAATTCTGAATGTCGACTTTGAAAAATATTTGAATCACAAAGAACTTTTTTGGAATGATTATAAAAAAAATAAACAAATAAGATACATATTAGGAATATATGTTCTAAGTTAGATTAATTAAATGCCATATTAAACACAGTTATTGTGCGACCTGATCTTTAAAACCTTTTGAATCTTTGGAAAAGTTACGTGCTGAATTTAACTTTGTTTAGTATAATTTCAGGTTTGATTAAAATGGGTTTCAAATTCAAAGCTTTCTAATCAATTGAAGGAGATAATTAAAAATTACACTTTAAAATATAATGGTAGCACTGAACATTCATAGGATGAGTCATTTTCAATAATGGTAATAAATAAATTAAACAAAATTTTGAAAATCGAACTATTCTGTAATCCTTTGAGATATGTAAGTACTTTGCTTAAATTTGACATTTGATATTATCAACTTCGATTGGCATTTGCGAGTATCCTCATCTCGCAGTACTATTTACAATCGATTCAACTAGTTTGTTTGGCATCATTACGCCAATCTCGATGATGGTCTGCATGGAGAAAGTCCCTCAACAACGGCAACTTAATACAAAAACAGCATTTTGCACTTCAGGATAAAGACAAAAAACGAGGTACCTGTTAGTAGATTCCGGCAAGTTCAGATCAAAAACAGAAAATTCTACATGAACATTTAAACGTCAGGAAGCTTTGTTCTTTCTGGATTATCCACGATTTGATCGAAGCTCGGAAGACCGTCGCAATTATTAATGTATCGAAATATATACAAAATTCGACTGAGGTCATCCAAATACTGTACTTGATGTTGTTCCGGACGACGAAAGCTGGATATATTCCTATTAACCAAAAGATAAGGGAGAGTTTGTGGAATGGGTGTATCCATTTTATACTGCCTGTAAAGGTGAAGAAAGGACAAAGTGGTAAAAAAAAGATGGTCACCTTGTTCTTCAGATTGATAGGTTATAGTGGAATCATTATTCTGAAAATAAAATAACAGTTGCCCTATATAGGTATACCAGTAATTCTTTGCCCGTTATTATAGAAAAAGTTCGAGGGTAAAGCTCTCGTAGTAGAATCCTCTTGCATCAGCACAACGCCCCTATATTCAGCCAGACCAATAACGAAATATTTGACTACGTCGGGTATAGAAATCATAGATGATCTGTATGGCGGATGACCCGCCATACAAATCCCACCTCACACCGACGATTTCTATCTAACCTCAAGAATAAAAGATAAACTGCGAGGAATACGATTCCCTGACGTTGAAAAAGCGGTGGTTGTTTTTGTGAAAGAGACGTCTTAGGATAAATGGGTTGACTTTTCTCTTAGTGTTTATATCGAATGAAATGAGGCATAGAGTGGCACGGAGATAATTTAAAAAAATATAGACAAATTAGATTTTTTGCTAGATATGTTTATTTATAAAACCTTAAGTAATCGTTTTAAGCTTTGCACTTTGAAATTTTATAGAAAGAAAAATTTATTTATCTCACAAAAAATACAAATCGTAAAATTTATAATCTGCACAATATAGATATAAAATTGAAACTGTTTAGAGGGAGACGGACCGTAGGCGTTATTCGAAATGGCCGCTAGAAGCTCAGTCATTCTTAGTCAGCTCTGTTTTTATGACTTGATGTTTCGATAATTATTGTCAGAGTTTATGGGTTATTTTTCAAAAGTTTTATTTTTGACAAACTTACTTTAATAAGATTTAAGTATACGGTGGTGTCTTCCATTCGATTCAATATTTCCTTAACGTGAACGAAAAGCTAAACTCTCAAATATGATATACGATCATAAAACAATTTTTAAAAATTCAATTTAAAATGAAATTTTTGGAGAAATGGAAAAGGGAAGTACATTTAACGTTAGTATTAATTTTTACAAAAAATTATAATCAATGAATAAGTAGAAAACGGAAAGTGGAAAATATAATCACAGCAACGACCCTTACGTACTTATATTTTATTACGTAAAGTTAAACATCTGTCTTGACATAAAATTTCCATATTTTATAGATAAAATTATACATTTCAAATATTTTGTTACGTTCATGCTTTTATAGTAGCAGCACCGTTAGTAAGGAGATAGCAATTTTCCAACTAATGTATCCTCTGTCTTCATTACTAAATAATACGTTTATTTCAACTAAACTACACGGTATGAAAATTACCATACGATAACCTATTATATAAAAATGTTGTAACAAAATTACACATATTCCATTAGTGGTAAAGTAAATTGCATTTTTCTAGAACTGATCTCGAAAAATTAATTTCATAAATTTACTTTTTAATGAAGCAGGTGTGGTCTGGTATTTCTATAATAGTATTTTCCAATTCTGTGAGACGTAACTTGAACACGTAGCTTTGTCATTGAATTGAAACGTCTTTTATATAAACACACGTGACACTGAGGGGTAACTTTACGATATTTCACAGACATATTTTTAAGCCATTTATCGATTATATTATTTTTAGCGCGTAAAATTCTTTCATGTGAAAAATACTTCAAATTTAAGCGCTGTAAGGAACATTTTATACATGTAATAAGAGAATTTAATAAACCTAAAACTTGTTAATAATACATTTAAAATAAAGAAAGAAGCTATTTTTGGCTACCTATTTTAGGGGAATATTTCATCTATTACATTTTCAGACTACTATTACTATTAAGGAAGCCAGAACTAAGATGTTGACTAACACTTTTATTATTATTGCAACATAAATATTCAATAATACTTTAAAACTTTGCAAGCAACTTTTCATACACAGACCATAGCTAATATATTTGATATTACTTTTTAGCGGACAATTATAATTGGCAGGGCTTATTTAAAAATCTAATAAATAAAGCCATTAAACCAAAATATGAAAATATGGTTTTTGTTACTTTAACAACTTCTTCCAGTATTTTGAGTGCTTTTTAGATACCGTTAAATCTATTAAAAATGATAGAATTTTAGATACCGTTAAATTTATTCAAGTTATAGTATTTTACACGATACATAACGAAATTAGAAGTACTGTATTTCTGCTAACGCTTATATTAAAGTCATTTCACAGTAGTATGACTTATAAGGCATACAAATTAATAATATGATTTTCAGTACTTGCGTAATACTAATATTTTATAATTAGTTTTACTGGTAATCCTACGAAAAACGATAAAAAATCCATTAAAAAATCTCACTCATAAAGGATTGACCTATTTTCCCGCACATAAATGTTCCGTTGTCTCACCGCCTCGTTTCCATTACGCCCACAGAGAAAATGTTCATCTGTTCCACCTCGATTTCTTTATTCTCATTTCAATTTTGTCTCTATTCCGTCCAATTTCTAACAGCCATCATTTTTTAGTCTACTAGCTCGTTCATGTATGCCCGGCGCATTGTATCGAACTAAAAAATGATGGATCCAAGCACAGAAATCATGTCCTTCATTTACCGAGTTAGTCGTTTGATGCTCTTTGACCGTGCATACATGAACGAGCTAGTAGTCACGAGGGAGGCTATCATATGCGGAGCGCACGAAGCTTACTGTATTAAAGTATTGACCTATATAATCTGTGGATAGAAAGGTCTTTACTTCGTTTTAGTGTCCGTATCTGTAGCTTCACTCTTAAATGATGTGGGACGTTTCGAATTTGTTTTTGTAACATGCAAAAAACAGTTAACTATCAGTTTAAAATTAAGTTTTATGACTTGCCTGAAGTTAATACAGGTTCTCTAACTTGTCACACAAAATATTGTATGAGTACAAAGGTTGGTAAAAATGAAAAATTAAATAGGTTTCCAATTGCTCCTTGAAAGTTAATTATAAATAATATCACGAAAAGATGTAATGCTTATGTGAGTTAAAAGCCTCACATTTTGTAATAAATAAACTATGGTCGCATTATATAGATGGGAATAAACATGAAAAGACCTGTGATTAAATAACATTTAATCAGGATTTCGCCAGAAGTATATTGTCGAGAAAATATCGACTAAATAATAATAAAGTATCACCTACTAAATTTTTTATTTTAGTATCTGGACACTGAGTTTTCTTTATGAAAAACATACAGGTGAAACAATGGAATTGATGACACTGAATATTTTAGACTGATTTTCTCTTTGATACATTTTCGTAGGTTCTAATTATTTGAATGAAAGATTATTTCTATTAAATGTTTCAAAGAAAGAAGAGCAGTGTATATTTTATTGAAAGAAGATTTTCCATTTTCTAATTCATAATTTTATTCTAAAGTTATATTCCCGTTCATTCATTTTTATTAAAGTTATTAAGACGAATAAAATTATTTGGATAATGTCTATTGTGAAACATTTAAATACTTATTATCGCATATGCTAATTGCAAATAAGATGTCTTCTTCTTCTTTCTTCTTGACTATACCATCATTACTCATTTGAGATCAGCCCTCCTCGTATATTTTCACCACAACACGGCAGCGGATCGACCTCGGCTTATTTTTCCTTCTTCTATTTTAACACTTCTTTGGTCATATGGTCTTGGTTACGCCTCATAACATGCCCGTACCAAAGCTAGCGATTTTCTCTTAGCTTTTCCTCAATTTCTGCGTCTTTAAACGTTCCTCTAATGTACTCATTTTTTATTTTGTCTGCTCATGTAACTCCCTCGGACCAACGGAGCATTTTCATTTCTGTGATGTGGATTTTTTGTTCGTCTACCTTTCTCATCTGCCAGTATACTGACTCATAGTTACTCATCAGCGACATCAACGCTGGTCATACTGCTTACTTGTTAACTTGACCTTTGAGTTGATGATGTAAGATGGGCATTCTAGAGTCATATAACACTCCGGTTAGTGATCTTCATTCTAGCCAGGCAGTTGCTCGTAGTATGCTGGATGTCTTTTTAAGTGCTATATTTTGGAGTTCCGACTGAACCAAGGTACTTAAGCCGCTTTACCTTCTTCAGAGATGTTCCCTCGATCATCACTGATGAGTTGTCGTTAGCGTTATTTTAAGACATATCACACCGTATGTATTCAGTCTTGTCTCTCTTCAGTCTAAGACCTCGTATCTCCAGCACTTATTGCCACGCATTAAGTTGGTACTGTAATTCTATTTGAGTTTCAGCAATGAGAACTATATCATCAGCGTACATCAGTGTCCAAGGTGCAGGTTTTTGTAAGTGTTCTGAGACATAGTTCATAAGTAGGTTAAACAATAACGGGTTTATTGCGGATCCTTGCTGAATTCTGCTTTATATTCAAATTTGTCTGTCTGGCCTGAGGGGCTACTAACCTTTGTGGTTTCGTTAATCAAGGATGTGTAATGTTCCAGGACTAAATGTGATCTCAAACTTGCCAAAGCAGATCTCTAGGTACGCGATTAAAAGCTTTCTCTAGGTCGATATATATAAAGTTTACGTCTTTCTTCCGCGATCTTTATTTTTTGTCAGAATCTTCACACTGTGTATTGTATCTATCATTCATATTCCGCTAGTAAATCTGCACTAGTTAGGGGTAGTTTTGATAATGTTTGTTTAGTCGGTGGATAATTCGCGAGGATAGTTTAGAGATAATTTTTAGTGCAAAGGACGTCAGTTTAATACCACGACAGTTTTTTAAACAATTGCCACATCTCCTTTGTTTTTGTAGAAAGGGATTATTATGTTGACTTTCTACATGTTCGGGATCTTTTGCGGCTATTGGTATCTCGTCAGGTCCAATTGCCTTCTTATTTTTTATTTTGCATAAGGCTCTCCTTACCTCAGATGTGATTTCTTCAATAGGGCCTTCCGTTGGTGGAATCGGGTTTAGCGGTTCATGCGGAAACTCCTTATACAGTAGTTTTTAGTAGTATTTTTGCTACCTTTTATTTATATCTTCGTTCCGGATTAGCAGTTTTCCAGGCATATATTTTATGTACTTGCTGCATTTTACGTCTTTTATTTGATTTTGATATTTTTTGCAAGTTTACCTATCTCATTTTCTGATTACGCCGCTTCAAAGCTCTCGCAGAAGGAGAGTCTGCTTTTTGCTTGCAAATGAGATGTATAATGCGAGAATAAGTGTAATTGATTTGATTGTACTCCAATTCGATCCAAGGCAAATAACACGTATCTAATAACACTATCTTAAAATTATGAGAAAAAATTAATGGTTGGATACAGATAGTATAGTAATTGCATTAACAATTTTTCTTCGTCTCATTAGATATTTATTACCTCTATTTCGAACTGGAACTTTCGTCTATCGAACCAAACGTCGTTAAATTATATTCTTTTCGAAACACACCTATCAATATTGGTCTAGCCGTTTTAGAGTACTTAAGATGATGAACAAATATTACATTGACTCTAACATCGTATCATGTTCATAGTATAATATAAAGAAAAGTTAAAAATTGTTGTAAAGAAAGAACTTATCAAGATATTGTAAAAGGTAAATTTCCTAATAAATATTCACTTATTATTAATTTCCCTTTATTTCAAGTAATATAAAATATTATTCAAAGATTGATTGTGAACACAGTTTAATTACAAGTTATGTCCCACTGAATACCTTAAAACCTATTAATAACTAACACAAATGAAAAATCAATAATTTAATTAAAATTTAAAGTCTTTTATTTAAAAAAAGTTGCATCAGACCGCCGGTTATAGAATAATTATTCTCCTTCTACGAAAGGTTGATATCCATCCACGAGGTTAATTATTTCATCTTTCAATGTTCATAACACTCCATCGTTTAATTAAATATTAGTTGATTGTGAATTGAACAATCAATAGATAAAAAGTGAAATTGGTTTCTCAAAGAAGATTGTTTTCGCTTGAACTTATATTTACATAAAATTTGACTTGCCCTGTGGTCGATGAGATCAAAGTAATGTTTGATAATGAACTTGTACCAAAATTTATAGGTTATTCAATAGTCTATTCTATATCTTATTTTTTGTTTCTTCATTTTGATTACTTAATTTCAATTTATGTAATTAACACTTCAAGGAAAATATGAAAATCTTGAATTATGTAAATTAATTGCTTTATGAAAATAATATTCAGGACGTTTTTTATATACGTTATCGTTTAACATATTTAGTTAATATGACTTAAAGCCATCATATACATTTTGTGAAATGTTTGTTAAAAAAAGGGTAAAGTTACGATCAGCAATCAAATATGAGAAACTGAAATAAGCTGCGTACTTATATATATATATGATGGATTTCACTTATCTGATTTAGGTTTAAGTGAATTTGGAAATGCAAGATCTGTTTTAAACAAGTCCGTTTAACACTATTGGTTACTTTAAAGAACAAATTGGTGCTGAATATTTTAGAAATTAAAAGAATTGAGCCGGAAAAGTCTGTTTTGTTTATGATTTATAAAAACAATATGAATGTCAACTATGCCAAATATTTGAATTAAAATGAACTTCTTTGGAACGATTGTCGCTTAATTTCGGGCATTGAACATTCATCGATTAGGCCATTTATATTAACGGTTATAGTAAATTAATTAAAATTTTGAAAAATTAAATTCTTCTATAATCCATTGAGGTGGGTACTTTGGTTGAATTTGTATTTTTTTAAGAAATTGGCTAAAATCTTACATTTTTTTGGACAGATAAATTTAATACAAGAAATTTTTCTTCCGATGATTTCTTCACGAGCAGAATGAAATATAATTAGATAAAAAAAATACGAAAAAAAGTAGCGTAATTAGTCCAAATCAAGCACAGAAAACTTTACATGAATATTTAGATTTGTGGTTTCTCAATTACCCATGATTTAACCGAACCGCGAAACACCTCCACAATGATTAGTGTCACGAAATATTCAAAAACTCGACGGAAATCGTCCAAATTCAATAGTGTGCCTGTTGACGAAAGTTAGATATACTTTTACTAACCGGAAGCTAAGAGGCAGTCTATGAAATGGGTGTTTCGTTTTTAGAAAGTCCATGAATGTGAAGAAAGGACGAAGTGTTGGAAAAAAGATGACCACGTTGTTCTTCGACCGGTGGCTTATAATGGAATGATTGTTCTAAAAAATGAAATATCAATTACTCTAAGTAGGTGTACCAGTAACTTTTAGCCTGTTGTTTTAGAAAAAAATCAAGGGCGAAGTTCTTAGGTTAGATTCCTCCTGCATCACGACAACGCTTCTACTCAGTCAGACGAACGACCAAATATTTGACTACATCGAGTGTAGAAACTATGGATCATCCACCAAACAGACACAATATCACTCCGTGATTCCTGTTATTCCCTATAAATAAACATACTTCGAGAAAACTATGGGGAATACCATTCCCTAACACCGACTAGGTGGTGATTGCCTTCAAAGACGCCATGAAAGAGACGTTTAAAAAGGAATGGGTTGACTGCTTCTTTTAGTGTTTATATCCAATGAAATTATGTATAGGGCAGCATAGAAACTATTTAAAAAAAACAATAAACTAATTACATAATTATTAGCTTCTTTTAAATTTTGTTATATTACAAAACTTTCAATATCACCTTTAATTTTCAATTTTACTTCTTAGATTTTTACCTCCAGAAATATTAAGAGGAAAATAACTTAAATAAATCTATCTTTTGACCACTTACGCGTTTATTGTATCTAATCAGAGTTATTTCAGACGAATTGGTGTAATCTTTGAATTTTTTTGGGAAATAAAAATATGATTAAATTACACAAAAAGTGACGAATAACAAAAATTATAATCTGAAGAGACTTTAGATAGAAATATAAAATTGTTTATGGAGATGGGCTGCAGGCATAATTCGAAATAGCCATTAGCAGCTTGGTCGATAACTTGATGGTTCGATTATTGTCAGAATACCTATGTTATCTTTTAAAGAGTTTCATTTTTGATACACTTACTTTAATAACATTTTGATGTACGGTGGCGTCCTCCATTTGATTAAATATTTCCTAAATACAGAAAACAAGATACAACAATTGAAAAAAAAAACCATATACGCTCACGCTTAACTGTGTCCATACTGGTATTATATTTTCACTATGTTGATTAACATCTTTGTCTATGAGTATCCCAGGTATGAAATAAGACATACTTTAAGTAAGCAAAGACTAACGTGCCTTTTTATTAAAATTTACATTTAGGAATACAAATTATTAAACATTAAATGTTTCACAAAATAATAATTCTGACGCGGAATGCAATATAACTTAAATGGTTTTTGACTTGAAGTAGATTGAAATTTACGAATAGCACTGATTAAATTATAAACAAGTCTCATTATTTGTTACATGTTTCTAGTTGACGGTATTTTTTTGGGTAAGATATTAAAGGAAATCTTTAAAGTAATTGTTTTTACTCTTACATTGCACAGATTAATTAAGATGTGATAGCGAAAGTGACCATGCTGTCGATAGAAATTGAATATCACATTAATTTTACACTAGTAACACATTTTTATTATTTCCCCAAAAAGTAATTAAATATTTGTTTCTTGTGATTCTGTGAGGCTAGTAGCTCTGGTCAATTGTTAATCAAATATGTTTTCGTTCCTGCAAATCATAAAAGAGTTTGTAAGAATTTACTATTAAACTTTTAAAATCATATTCGAATTTTAATTGTTTCTTGCAATTCCCCTTTTCAACTATCGTATTTTAAATTCTGGTAAGTTTGTCTGCTCATAGTGCATTTTCTGCATAACTCAAATGACGTTATGCAGTCAGAACTTTTACACGTTTGATAATTTTTACTATATGAGTAAAACGGGCCATCCACTATTTTTAAAATAGAATTTGAGACTGAGACTGAGCCTAGAAACTGAGACCCAAATTAATTAACCCTTTTCATTCCTTATTTTCAATGTTTTTATTTCCTAAATTTCAAAAGTTATTTATTTCAATTATGTATTGAGTTTACTTATTTAATCAAAGATGGCGATTTACTTATTTAATCTAAGATGGCGATGACGAAAAATTAATGGTTCATGAGTGACAGAAAAACGGAATTTACACTAAAGTAGTCAGTAAAAGATTTGGACAAGAAAATACTTTTAGTTTATTCCATGCGTTTTTAATACTTATCGTTTAAAAATAAATAGACAAGGATATATGAATCGAAAGAAAAACCATGCATGTTAAGTACACATATGAATCAAAAGAAAAAATTCGGTTACAAAATAAATTCCAGTGTTTTAAATAGTTTAAATAATAAAATATAAAATACGCGAGAACACAAAAATCGGATTTTTTGTTATTTCTATAAGACAATTTTTTCGATGTAGTTTTCTCTGTTACCTTTCAAAGCTATTTTACAAACATTTTGGAGGAAAATTGGAATAAAACATGACATACCCCATATAAAATTACAGTGTTAATTATAATAAAAGATAATTAATAAGTGAGTAGGAACCTCAAAAACTGAAAAGAGAAACATAGAAACATCCCTTATATAATTATATTTTGATATGTAAAGTTATGTTTAATTTTACGTGACGTAAAATTTAAGATCTTTAGCTAATATTACTCATTTTAAATTAATAGTTACTTTTATATTTTCAATCCTTGAACATAATAACAACTTTTAATCTATACTTAGCTTAAGCATATAAACATTGATTTTAAAATTGACGAGAGCATGATTCTAGCCCTGGCAAAATAAATTCCTAACATAAGTAATATAAGTAATTTTGCGTCTGATGGAAATGCTAACAAGTTATCTCTCTGTATCTCACGTGTGATACTGAGAGGTATATTTATAGCATTTTACTAACGTATGACCTTATTCTTAAACTACTTATCGATCAATTTATATAATTATTTTTAAAGCGTAATTTATTTTTAGAAGGGAAAAATACTTCAACATTAAGCGGTATTTACACCGCTTAAGGTTGAATTATTTTTAAGAGTAGTGTTAACACTAACTGAGTGAAGTATTTTTAAGAACTCTATATTTACGTAATATGTGACTACAAAAAATGTATATACATTATATACATTTTTTGTAGTCACATATTACGCAAATATAGAGTTTTTAAAAATAATACATTTAAAATAAAGGTAGGGCTTATTTTTGGCTACCTATTTTAAGAGAATATTTCGTCGGCTACAATAAAACGAATTTATAATTATTGTAACATAAATATTCAATATTACTTTATAAATTTGTAAGTAGTTGTAACAGAACATAGTTAATTATCTGACATTAATTTTCACGGATAATTTGAACAGAGAGAGTAACATTAAATATCGAATAAATATAGCCTTTAAAACATGATATAAAATTTTGAAATTTTTTTAAAATGTTAACAATTCTTTGCAGTGTATCGAACGTTTTCGTATGCAGCTAATTCTATAAATATTATAGTATTTTACCCGACATATCACGTAGTCAGAAGTACTGCAAACCTACTTACTTTTATAATAAAGTTATGTTCACAGTAGTACGATTTATGTTGGATACAAAATAATTCATCATTATTTTATTGCGAATAACTAATAATAAAATAAGTCTAATCCAGAGAGAAAGTAAAAATATATAGCATAATTTCGCACTTTCATGTTGAAATCGCCAAAAATAGGTAACAAATCGAATAAAAACAACAATTACAAGGGATTCAACCATTTTACTACACGTAACAGCCTCGTCGTCTAGTCCCCTTGTTTTCATTATGCCCATAGCGAACGTGTTCACCTGTTCCACCTCGGTTTCTTTATTCTCATTTAAATTCCATCACTAACCCAACTTTCGGCAGCTAAACGCATTTTCTAACCCGATACAGTACGTCAGCCCAAGCATAGAAATCACGTATTTTTTTCAGAGTTAGTATTATGATGCACTTTTCCATTGCATGTATGAAAGAGCTGTTAGTGTTGAGGGAGCCTTCATAGATGGACCACATGGTGATTATTGTACTAAAGTATCTGCCTGTATAATTCAGAAGTGCAACGAACGTGTGGATCGAACGCTGTTTATTTCTTTTTAGTGTCTGCATTTGTAACTTCACTTTTAAATTGTTTGGGACATTTCGAATTTGTTTAGATAATATCCCAAAAGACTTAACTTTTTGTTTCAAATTAAATTTTATAATTAGTCTGAAGTAAAAACAAGTTCTATGAATGTCATAAAAAGTAATTATATGCGTAGATAATAATTATGATTGAAACTTGTAATGTTGTTAAAAATGAAATAGCTGTCCAATTGTTTCTTGAAAATTAATTGAAAATAATATCCCGAAGAGATATATCGTTATCTGAGTTTTGTAATAAATAAATATAGACGCATAATATAGATGTGGAATATATATGAAAAGACGTGTAATTAAATAACATTTAATCGGTATTCCACCTAAAATATATTGCCGAGAACATGTGGACTAGATGATAACAGAGTAATACCCACGATATTTTTTATTTTAGTATCTTGATATTCAGTTTTCTTTACGACAAGCATACAGGTGTATCGATGGAATTGAAGACGCTTGGAATGAATTGGGCTCCTTTCCAATTTGGTATATTTTCATAGTTTCTTTTACGATTTTACTATTTGAATGAGAACCTATTACCACTAAACATTGCAAAATAAAGACGAGTATTATGTACATTGTTATATGAAGATTTGAATTTTTATGCGATGCAAAAATAAAAATAATAGATCTGTTTGTACACGAATTGGATTTAAGGCAAATAACACATGTTCCTAAAGTTGTGTAAACGTCGTGATGGTTGGAGTTAGACAGTATAGTAATTGTATTACCAATTTTCTTTTATCGCATTGGATACTCATTACCCTTATTTTCAGCAGAGACTTTCGTCTAAGGAAACGAACGTTTTTAAATTATATTATTTTCGAAACACACTTATCATCGAAGTTGGTCTAGTCGTTTTGGAATACTAAAGATAATGAACGAATATTACACTAACTCTAACATCATATCGTGTAGATAGTATAATATAAATAAATGGTGAAAATTTTTATAAAAAAAGAGTTTATAAAGATTTAAAAGATTTTAAGAAGAAGAATATTTATAAAGATTTTCTAATAAATATCTACCCATTATTAAATTCCTTTTAGTTCAAGTTACGTGTTACTCAAAGATAGATAATGAACTTAGTTTAATTAAAAATTACCTCGGACTGAATTAATTAAAACCTATTAAAGGCTAACATAAATGGAAAATCAATCATTTCAGTAAAAACGAAAGAAATATTTATTTGAAAAAAAATCGCATCCGACGGACGGACAATGTGCTGTAACAAATGTATTTGCAAAAATTTTCGTTTAAACTACGAAAACTATTTTGATTAAATTAATATTTGTCAAGACACGAGATTTACATTAAGTAGTTCTAGGGTTAATTAAAAAATTTACTTCGAAATTAAATTTGATAAACTCTTGATCAAAAATAAATGACATTTATTTAATTAATGAGCATTCAAAATTTATATCAATTATATTAGAGACATGTTTTGCTATTATTTTAATTGTAATATTATTATTTTCTAACAAAATCAATTTAATTTTAAATGAAATATAATTAATAATAACATTAATGCAAAAAAATACTTTCCAAAAATTATAAAAAACTAGATATTCAAAATAATTTTAATTTCAGAGATTAATTTCAAAAACATATTCGTATAATTTCCCCATAACAGACTCCAATAACAATAATTCACCAAACGATAAATAACGTAATTTTTATCGACAGTGTAAATTCTTTCTCTGTAAAAATACATTGTAATGAAACTCAAAGGTTTTACAGATGTAGGTCATGGTATTAAGTGAATTACATGTAGTAAATTAAAACTGTGTTATATATGTAACTGAAAAGTCGCTGAAATCCATGCGAATAAAATTAATTTAACGTTAAACTTCATTTATATTCGATAAGACTTATGCAAAAAAGTCTTAATGACATCCATAAAACGTTTTCAAAAGTAAATTTTGCTAGTTGTTACTTTGGCAAGAGCAACTATCACAATCTATAACTTTTGAATTTTTTGTAATTATTCTAATTTTCAAAAGACAATTAGCCACTCTGAAAATTTGAAAGAAAACTTATAAAGTTGATTGTCGGGGCAGAATATAAATACCAACAAAAAACTCGTTGATCACGAATGAATTTAACCCATGTTCTTGTCGCGGAATACTAATGAGATATTTTAAACATATAATCTTATGTAAATTCAGTTTGATTCTAAAGATAACACTGGACATTAAATGGAAAAACAGTCAATATTTTTCCTGACGAGGAAAAGACATGTTTTCATCACCACGATAATTATTTCATCTTTCGATCTTCCTAACAATATTCCATCGTTTAGCAAAGGTTAGTTAATTGTAAATTGAACAATCAATAGATAAGAAAAAATTGGTTTTATATGCTCCATTGAAATCATATTAACATAAAATTTCGACTTGCTCTGTGGTCGATCATACCAAATTAATGTTTTGATTAGATCAAATTATTGTCCTGTCAATGAACGTGATACCACTTAGATCCCAATTAGTTAGCATTTTTTGTATGTATATATAATTTGAAAACGTGGACAAATTGCAAATATAGTTGGAGTTTAACAATTATTCTATACATTAAAAAGCTGTGAATATTCCACAGTAGCACGCGAAATACTCAGAGAGTTGGCTTTCAAACCTTATAATTCGTAGTACCTTGCGAAATAGTTATAGAGTTTGCCTTCAATGTGATTTAATTTAAAGATAAATTAGAAAATATACATGCAGATTATTAAAATACTCATACTGCCTTTACACAAAATTATCACAATTTTGGAACAAGTTATAAAATTGTTTCATAATAAAAATAATATTCAAATGACCTAGTGAGCCCTCTAGTTTACATTCCAAAAACCTTTCCGTAAATTTTTATTGAAGTGTTTGATTTATTATGCATCTATCATTATCGAGAGAATACAATTAAATATGTAAGTGATCAGATCTACATAACCAGCCCATCTCTGTTAGTATCTGCGTTAATAATTACCTTTTATTATTGTTTTATTTCATCATTAATTTATTGAATGTATTAATTTTCAGAGAAATTAATCGTTCATTAATTTCTGACAGAGTTGTGTTAAGACGATATAAGTGAATTCAAGTTGTAGTGTCTCGCTTTACAGAACTTGCAATAATTTGGCTATGCATTTTGTGTTCCTTATTTTTTCGATCGCTGTGGCATATAACTCCATTTTTATCCCTACATTATTTTTTCAACTTTGAAATGAAACAAATAAATCCAAGGCATAATATATATATATATATATATATATATATATATATATATATATATATATATATATATATATATATGTGATTTCGGTTACATACTACGTTTGTAACCGAAATCACATAATTTTATATAATTTTCTATAGATTTGATCGAAGCTCAAAACACCGTCCAAATTATTATTTCCCTATTTTTTTTATAGATTACGTTCACTTCATTTCGAAAATTTATTTTTAAAAGAGCAATTATCAAAAAAAATTCTTCATAAGCTAATTTATAATGAAGCCCTAGCAGAGAAAAATCTGGTTCTTCATAAGTTTTTACCTTTTAATCATAACTTGGACATAATTACCATGGACGGGCAGCACATCCATTGAGTAACATTAAACAGGAAGTAAAAATTACAATATATTTCGATTTCAAAAAATGTTAGAAAAATTTGATACTTATCCTGAATATTCATTAATATTAAAATCTTTTAATTACTAGATAAAAGTTACTGAGCTAATACCAAGCCATATTACAGAAAATTTCACTTCTAAAACATAGGACTAAAAACTAGAAAACTTGTATTTAATATAGGAAAGTATTTTAATCAAATTCTTCGTTACATTAAAAGCGATTATCGCTATGAGACGTGATTATCTAATGTAATTTTGTGTAAGATGATTGAGTACGAATTTAAATTGATTCATTTTGTTAACTTCAAAACGAATTACTACCGAAATTATTTACGAAGAAAATTTATATTTTTTAATTATCATTAGCAATAAATAAATACTGCTTAAATCTTAAAATTCTACGACCACAAGCAAATTAATTCATCATATTTAAATCTGCCGTAACGTCACCGATTTGTATGGGGACACCAAAGAGAACATCAGTAAATCCTTAAGGAATTTTCAATCTACTCTGCGGTCCTAGTTGATTATGACTCTTCACAAAATTCTATTTAAAAAGTTTTTGAACTGGGGTTGAATGGAAATTAATTAGTGGGAGCTTCTCCAGAATCAGTCAATCCCAGCGTAAAGATTACAGCTGCGACTAGATATGAGGTAAGGGGAGCTAGCATGAATTAATAATTATAATTTAGAACTAATTTAGTATTTACTTCTAAGTTTATCAAAAAATCTCATTAAAACCATTAATTTAACCTGCCAAACTAAAATTTGCAAATTGTTGTTCGAATAATAATAAAAATATGGAATTTAATTGAGGCATTCAGAATAATTTATAAAGGGATTTATAAAGAAAAATCATAATTAGTAACAATAAATTAAGTTAATATCTATTGGTTTCTCGTACCATATCGAAAAATCATGGAAAGGATATAATTTAATCTACAATAATTTACAATAAGTGGTTATAAAACTTTTATATCTTTATACTTTTTGTTAAACTTGTTTTCTTCTGGCGCGTGTATGGGATTCGAAAGAGCTGTACAGAGTATGAAGACGAATATACAAATTTATAGAATAAGTGTCTCCACACTACACCGTATTTGTGATTTAGAAGATATTAGTCTGAATATAGATTTTACTATAAAAATATCGCAGTCTATAAGTAGCCTATTCTACATTAGAAGGATCGCTTTGCCCTCCGTACATCTATCTATTTTGCGTCATCATTTACATCAAAATAGTCTAGATGAAAAATAAAATT
Source organism: Druceiella hillmani (assembly GCA_039881145.1). Taxonomy (NCBI): domain Eukaryota; kingdom Metazoa; phylum Arthropoda; class Insecta; order Lepidoptera; family Hepialidae; genus Druceiella; species Druceiella hillmani. The sequence continues at coordinate 8,959,734 of JAYKKI010000043.1, forward strand.
ATAATTCACGTCCATTATATTATAGAACTGATTTTTTCTTTTTTTAATAATCTATTTCAACACAGAAAGGCGACCAAAATTAGTTGAAGAAAAGAAATTCTTAACGACGATTAGCAAAATGTTTGAATTACGATTAAATTTTTTCCGAATTACTATTAAATGAAACAAATAGACGAAAGAGATACACATTTACATTAACACTGACTATATGCTTTAAGTTAGATTAATTAAATTCCATAAAGAAACACGATTATATAGGCTCTGACCTTAAAAACCTTTCCAATCCTTGGAAAAGTTACATGAGAAAGTTAACTACGCTTTATTTAATTTCGGGATTGGGTAAAACGTGTTTCGAGCTGAAAAATTTATAATTAATTGAATGAGATAATTAAAAATATCCTTTAAAATATAAGGATAACACTAAATGTTCATAGATTAGGCTATTTTTAATAATGGTAATAACAAAAATTAAATTTTGAACTCCGAACTCCTCTGTAATCCATTCGTAGGTGCTTTGCTTGAGTTTGTCATTTGCTTTTCGACAATGGCGAAACTTTTAAAATATAGTGTATTACGTCAAGATAAATTTAACTCAAGAAACTTTTAGTTGATGATTTTTCAGATAATAATAAACCTCATCGAATAAGTCATGAAAAATCATAGAACGGAAATTTTCAAACAATCACAGAGATACTTTTGACTTTGATTGGCTTTTTATGATGCCACCTCATTCCGCTATACCATTTTCAATCGATTTAATGAGTTCGAGCATCATTGTGTCAATCTCAGTGAAGATTTGCGTGGAGGACGTCCCTCAACAGCGACAACTTAAAAAACAATAACTTTTTTTACGGCTCATAATAAAGACAAAAAAGCAAGTTACTTATTAGCAGGTTCAGGCAAGTTGGGTTATTGGTATGGATCAAATACAGAAAATTCAATATTAAGATATAGACGTCAGAAAGCTTCGTGCATTCTGGATTACCACGGTTTGACTGAAGCTCTATACATCGTCCTAATGATTATTATCACGACATATTTTAAAAACTTAACGGAGGTCACCCTAATTCTCTATTCGATTTTGTCCCAGATGAAGGAAGCTGGATCTATTCTTACTACCTAGAATCAAGGGACAATATGTAGAGCAAGTGTTTCTTTTTTAGACAACCTATAAAGGTGAAGAAACGTTATTCTCCGAACGGGTGACTTTTATATAATCGATTGTTCTGAAAAATTAAAATAACAGTTGCTTTAAATAGGTGTACCAATAACTATTAGCTTGTCATTTTGGAAAAAGTTCGAGGGCAAAGCTCTCACATTACAATTCTCCAGCATTACAATAACGCTTCTATATTATTTTCAACGAATATAATATATTCATATTCAACGAAGGATCAAATTTAGGATTACATCGGGTGTGGAAATTATACGTCATCTGCCATAAAGATCCAAACTCACACCCGCGATTTCTATTTATTCCTAACAATAAAAAGTAAACGACGTGGAATATGATTCCATGAAGCCGAAGAAGCGGCGATTTGCTTCGAAGATACCTTTGAAGGAACATCCTAGGAGGAATGGGTTGGCGGCTTCCCTTAGTTTTTACATCTAATGAAATGATTGTTTTTTAAGTTGTCGCAGAGCAGCACGGAAACTATTAAAAAAATAACATTTCTAGGTTTTTTTTAAATGAAACGTCCAATTTTACCTTAATTAATATTGCTTTTTAGTTTTCTAATTCCTGTAATCTTTAAAGAAAAAAATAATTGAATCTTTTCACTACGTACGCGTTTATTATATTTAACATAGGGTATTATCGTATTTATTACAAAATTTCCCCACTTAGACGTTTATCGTATTTATCAATTATAACTTCTTTAGTTTTTTTAATTATAAACTTTCAGTTTTACCTTAAGTGATCATCGTTTCTTAGTTTTCTATCTTCTATAATTTTTAAAGGAAAAAATTAGTTTAATTTTTTCACCACTTACGCGTTTATCACATTTAACACAGGGTTATTGAAGACGAATTGTTGTAAACTTTACGTTTCAAAATTTTATAGGAAGACAAAATTTAATTAAATTACAAAAAACACGAACCATAAAATTCATAATCTAAACAAAATTTAGATCAAAATTAAACCTAGGAACTCAGTCATTGTAAAAAGACCACAAGAAACTTAGTCATCCTTAGCCTGTTCAGTTATTATGAATTGATAGGTCTGTTATTTTCAGAGTATGTATGACATGTTTTAAGTTTCATTTTTCTTAAGCTTGCTAATAACATTTTAATATACGGTGGTGTTCTCCGTTTGATTTAATATTTCCTTAATGCAGAAAATGAGACATGAAAATTGAAGGAAAAAATCCGTTACGTTTACGCTTAACAACCAACCAAGATCAATCCTCCGTTTCCCACTATATTAATTAACTTCTCTGTCTATGAGTGTTCTAGCTAGCAATTAGGACATACTTTGACTCCATGAACAAAACATGTTTCTCTGTAAAAAGCTTCGATTAAAAATTATTAATAATTTTATTGTATGAAATATTCCACAAATCCTGATGCGGAATGCAATATTAATTTATTAATTAAATGGTTTTTAATAGGCAGTAGAATACGAATGATAAATAACAATGGTTAGACTATAAACAAAGCTTAATTATTATTATATTTTTCGTTACCTAGTGGTATAATGTTTTTTGTTGATGATATTTCGTTTTATGACAGAATATTCTAGGGTATATTTTTAAATAATTTTTTGATGCGACTTTGAACAGTTTAATTAAAACGTGATATTGAAAGTAACCGCATTTAATTTTACATTTAATACCGAAATTTAAAACAGAAATTTAATTTACATTTAATAACTTAAGTGTATTACCTAGTGTGGATACTTAGATCATTTCCCTGAAAAATAATTAAATATTTCTTATGAATATTTATTATAATATTAGATAAGATGATGAGCTGTTGATTAATGTTTTGTTTTCTGTAGAGCTATGTATAATTACCTTAGAAATATAGTAAATTACTTTACAAATATATACGTACGTATACATGTATTTAATAGAATAAATGAGTTCTAAGATTTTTACGACGTACCTCTTCATATAATATTTAGGTGAATCTAAATATGATAACGATAGAATAAGTAATTATTTTTGCCGATTTACGTAACTCGATTTATGTGAGCATTTATTTCGCTTTTGGAGTTTTACCCTACTCATTAGAAGTAAACTTGAGCATTGACGCGTAGATAACACTAAAGTGTAAAAATTACAAACTGTGTAAGCTGTATTTTTTTAATAATATATCTCTTAATACGAACGTAGCGGGCAATACAACACAAGCAATTCTTTGTAAAATATTACCTATATCAATGAAACTACAGTTCAAAGTTTCAATTAGTGTTAGGAAAAATTTAAATTTGATATATATATATATATATATATATATATATATATATTTTTTTTTTTTTTTTTTCATTAACACTCTCACAATATGAATTGTAAGCAAAAAGGTAAAATTGAATTCAAGAATCAGTTTGTAAGAATTTAACTATGGAACTTTAAAAGCGCATTTAATTTTTAATCGCGTCTTGCATTTCTGTGAGTGCTTTTCAACTGTCGTTTTCCCAATTTTGATAAGTATATATACTCAGGGTGCTTTTTATTCATAACTCGAATGACGTTACACAGTCAAAACTATACGAGAAAAATGTACTGTCCAAATTTATGAAATAGAATTTGAGACTAAGACTTGAATTTGGGATTGTAGATTCATATTAAATGACCATTTTCATTCCTTTTTTTAAATGCCTTTATTCCATAAATTGTATACTTTTTCTAATATTCATTTCAGTTATATATTGTATTTAATTACTTGATATAAGATGAAATATCTTGAATCAATGCACAAATAAATTGGTGGTTCATGACAACAAGAAAAAAAAAATTACTCGAAAGAAATCCATAAAAGACAAATTCAAAGAAACTACCTTCAGTTTATTCTATTCATTTGTTTATGTTTATCGTTTAGAAATATTTAGACAAGAAATCTGCATATTAATTACTTGCATGAATCGCGCGAAAAACCATTCAATAAAATGTCAATTATAAAATGAGTTTCAGTACTTTAAAGAGTTGAAAATAATAGAATGTAAAACATGACAATCTGATTTTTGCTATCCCTACAAGAAAATCTTTTCATTTTCTTTTGTCTGTCAGCCTTCAAAGTTGTTTTGTAAATACTTTATGGATGAAAATTAGGGATTATGGAATATTATAAATATTTCTATTAAGTGTAATACAGAATAAAATAAGCTAAACTCTCAAATATAATATGCGATCATAAAACAATTTTTTGAAAATTCAACATAAAATTAAATTTTTGGGGAAATGGAAAAGGGAAAGTGCCTTACGTCCTATTTTAGTATTAATTTTCATAAAAAATAATAATCAATAAGTAAGTAGAAAGCTTAAAACACAAAATAAGAACACAGAAACACACCTTATATAATTATATTTTAATACTTAAAGTTAAACATTTGTCATGACGTAAAATTTACACGTTGTACGGATAAAAGAAAACATTTTAAATTTATTGTTACATTTATGCTTTTGATTCATGAACTTAATAACAACTTTTAACCTATACTTGGATTAAGTTTATAAATATTGAATAATATTTTTACTGGCAGCAACATTTTATATAAAGTACTTTAATCTAGATGAGGCCACGATTTTAGTCCTGGCGAAATAAATTCCCGATATAATTAATATTACTCAGTTATAGTAGCAAAATCATTAGTAAGAAGATAATAATTTTGCAACTAATTTATCATTTGTCTTCTATACAAAATAATGCCCTTATTTCGACCAAACTGCACGGTACGAAAATTGTAATACGACAATCTATTGTAAAAAATTGTTGTCGGAAAAATATATATATTCCATTAACGGTAAAGGAGATTGTCATTTTCTACAACTCACCTCGGATAACAGGAGTCTGTAAACTTATTTGTTAACTCAGCAGGTGGGATCTGGTATTTCGATAATAGTATTTTAACATTTTATGAAATGTAAGTTGAAAATGTAGCTCTGTCATAAAAGTGAAACGTCCTTTGTATCAACATATGAAACAATGAGGAGTAACTTTTAGCATTTCACCGATGTATGAAATTATATTTAAGCCACTTATCGGTCAATTTATACAAGTATTTTCAGCGCATCTTTATTCTCATTTCAATTCTATTTCTAGCTTGTCCAACTTCCGGCAATCAAACGCATTTTCTAGCGGGATATAATGCGCCAGCCCAAGCACAGAAATCACGTCTTTTTAATTTGCCGAGTTAGTCTTTTGGCGTGCTTTGCTTATGCATGCATCAACGAACCGGTAGTCTTGACGAAGGCCATGATATGTGGAGCAGACAATGCTTACTGTACTAAAGTGTCAGCCTGTATAAGTCGGAAGTGCAACGAACGTGTGGATTGAATGCTGTTTATTTCCTTTTAGTATATGTGTCTGTAGCTTCACTCTCAAATAGTTTGGAACGTTTCGAATTTGTTAAGATAATATGCGAAACCACTTAACTTTTCTGTTTTTAATTAAGTTTTGTAACTTGCCTGAAGTTAAGACAAGTTTTATAACATTTCGGAAAAAATAATTGCATGGTATTTCTTTTTTTATTTGGTATATTTTCATAGTTTCTTTATTCCACTATTTCTCTTCTTATTATTTGAACGAGAAATTATTTCTATTAAATGGTTCAAAATAAAGAAGAATAGTATATATTTTGCAGTACGAAGATTTACAATTGTGAAATTCTTTACTTTAACTTTATTTTTCCGTGAATTAATATTTCTAAGATTGCTAAGACGACATTTGGAAAATGCCTATTATATTTACACTAAAATACTTATCATCGCAAATTCCGCTTACAAATAAGATGTAGGGTAAGTAAATACGTTGATTTTTTTGTGATCAAATGCCAATAACGGATGTTCCTATAGTTATAAGAAAACTTTGATGGTTGGATTTAGAGAGTATTGTAATTGAATTAATACTTATGTTTGATGCCATTAATTATTTATTAGCAATATTTTGAGAAACGACTTTCGTATACATTTGGAAACCAAACTTTGGTAAAATATTTATTTCGAAAAACACATATCGTGATGGTTCTAGCCGTTCTAGAGTACAAAGAATAATGAACGAATGTTATACTCATTCTAAATATCGTATCATGTGAATAGTGTAATATGAAGGAAATTTAAATTTTTTTAGAAAGTACTTATTCAAATATTAAAAAAAATAAACTTGTCAATAAATATCTATCTATTATTGAAGAGAATGAGGAGTTACGACGGTATATTTGTACACTCATGTTATAATTCATTATATTTAATTTAAAATTACTCTATAAATTATGATGTTGTACAGTGATTTTGTTGCAGAACCACTATGATGTTGTAATACAACGAAAACTAGGTCGTGATAAAGAGCTTAAAGAATGTAGAAATAATGCTACATTACGTAGTTTCATTTAATTGTGATACCCTCGTATATTATGTAACACTAGACATTCAAAATAATTTTAATTTCTGAGACTAATTTCAGAAACATATTTCCTACAATTTACTGTAACAGAACCTGAATTCTTATTTTGCTACCTTACTCTAATAAAAATAATTCAGCAAACGATGAATAATGTAATTGATTCAACAGTATAATTCTTGCTTTGTAAAAATACGTTGTAATGAAAATTCAAATGTTTTATTTATGTAGAATTGATGGTATTTGAAGAACGAGATGTAATAATTTATGTTGTTTTATGTGTTTACCTGAAAAGTTGCTGGAACATACGAGTAAGTAAATAAAGTTAATTAATGTCAAAATTTCATACATATTCCACAAAATTAACACAAAAAACCCTGATGCCATGCATCAATTTGGCAATGGCAACTATTACAATCTATAGGCAATGGCAAATATTACAATTTGTTTAATCATTATAATTTACAAATAATTGTTAATCACATCAAAGATATCAAAGAAAACTTAAAGTCGAAGGTTGACCTAAAATTTAAATACTAACAAAGACTTGAAACAACATTTTTTTTAAGTATATTTGATCTTAAAGATTACACTCTACTGTAAATGGAAAAGAAAAAAAATCAGTGGAGGTTTCCTTACTTTAGCGAAAATATTTGGTCACCACCGCGCTAATTATTTAAACTTTTATTCCATATTTTTAGTTTCAGTAAATTATAGATGATTGTAAAGGGAGCAATGAATAGAAAAAATGTGAAGTTGGTTTTATATAGAAGGTACTACTACCTCTAGAACACTATCTACCTCTTGAACACATATTGCCATAAAATTTCGACTTGCTCGACTTAAGATCAAAATAATATTTTGTAATTAATCTGTGCCTAAATTTATAATTTTTCTTTGTGAATAGTCTATTCTACATTTTTTTTTTATTTTTCGTTTCTTCATTTCAATTCTGCGGTTAATTTAAATTTATGTTCTTAATACTTCAATCACAATATGAATATCTTAAATTATGTAAATTAATTACTTCCCTTTAAATACTAATTAACGTTTCATTTGCAATAATTTTCACTAGTGCTGCCCGCGGTATCAAATAGTATGAACATGACTTGAAAGCGTTAAACATTTTTTTCTTAGATTAAAATGTTTTGGAATTAAATAAAAGAAAATTAATTAAAAATGAAATTTTAGGAGATTTTAGTTTCCTTCAAAATGTTATACTTTAAATATATATATTGATTGAGCCTCTTTACCTTTCACTTAAATATTGATTTACGTTTTCACGTGTAATAATTTTCACCAGCATTATCTCTCAATATGCGGCTTGATTCGAATAAGATACGGATTTAATCACTCTGTAAAAGGTACAGTGATTTTAATGGAGAGCTATTACCACAATTTAGTTGTTGTTCTATCTACGCAAATATAAGAAATTTCAAGGCAAGTAAGAAAATGGTAGCCGAGAAATTAAAATTTTCAAATATTTCCGATATTAACACTCTTATTAAAAAAAATTCACCGTCACAATAAGTATTACGTGTCAAACATAACAAGTATGTGATATAAAATAAAATATTTCAGTACCAGCCAAAGATCAGGCTTGAAATAATGATCCAAAATAAGCAGAATCACAATTTTCTTATACAACAAACCATATAATTTAATAATATAAAATCTCCTCATGCATCGATATAAACAAGTGCTTTTGGTTGTTATATTATATGTAACATTTATACATTTTAATAAACTAATTTATGTATCATTGTGATACCTGCTTTTCACTGGATTCAGAACAAATAATTTATAATTTATTTTGTATTTAACATATAGCGGAATATTATTCGTAATAGTTTTTTCTGATTGAATCAAGTAAATTAATCCTAGCTCGCAAAACCATTTCTTAGTAAATTATGAAATTTCTGAGTAGTGCATAACAAATTTAAAACATATTTGTTTTTTCTGATAATGAACAAGGATATGTGAGAAGTGTAGCGATATATGGATTATATCTATATTTCAGTAAAATATTTAAAAAAAAATTAACATCTTCATGAAAATTAAAATAATGTTCTATTACTGGCTAAATGAAAGTGGAGAAGCTAGTCTTTTTAAAAGCGCTTCATCTATAGTGCGTCTTATGATAACATACTGCACCGCATATAAATTAGCCAGTGAGGATAACATGAATTCGTTACCTTATTTTCCAACGTAATCCCAGCTGCTCCACACTTATTTACAATATCTTCTTAATGAACGTGATCCTAATTAGATCTTAATTAGTTACCATTAGTGTCCAACCAAAATACTCACAAGTAATTTCTTCTTTCCGGGTGTGAAGCATTACTTCACACTGTAATGTAAAATATGTTAGTCTATATCCTATATCTATATCCAGAATGACGACTCTAAATTGTAGGTTATATAATTCAAAAAAGGTCAACAAATTTTAAGGACGAATGCGAATTCAATAATTATTTTGCGCGTTAAAAAACTGTGAATATTTCTTAATACCATGCGATATACTCATAGAGTTTGCCTTGAAACAGTATCATTTTATTTTAGGATAAATTGGAAAATACTCATACCGCCTTTGTACAAAATTATTACTATATTGGAACGGGGAAGTATTAAAATGTTTTCACAATAAAAACAGTATTTAAAAAAAACGAGCGAACCCTCTTGTTGTACATTCCACACGCCTTTCAGGAAATTTCTTTTGAAGTGTTTATTATACATCTATAATTATCGGTATAATACAGTTAAATATGTCACTGAATTAGTTCTACATATCAATTTCGTCTCTGGTAGCATCCGGTCTAATCATGACATTTATTATCATTACTTTATATGTATTCATTTTCGGAGAATTATATCATTCACTCATTTCTAGTATTGTTGAAATGACGTAAGTGAGTTTAAGTTGTAATGTCTTACTTTACAATACTTTTAATAATTTGGTTATACACCTTATATTCCAAATTTTTTGATCGTTGTACCATATAATTACATTTTTCTCCATACATTTAACTCTGAAATGAAACAAATGAATCCAAGGCATACAATTTCCACTACTTATTTTGTGATTTTAAAATTTTGAAGGGTGATTTCTGTTTGTAACCGAAGTAAATTTTTTTTTGGAATTTTTGTTAATTTGATCGAAATTGATAACACCGTTGCAATAAATAGTGTCCTCGAATATTTAAGAAAATTTACGGAGGTCACCTAAATTCTGTATTCGATATTGTCCGTGATGACGAAAGCTGAATATACTCTTACGAACAGAGAGCTAAGATGCAGTCTGTGTAGTGAGTGTTTCCTTCTTAGATAGTCTCTAAAGGTGAAGAAAGGACAAAGTACTGGACAAAAGATGGTCATCTTGTTCTTCGTACGGATGGGTTATAATGGAATTAATTCAAGTTCTAGTACCTAACTTTAAAGTAATTGTAATCATTCGGTTGTATTTTGCATTCCGCAGTTTTTATATATTAAAGAATAAATTATGTTTACAACCGAAATAATATTTTTAAAATTTATTTTGTTTAACGAAACAATTTACATGGTATTCTATGCTTTTCTTTGTCTAAATTAATAGTAACAAAGTAAGCTTTCTTTGGACATGAATTTACCTAAATATACGGCTACTATCTTTATTTCCAATTTGATGATATGAAAGTATTAATTGATATAATCAAACTAATTTTTTTTTAAATTTTTACAATTTATATCATAATCTTATTCTTAAAAACAGTAAGTATCAAAAAATTACTTCATAAAATAATATGAAATGAGATATTAGCCGGGAACAACCGAATTCATCCCAAGTTTTTATTTTTTAATCATAACTTGGACATAATTACCATAAACAGGCAGCACATAAATCATGGAGCAATGAACAGTATGTAAAAATAAGTACATATTTCGATTCAAAATAATGTTCGCAATAATTTAACTTTTACCCTGAATATTTATTGATACATAAAACTTTTTTTTACCAGATAATAACTACTTAGCCAATAATTTCTTATATTATAGAGAATTGGGCTTATGAAACTTAGGATTAAAATTCAGAAAAAAATTGTTTAATAGAGAATAAATTTGTCTAAAATTCTACGTTATAACAAAAAAATATATTAAACGTGATTGACCGTTATCACTCTGTGTAAGATGATTGAATACAAATTTAAATTGTTTTATTTGTTTATATTAAAACATATTCCTGCGGAAACTGTTTAAAAAGAAAATTTACCATTGCTAATTATCATTGGCAATAAATAAATACTGCTTAAAAATTTGAATTTCAAAGACCACAATCAAATTAATTCTTGGTTGCAATCAACCACAAAAATGCGTGCGCAAATTTAAATCCACCGTAATGTCGTCGATTTGTAGCTGGCGAAACCAAACAGAAAATTAGTAATTCTTTTAGGGATTTTGAATACACTCTGTGCTCCTAGTTGATCATAACTCTTCATATAAAGTCACTGAACTGTGGTTGAATGAAAATTAATTAATGAGAGCTTCTCCGCAATCAGCCATTCCCAGGGTAAATATTACAGCTGTGTCTAGATGTCAGTTAAATATGGAAATAAAATATTGTTCAAATAAAAATTAAAATATAGAATACATTGCAATATTCAGAATAATTTGTGAAAGGATATCTAGAGAAAAATCAACAGTAGCAACAATGAACTCATTGACTGAATTTCCATTGATTTTTCTTACCATATCAAAAAATCATAGAAGGGAAGTATGAAATGTAATTTACTCTAATAACATTTATGATAAGTGATTATAAAACTATAATGCTTTATTTGTTTATTAAAATTGCCTCATTTGGCGAATGTTTCTGACATTTGATACGAAATAAAAATGGGGCGGAGTATGAATAGGTTTATATCAGTTTATAGAATAAATTCCTGCACACTACTACATATTTGTGATTAAAACGATGGTAGTTTAAATAGAAATTTTACTATAGAAATATTATAGCCTAGAAGTAGCTTAATTTTTTATAGAGGGATCACCTTGCTCTCCGACGACATGTCTGTTTTTACATCTTCATTTTCATGAAAATTTTCTAAAATAAATTTATAATTTATGTTATTTAAATTATATTACCGACTGTTTTTTTAATTAATCTAGAATAATCAGAATTAGCCGAAGAAAAGAATTTTTCAAAGTCTACTGTGCGAAAGTTTTGAACTATAATTAACTTTTGGAATGATTATTAGAAAAAAAAACAAGTAAGCAAATAAAAGACATATTTAAACTCTCACTTGCTAAATACTTTAAGTTAAATTTCTTAAATTCTATATAAAACACAGTATATGTACGCTCTGATTATAAAAACCTTTTAATTTCCTGGAAAACTTATACGATAAATTTAGCTTTGCCCAGTTTATATTTCTGGATTGGGTAAAACGGGTTTCGAACTCAAAGCTCTTTGAATAATTGAATGAGATAATTAAAAATATAACTAACCAAATGTTTTTAGAATAGGATATATGTACTAATGGTAATGAAAAAGTCAATAAAAACCGAACTCTTCCATTATCCACTGAGGTAAGTATTTTGCTTGAATTTTCATTTGCTTGTAAAAATTGACGGAAATTTTAAAATATTCTATATAAGATCAAGATAAATTTAACACGAGAAACTTTTTTTTTAAAAGAATAAAACATCATCAAGTAAAAACTACGAAAAATCATCGAACGAAATTTTTTGATCTCAATCAACAACACAACACAGCTGTTATCGATTTCGACTGCTATTTAAAATTCGCTTCACTTCATTTCTAATTAAACCTCATACCGCGCTTCTATTTACAACCTATTAAATGAGTTCGAACATCATCGTGCCAATATTAGTGATGATCTGCCCGTAGGATATTGCTCAACGACGATAACTTAATATAAAATACATTTTTGCAGCTCATGATAAAGACAAAAAAGCCAATTACCCATCAATAGGTTCGGGGAAAATGGGTAATTGGTATTGCATCACATACGGAAAATTCTACATGAACATTTAGACATCAGAAAGCTTTGCATTTTCTAGATTATGCACGATTTGACCGAAGCTTAAAATACCGTCGCAATCATTAGTGTCTCGAAATATTTAAAAAAATCGACGGCGGTCGTCCTAATACTGTATTCGATATTGTCCCGGATGACGAAAACTGGATTTGCTCTTATTAACCGAAAGCTAATAGGTAGTCTGTAGAGTGGGTGTTTCCTTTTGACATTACCTATAAACACAAAGAAAAGATGGAGTACTGGAAAAACGATGGTCAAGTCGTTTTCCAAACGGTAGGTTATAATGGAATGATTGTTCTGAAAAAAATATAATACTTGCTCTAGCCAAGTCACACTATCAAAAATGAACTCATTGACTGAATTTCCTCATAACTGTTAGCCTGTTGTTTTGAAGAAAGTTTGAGAGCAAAATTCTAATAGTAGAATCTTCCTGCATCACGATAAAGCCTTTACAGATAGCCAGACGAACGACCTACGACCAGACGCCTCTAAATCCTTAGTATAGCTCCTACCTCATATCTACGATTTCTATTTATACCCAACAATAAAAGATAAACTGCAAGGAATACGACTCACTAACACAGAAGGAGCAATCATTGCCTGTGAAGAAGCTGTGAAAGAGACATTCAAGGAGGAATGGGTTGACTGCTTTCCTTAGTGTTTATGTCGAATGAAATGATGTAAAGAATGGCACGGAGACTAATTAAAAACAACTTAATATCAAACTTGCTATTTTTTGTAATTTTTGATAATATTAAAGTTTCAGTGTTATCTTAAGTAATAATCATTTGTTTTCAGTTTTCTACCTTCCATAATCTTTAGTGGAAAATAAGTTAATTGAATCTTTTGACTGCCTACGCGTTTACCGTATTTATCACAGAGTTAGCGCTATTTTATGTAATCATGTAAAGTAATTTTTGTAAACTTTGACTTTGATTTTTTTAGAAAGATAAATTTTGTAAAAAAAGTGACGAACAATAAAATTTATACCATGAAAAAATTTAGATCTAAAATAAAACTGAAGTAGCCATTAGCAGCCCAGCCATCTTTAGGCTGCTCATTTATCATGACTTAATCGTTTGGTTATTGTCAGAGTACGTAGGTTAACTTTTAAGGAATTTAATTTTTGATAAGCTTACTTTATTGATATTTTAATATTCGGTAGTATTCTCCATTTGATTTTATATTTCCTTAGTGTAGAAAGAGAAATATGAAAATTGAAGGAAAAAACCCTTTAATAATTTTAATAGTTTTCAATTTTTTTCTTTTTCTATGAATATTTCAGCTTTAAAATAAAATATATTTTTGACTATATTAAATTTGTAGTTAAGAATACAAATTATTAAACATTTGATAGTAATATTTATTCTACAAAAGCACATTTTGATGCGAAATTAAATGTTACTTAAACGGCTTTTAGTTCCTGGTAGTTTAAATTAATAAATAGTACTGGTTAAATTATAAACAAAGCTTATCCTTTATTATATTTTTCGTTAAAATAGTGGTATAATGATAGTTCTCGTTCACGGCATTTCTTTTCATGATAAGATATTTAAAGGAATTAAAAAAATATTTTCTCTTACTTTCCATAGTTTAATTAAGATATGATATTGAAAGTGACCGCAACAATGGAAATTTATTTTTACATGAAATAACTTAAGTATAACATACTTTGATGATTTGCCTAAGTCGTAATTAAATATTTGTTTCTTGTGACTTAGGAATGGTTAATTTTTCATTAAATATATTTTATTTATAAGTACATTAAAATATGAAAAATAAACTTAAAAATATATTAAGACACCAAAATATTTAATAGAACAAATCAGTTCTAAGAATATTACTAGTCTACTTGTATCAATGAAATAATATGAACTCATTAAATGTTGAAGTAAGTGAATTCAAAATGTATTTCCACTAACTCCGACACAAAATAAATTGTATGTAAAAAGGTAAAATTGAATTTAAGTTATAGTTTTCAAGAAATTAACCGTAAAACTTTCAAAACCATATTCGAACTTTAATTGTATCTTGTGTTTCCGTGAGTGCTTTTAAACTAACGTATTTTCAACCCTGGTTACTGCATAAAAGAAATGTTCTCTACTCAAAACTTTTGCACATTTGATAATTTTAACTATACGAGAAAAATGAATCCACTATTTTATCATATTTTTATTACCTCGCTTTCTTTTCTGTTTGTTTATTTGTCCGGTATAAATTTTGCAAACGGTTTTATACTAACTTTTCATTTAGCTAGAAACTTGAAACTTAAAACACAGCTCGAAACTAGACAACAATGTAATATTAATTTGTTTTTTAGTCGGCACGAAGAAAGTTTTGTTTTTCGCCACGAAGAAGGATACCCACGCCAATACAATTTTTTCCATTGAGCTAGAGATCAAACTATCAAGCAAACATAAGAATGAACAAGTTTGTTAGAAGTTAATACCGAAGATTTTTGCAGTCAAATATTCGCACTGTGATTGCATTCGTTCGATTTATCGCAAAGTACTACGTTGACATAACTTGGCAAGAGAAAGAATGCGTATCACTTTGATACTTGGAGCGTATAAATGTTACTAACGCGGGTGAAATTAGTACTTAATTTACAAACAATATATGGACTGTTAATATATATTACGTAATATTAGATAGCTATTTTTTACCCACATAACACTAAAAGCAGATAATAAATATTTACACATTTTTTTAAATTTATCACGTTTTTAATACGGACTAAAAATTTTAAAATAAATTCTCATTGCCATATAAAGATTTAAATCTCGATACAGATTTAGAACTCCATAGATATTGTTCTGGAAATTTGTAATTGTGAATTTTTAATAGCTATGAAAATACTTGTAAGATTCAAAACGAGAAACGTGAGCTATGAAAATACTTGTAAGATTCAAAACGAGGAACGTATGGGTTTGTCATAAGTTGGCAAGAGAAAAACAATGCGTATTTCTTTCATACTTAGAGTGTATAAATGTTACTAAGGCAAATGAAACGAATACTTAATTCATCAGCAATATATGATATATGTAATATGTCTGAAATAGAGACGTTATTATTATTATCATTATCAAGATATTCAATTGGTAAAATAGATTGCTAATTTTTACATACACGAAACTGAGGAGCATACAATAATTTACCACGTTTTTCAAACGGACTAAACAATTTAAAAAAAAATTCTCCGAGGCCCATAAAGATTTATAACCCGATACAGATTTACATCCCCATACACATTGCCGAGGAAATTTGAAAATTTTAAATAGCTGTAAAAATACTTGTAAGATTTAAAGTGAAATACGTGGACGCAGGCAATACATACTATGAGGGAGAAGAGAGTAGCTATCGTTGAGAAAACTCACACAACATGTCATATCATTTGTGGTGCAATACAAATGGATGAGACTTAAGTGAACTTGCGCCTCATGTTTTTCATTTTAGATCTTTCAGTATTTCCATAACTTTGTATAATACGGAACCAACAATTTCCAGGACATTTTGTATGGTTATAAATCTTTATGGGATAAGAAGAAATTATTTTAAATATTTTAGTCCATTTTAAAGTAGTAAAATACAATTTTTTTATGTACCTGATTATTTTTGCTGACTGAGAATTGACACTGGAATGTGAGACCTAAACTAAATAACAATTTTAATTTGTTTATTCCGTAAATTTTATACGTTTCCTAATATTAGTTTCAGTTATATATTGTATTTAAATGTTTAATCTAAGATAAAGTGACTTGAATCTATGCGCGAATAAACTGATAATTCATGACTAAAAGGAAAAACTCATGTAAACTAAAGAAATCCACAAAGGACAAGATCGAGGAAATTACTTTTAGTTTATTTCATTGTTTATAAATAAGTAGACAAGAAATCTGCATATCAATTACTTACATGAATCGCACGAAAAACTATTGAATGAAATTTCGGTGTCAAAATGAGTTTCAATACCTTAAAGAGTTGAATATAATAAAATATAAAATAATCAAATATAAAAAATCAGATTTTTATCCCTGCAGGACATATAAATCTGATTTTGTGTTATTTCTACAACAAACTATTTTCCTTTTGTTTTCTCTGTCAACTTTCAAACTTATTTTATAAATATTTCATAGAGGAAAATTAGGGATTATGGAAAATTATGAATATCACTCCTACGTGTAACAGAGAATAAAACGGCTAAACTCTCAAATATGATACGCGATCATAAAACTATTTTTAAAAAACTAATTGAATCGAATTTGGTAAAAATGGAAAAGGAAGTACCGTCCAATTTTAGTATTAATTTTCATAAAAAACAACAATAAATAAGAAGAAAACTTAAAACGAAAAATATACAGAAGCACACCATACATGTTTATATTTTAATACATAAAGTCAATCACGCGTCATGATAATATGTCACAATAATACGTCATGACGTAAAATTTACATATTTTACAGATAAAATTACATATTTTACATTAATTGTCACGTTTATGTTTTTAATCCTTGAACCGAATAATAAGCTTAAAGTCATACTTGAATTAGGCATATTAAATTTTTGATGACATTTTTACTTGCAGCGTCATTTTATACAAAGGATTTTAAAATAAATGACCAGCATGATCAAAGCTCCGTCTAAATAAATTCCAGATATTATTAATAATAGTCATTTTTCATCTGGCAAAAGGCGACCAGTAATGTTACTATTTATAGCATCATTAGTCAGAAGATAATAATTTTTCAACAAATTTATCATTAGTATTCATCATAATATAATACGTTTATTTTAACCAAACTACACTGTACGAAAATTATTAAACAACGACCTATTATGCTGGGTTGGCAACTTATAAACCCGCCATTTCTGTGCACACTCTTTTAAAATTTGTATATGTAGTCAATAAAATCAATCGTTAATTATATAAGTACCGTCAGTATCTTAGACTTATTGCCAACGTGTGGGCAGAATTAAAGTTCCTTCCTTGTATAAATCTTTGGGCTTTTAACAGAAAAACCAGAAAAATTCGATTGTGATATGACTTTCGTCTTTAAATTTTCTATCATCTGATTTATTAGACAGACAGCGAAACAGATGGTAATCAGATGGCAAATCTGGAGAGTACGGTGGGTGATGTAGCACATACCATCCAAGTGAAAGTAGTTTTTCACGCGTTACTTTGACTACGTGGTGTTGAGCATTGTCATGTAAAATTAAACTTTGCTTTGATCTGACGGAGTTTTAGCGGTGACCTTGCTCAATTATTCACAATAAATCTTAGCTATAATTGTACTGTTATCTTGAAATAGTTATCAAATAATATCTCAATGAATAACTTATTTTTACCCTACCATGCGCTCAAAAGTATCTTTTGTCCAATATTATATATTTGTATAGGTAAACCCTTTTCTTCAGCCACTGCCGTTTACGCTAAAAACTAAAATGTAAGCCACTCAGTTTCATCTTCTGTAACCAGATATTTTAGCCTCTAGTTGGTACGATGGGAACTCAATAGCTCCAAGCACACATTAGCTCTCTTCTGAAGTTGCAAGGGTGTTTAGCTCATGTGGTAGCCAAATGGAATATTTTCGTTTCTTCTCCAAAGCATGAAGTTGTTTTTCCACAGCAGTATAAAAGCATGAAAGTAGCTCTGTAAAACAAAGCGAACATAATTGGGATCTGTTTCAATAAACTTTTTAATTTTTATAAATCGATTGAAAGAAGTCGCTTTGGGTGAGGTTTACCGGACAAATCAAAATTCCCTTCTATATCTTCTTATATATTTGGCACCAGTGGCTTGCTATGTTATGAGATGGCGCATCTAATGTATTATATATATTGCGTGATACTTTGGTGGTTTTCACTCTGCATACATTCATGAAATTAGATCGCTTTAAGTTCACTTTGAGACACTTTCATTTTTCATTTATTTTTTACTCGCAGGTTACTCAATTGTAAAAAAAGCTTGAATGCCACACTCTTTATATACCCTACAAGAAATATTCTAGAAGCTGCTATGAGATTCCAGAAACCAGTGGAATAAAGTGGCGTATTTATAAATAGCCAACCCAATATGAAAGTATTTAGAAAATAGCTACTTTAGCGGTAAAGAAAATAGCTACTTATATAACTGACCTCGAAACATGAAGTACGTAAACTTATTTATTATAGTATTTTCCCAATCTATGACACGTAACTTTGTCATTAATGTGAAATGTCTTTTATATTAACACCTGAGACACGTAAGAGTAACTTTATTGCATTCGCCGATATAGGAGATTATTTTTAAGACATTTATCGGTTAATTTATACAAATTTTTTTAACGCATAAATTATTTTTGGAAGTGAAAAATACTTCAAAATTAAGCGATGTAAAGAACTTTATATTTGTGTAATAATTGACTTTAAAAACTTACGTAAATTAACTAGTCAGTAATACATTTAATATTATGAAAAGATCTATATTTAGCTACCTATTTTAGGAAAACATTTCTACTACCAGGATAAATGGAAGCCAGAACTATTCCTTTTATTATTATTGTAATATAAATATTCAACAATACCTAAAAAATTGAAAGCAATTGTCCATACATAGACCATAGTTGACATAGGTGATATTATTTTTTTACAGACAATTAGAATAGACACAGTACGTTTAGAAATCAAATATATATAAAATTTTGAAAATTTTTAAATTTTAACGAATTCTATCATTGTTTTATGTGTATTTAAATGGCGCTAATTTTAATAAAATTACACGGCATACAAAATTCTGTATTCCTGCTATCGCTTTACTGAAGCTATATTCATAGTGGCACGATTTATGATGGATACAAAATAATAATATAATTGTTAGTATATGCAATAATACCGATATTTTATTATCAGTTTTATTGTGAATATTAATAATAAAATAAATTCAATTCGGGTGGAAAAGAAGAAATATAATTTTGCAGTTTTATTTTGTAATCGTCTGAAAAAAGACAACAAATCCAATAAAAAATCCTACTGACAAAAGATTCTACCATTTTACCACACATAAAAGCCCTATCGTCTCGCCGCCTCGTTTTCATTACGCCCACGTATGCACGTGTTCCAGCTCGATTTCTTAAATCTCATTTCGATTCTATCTCCAACCTGTCCAATTTCCCGCAGCCAAACGCATTTATTCAGTCCCATACACTGCGGCTAGCCCAAGTACAGACATCATGTCTTTTCATTTGCTGAGTTACTTGTTTGATGCGCTTTTCCAGTGCATGGATGAATGAGCTGGTAGTCCTGAGGGAGGCTGTCTAATGTGGAGCACACAATGCTTACTGTATTAAAGTATCCACCTATATTGAATGTTGTTTATTTCCATTTAGTTTACGTGTCTGTGGTTTCACTTTCAAATAGTTCAATAGATTCCCATTTTATTAAATAATATGTGAAAAGGCCTAACTTTTATGCTTTAAATAAAATTTTATAACTTATCTAAAGTTAAGACAAGCTCTAGAACTTATCACAAAAACTAATTGTATGAGTACATAATAATGAGTAAGTAATAATGAGTAGTAATGATAGAAAATCATAATTTTGGTAAAAATGATAAATAAAATAGGTCTCCAATTGCTATTTGAAAGTTAATTGACAATAACACCACGAAAAGATGTATCGCCATCTGACGTGAATTAATAATAATATATTTTGGAATAAGTAAAATGTACACGCACAACAAAAATGTGGATAACTATGAAAAGAGGTATGATTAAATAACATTTAATCAGGATTTCACCTGAAGTATATTACCAAGAATATGTAGACTAAAGAATATTTGCGTATTACTTACGAAATTTTCTGTTTTAGTATCAGGACATTCAGTTTTCTTTGCAAAGAGCATACAAGTGCAACTTGACTTTTGGACTTCTTTTTATATTGTATATGTTTCCATAGTTTCTTCTACGCCTTACTATTTGAATGAAAAATAATTTCTACTAAACGTTTCAAAATAAAGAAAAGCAATAAATATTTTACAGTAAGAAGTTAATCGTGTTTCTTTTTCAATTAAACACTTAAATATTTACCATCGCGTATACCTCCTGCCAATAAGATGTAAGATTCGAGAATAGGTATAATTTATTTGTTTATATTCGAATTCGATTCTTGGCAGATAGCATATATTCATGAAGTTATAAGAACACTTTTGATGATTTGGTTTAGATAGTACAGTAATTGCATTAACAATATTGTTCGATCCCAATAAATACTCCTCATTATGTTTATTTTGAACAGAGATTTTTGTAAATGGAACCAAACATTGTAAAAATATGCATTTCAGGACACACCTATCTAATTGTTTTAGAGTGCAAAGGATAATGAACGAATATTATAAATGGTATCATGTGAACAGTGTAATATAAAGAAAAGTTAAAAAATTTCATAAATACTAAAACAAGTTATATAAGATGAACTTTCTAATAAATATCCACCCATTATTAACTTCTCTTTAGTTCAAGTAACATATTATCCAAAGAGAGATAATGAACTCAGTTCAATTACAAATTATCTCCCACTGAATCCTTTAAAACCTGTTAATGGCTGACATAAATGAGAAATCTACCATTTAATTAAAAATGAAAGAAATTAAAGTCTTCGATTTGAAAAAAAAGGTCGCATGCTACGGACGCACCGCTAATGCGCTGTAACGAACTTGCAAACGCTTTTAGTTCCTTGCAAAAGCTTTCAGTTAAACTACGGGAATTGTTCTGAATAAATGAATATTCGCTAACAACAGAGATTTAGATTAAGTAGTTCTAGAATTAATTTTAAGATTCCTTACAAAATTAAATTTAATAAACTTTGCGTCAAAAATTAATGAGATTTATCCAATTAACGAACGACTAAAATTTATATCACTCATATTAGAGGCATATTTCATAATTAGTTTAATCGTAACATTATTATTTTTTAGCCAATAAAAATTAATTTACACGGTAATTTTAAATAAAATATAACCAATTATGGCACGAATGTACAAAAAGCACTCTTGTAAAAAACAAAACACCAGAATTGAGAATAATATTAATTTTTGAGACGAATTTAAGAAACATATTTTCTACAATTTTCCTGTAATATAACTTCAATTCTAATCTTCCTATATTATTCTAATAAAAATATTTCATCAAACGATAAATAACGTAATTTTTTTCAGTGTAAATTCTGGAAATCTAGTAATTTATACTTGGGTTATGTATTTAATAGAAAAGTCGCTGCAATATACGAATGAAGTCAATTATCGACAAAATTTCATCGATATTCGATGAGACTAACACAAAAAAGCCCTGATGTCAAGCGTCAATTTCAATTGTAAGTTTTGTTCCTTATTACTTTGGCAATAGCAAATGTTACAATCTAAAACGATTGAATTTTTTTAATCATTATAATTTGCAAAGAATGATTAATCACATCAAAGATCTGAAAGAAAATTTACAAAGTCGAAGGTTGAGATAAAACTTAAATACTATCAAAGTCTTTAAACACAAAATTTTATGTAAACCTAGATTAATCCTAAAGATTATACTCTACAGTAAATGAAGAAGAAGAAAATCAGTCGAGTTTTTGCTTATTTTAGAGAAAACATTTAGTCATCAACTCGGTAATTATTTCAACTTTTATTATTTATAATACTATATTGTTTCAGTAAAATATAGTAAAGTGAGCAATCAATAGAAAAAAAGTGAAATTGGTTTCATATAGAAGATTATTACCTCTTGAATTCATTTTTACATAACATTTCGACTTGCACTGTATTCCATCCGATCAAATTAATACCTTGTAATTAATTTGTACCAAAATTTATAATTTTCTTTGCTTGAACAGCTTATTCGCTATTTTTTAATTTTTTGCTTCTTCATTATGAGCACCTAATTTCAATTTATATTCTTAATACTTCAAAGAAAATACGGAAATCTTAAATTATGTAAATTAGTTACTTTATGAGAAATATTATTAAGACCGTTTTTCTATTCTTTATCCTTTAACATCATTTATTTAATACGATTAAAACAACTATATACGTTTTGTGATATGTGTGTTAATAAAGTTATAATCTGAAGCGAAATATATAAAAACTAAGCTCAGCTGAATAATAATAAATATCACCTGTATGAGTTATGCTTAAGTGTGTTAAATATACCAGTGTGGGAAATATACCAGTTATGAAGAACAGAATTTCTTTGAAAAATTCCATTTAACAATATTTCTTTGTTTAAAGAACAAATTGATTCTGAATATTTTGGAAATTATATTTACTATATTTGTAAAAGCAAACTGTAATTTAAAAAAGTTAATAAACGCTATTTATTTTTACAACAAGCTATATAACAAATAATATAAAATTTCTTCTAAACTATATATATATATTATAATAAATTAAAATTAGTGCTTTTGGTCGTTAATCTATTTGCAATAATTTTAACCTTTAATAAACCTACATATTTGTGTATTCTTTTGCTGCCTACTTTTTACTGGATTCAAAATAAAATATTTATTGTAAACAAATGATTTTGCTTCGATATAGTATTTAATACTTAACGTGATATTTTTTGCAATACCTAATTTAATTAATTCTAGTTGGCCGATAATATTTTTTTAGTAAATTATGTAATTACAGGGCAGTATATAATCAATTCAAATTTTTTTTCAGGTAATGAATATTGATATGTGAGAAATGTAGCGATATATGAAATATCTCAATACTTCAGTAAACAAATTTAAAAATTGAACATCTCTATGAGAATGAAAATAGGTCATCATTTTCATTACTCGTAAAATGAAACTACAGAAGCTACTTTTTTAAAAGCCCCTAATCTGTAGTGCACCGTGTGATAACATACCGCATCCCGTATAAATATTTGTACCATGAATTCGCTACCTTATTTTGCAACGTAATGTTAGCTCTTACGTACTTATTTACAATATCTTGTTAATTAACGTGATCTCACTGAGACCTCAATTAGTTAGCATTAACTTTTGAACCAAAATACTAAGAAATCCTTTCTTTTTCTGGACGCGAAGTATTACTTCACACTGTAATGTAAAATATGTAGGCCTATATCCGCTATAATGACGATTTTAGGCTAATTTAAAAAATAAGCAACAATTCAAAGACAGTTGCGAATTTAATACTTATTTTAAATGTTCAAAAGCCGTAAATATTTCTCAATACCATGCAAAATACTCATAGAATTTGCGTTCAAACCATATATTTTATTTAAATATTAATTACAAAATGTATACCCATATAAAAAAAAATATTCAGACTGCCTTTGCATAAAATTATCACAATAGTTTTACAACATATAGTTTAATAATCGTTTCATAGTACAAATAATTTTTGGAGGAACTAGTGAACCCCTAGTTTACATTCCACAAACATTTTGGAAATTTCTTTTGAAGTATTTGGTTCACTATGGACGTATTAAGTTGGCTAGTAAGTTTTTAGCCACAATTTCGGGGAATTTTCTAGAATGATTCTCGAAACTTCTAGAAGGTTTTACTATAGGGTATAAATAAGTCAAAGTGGAGCCGGTTGTCAACAGTCAGCGCCGAAGGTTTAAGTGAATTATACAAAAGATAATGGATTTAAATCGAAATCAAATACGGATTCTATTAATTTATGAATTTTGTCTGGGTCACGATGCAAAGACTGCCACTAATAATATAAGCATGCGATGGACGAGTCTGCGGTGTCTTACGCGACGGAAAAGATTTGGATCAGAAAGTTCAGGAATGAGGACTACAATTTTAAGGACGAACCCCGTCCCTGATGTCCTGTCGAATGGACGTTCAACGATTACGATGCCTAATTGTGGAGGATCCTCAACTGACGACTCGTTAATTGGCAAATGAGCTACAATGCACCATAGAAATACATTTGCACGAATTGGGAAGATTTTCAAGATACGGTGTGTGGATACCCAACGAGTTGTCATCATATCTCTTTTAGTGCACAGTTGATAATTGTCAACATTATTGACATTGAAACGTAACTTCAACTTGCTGAATCAGTTAGTAACCGGAAATGAGGAGTGGGTTAAATACATTAACCATACACGCAAACGTCATGGCTGGATGTCGGAGAAACAGGAGTTTCAGTATTCAAACGTGAAATAAGTGCCAAAAAATTGATGCTTAGCGGCTGATAGAATGTCAAGGACATTATTCAGTGGGAGTCTGCAATAGGGATCTACAATTAATGCAGATATTCACTGTGAACAATTGGACCGATTAGCTAACAAACTGAATAGTCAACAGGATCAAGTTTATTTTCTACATGATAATGCTGGACCGCATGTTGCAAAATATACTCCTGATAAATTAGAGGAGCTCGGCTGGGTTCTACTCATTCATCCGCCATATTGGCTAGACCTTGCGTCCTCTGATTACCATTTATTTAAGGCTTTTAGTAAGCATTTACTTAAAAAAATTTGACATTAAAGAATATGTCCAAAACGACCTCGCACAGTTTTTTGGATCAAAGTCGCTGGAATTTTACTAGAAAGGCATATCGTCACTGCTAACTAGATGGTGACAAGTAGTAGATAATAATGGTGCATACTTAAGTTAAATTTAGCAACAGCAAGAAAAACTTATTAGCCAACCCAATATTATTATTGGGATAATAAAATTTTAAACATGCCAGTGATTAGTTACATAGCCAGCTAGTTCTGTTAACATCTGGTTTAATTATTGCGTTTCTTGCCATGTATTTCAATTTTTTTTTTATTGAATGTATTCCTTTTAAGAGAATTATGATATTCACTCATCTCTAGTATAATTGTGTTACTTAAATGATTTCAAGTTGAAGTATCTCACTTTACAGCATTGGTAGTAATTTCGTTGTACCTTTTGAATTTCATATTTTTTTGATCGTTGTCCGATATTATTCCATTTTTTATTCATACATTATCGGTCAAGTCTGAAATAAAAAAATGAACCCAAGGCATAAAATTTCCACCAGTTGTTTTATAGTTTTCAAGTTTTGAAGATTATTTTTGGTTGTAACCAAAGGTAATTTTTTTTAGTATACTTTTTGCTTATTTGATCGTAGCTCAAAACACCGTTGCAAAATAATTAGTGTTCTCAAATATTTAAATCATTTGACGAAGGTCATTCAAATACTGTATTCGACATTATCGCAAATGACGAAAGCTGTATATATGCAGTCAGTGGAATGAGTGTTTCCTTCTTAGACAGCCTATAAAAGTGAAGAAAGTATAAAGTGCTGGAGAAAAGGTGGTCACTTTGTTCTTCGAACGGATGCACTATGATGTAATAAATTCAAGTTGTATATCTCACTTTACTGTACTTGTAACAATTTGAATGTACCTTTGAATAAATTATGTTTGTAACTAAAATTGTATTTTTTTATTATATTTTTCTCCAGATGGACCCAATTCATTTAGTTAAAAAAAATAACTTACACGGTATTGTATGTTTTTCTTTGTTTAAATAAATATTAACAAAGTAAACTTTCTTTGGACATGAATTTATCTAAATAATATATCTATCATATTTATTTTCAACATGATAATATAATAGATAATATAAAAGTATTAATTGATATTAAACTAATTCATATCATAATAATAATTTAATTTTCCAGAACAGCAAGTACCAAAAAAATACTTCATAAAATAAAGCAGCAGGAAAAAACCTAATTCTCCGCAAGTTTTTACTTCCTAATCTTAACTTGGAAATAATCACCATGAACGCGCAGCATATCAAACAATTATCAATAAGTAACAGGTAAGAATAAGTATATGTTTCGATTCCAAATAATGTTCGTAAAAATTTAACCTTTACCTTGAATATTCATTGCTACAGAAATTTTTTTTCTAATCAGGTGATAATTACTTAGCCAATACTTAACTATATTAATGAGAATTGGGCTTATAAAACTGAAGATCAAAAATAAGAAAACTTGTGTATAAAATAGAAAAGTTTTTACGCAAATTCTACTTTACAATTAAAAATATTATAGCCATAAGACGTGATTAAGTAGTGTAAATTTATGTAAGATAATTAAATACGAATTTAAGCTGTTTCATTTTGTTTACATTATAAAGTATTTCTACGGAAACTATTTAAAAATAAAATTTACCTCTGCTAGTTATCATTAGCAATAAATAAATACTGCTTAAAACATGGAGGTCAACGACCACAATCAAATTAATTCTTGGTCGTGGTTAACAACAAGGAAGCGCATTTTAAATCTGCTGTAACGTATTGATTTGTAGCGGGCGACACCAAAGAAAACATCAGTAAATCTTTAAGCGATGTTAAATCCACTCTATGCTCCTAGTTGATCATGAGTCTTCATAAAATTCTATTTAAAAAGTAAAGGAACTATGATTGAATGAAAATTGATTAATGAGAGCTTCTCCGGAATCAGCCATTCCCAGCGTAAACCCTATAGTTATGACTAGATGTCAGTTAAGTGGAGCTAGGTTAAATTATTAATTATAATTTAGTTTTTACTTCTAGGTTTATCATTCAGTCTCATTAAAACTAGTAATTCTGTCGTCCCTGAAATATACAAAGAAATAATTGTTCGAAAAAAAATTAAAATTTCGAATTAAATTTAAACATTCAGAATAATTTGTGAAAGTACATTAAGAGAAAAGTTATCACTAACAACAATTAATCCATTGACTGAATTTCCATTAAATTTTTTTAGCATATCAATAAATCATGGAAGCAAGTATGAAAGTTGATATAATTTACTCTCACTATGATTAATGACAAGTGATTATAAAACTTGTATGCCTTAACTGTTTATTAAACTTGCTTCATCTGGCGAGTGGGACTGAGTATGAAGATGAATATATCAGTTTAGGGAATAAGTGCCTCCACACTACACCATAATTGTGATTAAAACGATGGTAGTCCAACATGTAAATTTTACTATAGAAACATTATAGTCTAGAAGTAGCGTGATTTATAATAGAAGGACCACATTGCTCTCCGTCGACATGTCTGTTTTTGTGTCAAAATTTGCATGAAAATGTTAAAATTAAAATAAATATAAATTTGTAATTTATGTCACTTAAGTTACTTTTATTTTATATATCTTTTCTTTCTCGGATCTTTTGCAAAACCAAAACAACCAAAATTAGTTGAAGAAAAGAATTTCTGTACGTCAACTATGTAAAATGTTTGAATTACAATGACATTTTTTGAAATTATTAGTAGAAAAAAACAGTAAACAAATAAAATAAACATATTTAGATTTCCATTGGCTATATACTTTAAGTTAAATTTATTAAACTCCACATAAAACACAGTCATGTACGCCTTTACCTTTCCAATCCTTGTAACATTTACATGAAAAATTTTGCTTTGCTTGGTTTAATTTCGGGATTGGGTAAAACGGGTTTCGAACTTAAAGCTTTCTGATTAATTGAAAGAGATAATTAAAAATTACACTTCAAAATATGAGGGCAGTACCGAAAGTTCACAGAATAGGCCATTTTTAAAATGGTAATAAAAAAGTTAATTAAACATTTAAAAACTGAACTACTGGGTAATCCATTGTGGTAGATACTTCGCTTGAATTTGTCTTTTATAACACCAGAGATCTTTCTTTGAAGAGAATGAAACATCATGAAATAAAAGCTACGAAAAATCATCGAACGAAAATTTTTGGTCTCAATTAACGAAAGAGTCACTATCGACTTCGATCATATTTCTGATAAGACCTCATACCACGCTACAATTTACAACCGATTTAATAAGTTCGAGCTGATCTGCCTGGACGACGTTCCTCAACAGCGACAACTTGATATAAAATCATTTTTTGCGGTTCATGATAAAGATAAAAAAGCGAGTTATCTATTAGCGGATACGGGCAAATTCTGGCAATTGATATGGATCAAGCATAATTCTACATGAACATTTAGACGCCAAGAAGCTTTTTGTTTTCTAGATTATCCAGAATTTGATCGAAGCATCGTCACTCGAAACACCGTCGCAATGATAAGTGTCGCGAAATATTTAAACAATTCGACGGCGCGCATCCAAATACTATATTCCATGTTGTCCTTGATGACGAAAACTGGATTTAATCTTATTAACCGGAAGTTAAGCAGTCTGTGGAGGGGTGTTTCCTATAAACGTGAAAAAAAGACGGAGTACTGGAAAAAAGATGGTCGACATGTTCTTCAAACGGTGGGTTATAGTAGAATGATTTTTCTCAGAAATAAACTAACAGTTGCTCTAGCGAGGTGTATACGTAACTTTTATCCTGTTGTTACACTCAGCCAGGCGGACGACCTACGACCAAATGCATCTAAATCTTTCATACAACTCCAACCTCATATTTAGGATTTCTACATATTCCCAACAATAAAAGATAAATTTCGAGGAATACGACTCCCTGGCATAAAAGGAGCGATTATTGCCTACGAAGAAACTGTGAAAGAGGTATTCAAGTAGGTATTCCTATTGCTTGTCTACTTCCCTTAGTGTTTATATCTAATGAAATAATGTATAGAGTGGCACGGAGACTAATTTGAAAAAGAAAATAAATAACAAAGTTACTAGTTTTCGAAATTTTTGATATTGTGTAACTAGCAGTATTATCTTAAGCAATTATAGTTTCTACTTATTTTCCTACCTCCTGTAACCTTTAAAGGAAAATAAATTAATTAGATCTGTTGACTACTTACGAATTTACCGTATATACCACAGCCTTAGTGTAGACGAATTGTTATAAACTTTAAAATTTTATAGAAAGGTAAATTAATTAAATTACAAAAAAATGACAATATAATTTATAATCTGAAGATAATTTAGATATAAAATTAAAAATATTTACGGGAGACGGGCAGTAGGCCTGATTCGAAATAGCAGCTCAGCCATCCTTAGTTTATTCATTTATCATGGCTTGATCGTTTGATTATTGCTTGAGCAGGTTATCTTTAGAGAAATTAAAATTTTGGCAAGATTGCTTTAATAACATTTTAATGCAGGGCGGTGTCCTCCATTTGATTTAATAGTTATTTAACGCCGAAAGAGAGATATGAAAATTAAAAGAAAAAACTATTTACTCTCACACTTAACTGTGCAGAGACCCGTCTTTCGTTTTCGAGTGTTTTAATTAACTTTTATTCGTCTATAAGTACTCCAGTTAGGAAATAAGCATATTTTGATTTCACAAAGGAGAACGTACTTTCCTAGTTAATTTTACAGTTAAGAATTATTAAATAATTAATGTAATAATTATTCCACAAAAATCGAAATTCTGATGTGAAATGCAATACGAACTTGAACATCGTTTAGTTGGAGGTAGTTAAAATTCATAAATAATACTGGTTAAATTATAAATAAATTTTTATACTTTATGTCAAACTAATGGTGTAATGAAGTTTCCTTTTGACGGTATTTTTTTATGATAGAATATTTGAGAGAATTAAAAACAAATTTCTCTTACTATGGACAGTTTAAGTAAGATATGGTATTGAAAGTGACCGCGTTAATAGAAATTTAATTTTATATAAAATAACTAAGTGTAACACAATTATATGATTTCCCTAAGAAATAATTAAATATTTGTTTCTTGTAATTCAGTAATGATGTTTAATAAGTATCTTACAAATACGGCAAATTAACTTAAAAATATATTGTGCATATGAGTATTTAATAAAACCAAGAAGTTCTAAGAATATTACTAGTCTACTTGTATCAATAAAATTGTAAGAATTCATTAAATGTTGACGCAAATAAATTCAAAATATGTATTAACTGTACACAGTGTAAATTGTAAGTAAAAAGTTAAAATCGAATTAAAGTTACAGCTTTTAAGAAATTAACCATGAAACTTTCAAAACCGTATTCGAACTTTAATTGTATCTTATGTTTCAAAAATAAATTATTTGGATCTGTTGACTACTTACGAGTTTATCGTATATAACACACCCTTAGTGCAGACGAATTGTTATAAACTTTAAAATTTTATAGAAAGGTAAATTAATTAAATTACAAAAAAATTACAAATAATATAATTTATAATCTGAAGATAATTTAGATATAAAATTAAACCTATTTACAGGAGACGGGCAGTAGGCCTGATTCGAAGTAGCCATTAGCAGCTCAGCTATCCTTAGTTTATTCATTTATCATGCCTTGATCGTTTGATTATTGTTTGAGCAGGTTATCTTTAAAGAAATTAAATTTTTGGCAAGATTGCTATAATAACATTTTAATGCAGGGGGGTGTCCTCTATTTGATTTACACAGTGTAAATTGTAAGTAAAGAGTTAAAATCGAATTGAAGTTACAGTTTTTTAGAAATTAACCGTGAAACTTTCAAAACCGTCTTCGAACTTTAATTGTATCTTATGTTTCCGTGAGTGCTTTTAAACTGCCGTATTTTTATCAATCCTGATAAGTCTGTCTGCTCGTAGTTTTGATACTGCCAAAAACAAATAACGATATGTACTCAGAACTTATACACATTTGATTATTTTGACTACGTGAAAAAAATGAAACATCCGTTATTTTACCACGTTTTTATTAGCTCGCTTTCTTTTCTGTTTGTTTATGTGTCTATTTGAATAAATTTTATGTGTATACATTTTGTAAACTGTTTTATACTAATTTTCTATTGAGCTAGAAACTTGAACTTTAAAACATAGCTCGGAACTAGACAACAACCCAATATTAATTTGCTCTCTAGTCTATCTGTTGGTCTGTTGCACAAAGAAGTGTACCCACACCAATACAAATTTCTCGTTGAGATAGAAACAAAACTACCAGGCAAACATAAGAATGAACAAGTTTATTAGGAATTAACATCGATGATTTTTTCAGTCAAAAATAGGTACTATCACCGCATTACTTATCGCAAAGTAGCTTTATTCCCAGAAGTGGGTAAGATAAAGAATTCGTATTTCTTACATACTTGGAGCATATAAATGTTACTAACGCAAGTGGCATAATTACTTAATTTACAAAAAATATACGGAAGGTATTTTACATAATGTTATATTATATTGCTAATTTTCACACACACAACACTAAAAGCAGATATTATATATATATATATATATATATATATATATATATATATACACACATATATTTATTTTTAATTTTGTTAAAAAACGTGGCGTTTGTTTAAAAACCGACTAAAAATTTAAAATAATTTTTCATTGCCCTATAAAGATTTAAAACGAGAAATGTGGGGCGAAGCAGAATGTAGAATGAGCTGTTCTTTAGTAACAGGTCATAATATATGTGGTCTTGTAAAAATGTTAGTGACTTAACTGAACTTGCGCCTTGCGTTTTTAGTTTTAGATGTTTTATGTATTTTCATAGCTATTAAAATTATCTATTTACTGTCCCAAACAACCAGACAATGAAGAAGTTTGTTATAAGTCGGCAGTCAAATAGGTGTTGTCGTAAGTTGGCAAGGGAAAAACTAGGTATTTCTTTCATACTTAGAGTGTATAAATGTTACTAAGGCAAGTGAAACAAATACTTAATTCACTAGCGATATATGAAAATAATATATCTGAAATAAATAAATTATTATTATCATTATCAAGACAATCAATTATTGAAATAGATTGCTAATTTCACACACACAAAACTAAGAAGCTTATAATAATTATTCACCCAAAAAAAGTCTTTAATTAATCACGTTCAATCACGTAAGACGGATTAAACATTTTAAAATTATTTCTCCATGACCCATAAGGATTAATAACCCGATACAGATTTACATCCCCATACATATTGACCTAGAAATTTGCTATTGCAAATTTTAAATAGCTGTAAAAATACTTGTAAGATTTAAAATGAAAAACGTGGGACGCATGCAATACGTCATATTGAGCTATCGTTGAAAAAACTCGCACAACACGTCATATAATTAGTGGTGCAATAAAAATTGCCCCAGACTTAGGTGAACTGGCGCCCCATGTTTTCGCTTTAGATTTTACAATTATTTTTATAGCTATGTAAAGTACACAATCAAAAATTTCCAGGGCATTAAGTATGCAGACAAACATTTGTATCGAGTTATAAAACTTTAATTTTAATAGAAATTTAGTAGAAAGAGACGATTTAATAGAAATTTAGGAAAAATTATTTTAAAAGTTTTAGTCCGTTTTAAAAAAGTGGTAAATTAAATTTTTTTTATTTAAATAATTATTTTTAAAATAAAATTTGAAGCTGGAATTTGAATATTTTTTTTTTCAAGTTATTTGTTTCGTATATTTTATATATTTCCTAATATTCATTTTAGTTATGTATTGTATTTAAATATTCGATCTAAGATAAAGTGGCTTGAATCTATGAGCGAATAAATTGGTGGTTTATGCCTAACATAAAATATTAATTTACACTAAATCCCAAAAAACGAAATCAAAAAAAATACTTTTACTTTATTCCAGTGTTTAGAAATAAGAAAACAAGGAATATAGTATATTGTAAGATAAAGTGGCTTGAATCTATGAGCGAATAAATTGGTGGTTTATGACTAAAATAAAATATTAATTTACACTAAATCACAAAAGACGAAATCAAAAAAATTACTTTTACTTTATTCCAGTGTTTAGAAATAAGTAGACAAGGAATATTACATATTAATTACCTAAATGAATTGCGAGATAAATCATTGAATGAAAGATTAGTTGAAAAACTAGTTTCAGTGCTTTAAAAAATTGAAATTAATAAAATATAAAATACGCGGGCACCTAAAAATCTGATTTTGTGTTATCCCTGTAGGAAACAATTTTCATTTTGTTTTCTCTGTCAGCTTTCAAAGTTATTTTGTAATCACTTTATTGAGGAAAATTAAGGATTGTGGAAAATTATGAATATCACTCTTAAGTGCACAGAGGATAAAATGGCTAAACTCTGAAATATTATACGCGATTATTTTAAATATTTTAGTCCGTTTTAAAAAAGTGGTAAATTAATTTTTTTTTATTTAAATAATTATTTTTAAAATAAAATTTGAAGCTGGAATTTGAGATCCAAATTAAATAATAATTTCCAATCCTTATTTTCAAGTTATTTGTTTCGTATATTTTATATATTTCCTAATATTCATTTTAGTTATGTGTTGTATTTAAATATTTGATCTAAGATAAAGTGGCTTGAATCTATGAGCGAATAAATTGGTGGTTTATGCCTAACATAAAATATTAATTTACACTAAATCCCAAAAGACGAAATCAAAAAAATTACTTTTACTTTATTCCAGTGTTTAGAAATAAGAAAACAAGGAATATAGTATATTGTAAGATAAAGTGGCTTGAATCTATGAGCGAATAAATTGGTGGTTTATGACTAAAATAAAATAATAATTTATTTTTAATTGGTGCTACTAAAATTATTAGAGATAATTTTATGCCGACGTTTAAGGTAAATACTTAAACAGTATTGTCCCATGTTTATATCAATCTGAATCATAAAGTATTCGATAGTTTTAAAAATTATGGTACAACATTTACCTAAAATTATGGTAAAAATGATAAAAACTATGATACAACATCTACCTAAAATTGCATACATGTTACAGATTCAGGGCCAGATTTATCATCAAGCTGGTTCGTTATTGCCATACCCCGAAGCTGATCATAATGGTTTGCAAATTTATTTTATTGGTGATGAAAATCGTGAATTGGATCAACGTTGTGCAATTGCTTTGAATACAAGACGAGAAATTGTTCGTGAGCTATAAAGGTTTTACAAAATTGCTCTCGATCATATGCCATCTGATAATCACAAAATCGTAATAAGGGCTGATAGAACACCTTTTGGAGAGCATGAAAGGCGATTCAATGGACCGACAATTGATGAGGTTGCAATTGTAATTCTTGGTGATCAGTTTCAATCCCGTGATATTGTACTTCATTGCAGAAATGAGCAATTGCAACGTGTTTCGGAACTTCATCATAGTTACGAAGCATTACAATACCCAATATTGCATTGGAAAGGTGACGATGGCTACCAGATCAATATACCAATGATTGATCCACGAACAGGTAAATAATTGGCCTATTTTCAGTGCGTTGAATTTGTATAAATTTCTAAAGTCACATTTTGCACTTATTTTCAGGTCTACATGTACAGAAAAAAATTAGTGCCATGAATTTTTATTCATATCGATTGATGGTTCGTCCACAAGAGTAAAATTATATCTTGAGATGTGGTAAACTATATCATCAGTAAATCGTTGATATGTATGCCAAAATAGAAACTGAACGTCTTAATTTTATTCGTTTCAACCAAGCAAAATTAAGATCCGAAGAATATATTCATTTGCAAGATGCGATAGCGAATGATGCTAATATTAATGACATCGGACGTTTAACTATATTGCCATCTTCGTATATTGGTAGCCCACGGAATATGAACGAATATGCACAAGACGCAATGTCTTATGTACAAAAATACGGTCGACCGGATCTGTTCATTACATTTACATGTAATCCGCAGTGGGATGACATCAAAAACAATTTATTTGAAGGACAGTCGACAACTAATCTTCATGACATTACAGCACGTGTTTTTCGGCAAAATTTTAAAGCACTTATGGATTTAATTGTGAAATTATATGTATTTGGAGAGATGCGTTGCCATATGTACTCCATCGAATGGGAAAAAAGGGGATTGCCGCACGCACATATATTAATTTGGCTGGTACATAAAATAACAATCAAATCGATAACGTTATATCAGCTGAAATTCTTGATCTAACTGTTGATCCTGAGTGATTTCCGTTGTATCGACTTAGATCACCTAATGATAATGGCAAAACGGCAACCATTCGAATGCGTAACCAGGACGTTGAAGTTGATAATCGTCGGGTGGTTCCGTATTGTTCATTATTATCGAAAATATTCAATGCTCATATAACTGTGGAGTATTGTAATTCAGTCAAATCCATTAAATATATTTGCAAGTATGTAAATAAAGGGAGCGATATGGCTGTTTTCGGTGTTGCTGGTGATAATAGAAATGATGAAATTACTCAGTATCAAATGGGGTGCTATATTAGTAGTAATGAAGCTATCTGGAGGATTATGTCGTTTCCAATGCACGAAAGACATCCTGTGGTTGTTCACTTGACTGTGCATCTTGAGAATGGCCAACGTATTTATTTGAATGTAGCAAATGTATTGGAAAGAGCAGCACAACCACCAGCGACTACGTTGACAGCTTTTTTCAAATTATGCGAAACTGATACTTTTGCGATAAATTTGTTATATTCTGAAGTGCCTAAGTATTACACATGGAATGTGTCTTCGAAAAAATTTCAAAGACGTAAACAAGGAACAGCAGTCCATGGGCATCTTGGAATTTTCCAAACAGATGCAATTGGGAGAATATATACAGTATATCCAAACAATGCTGAGTGTTTTTATTTGAGATTGTTATTAGTTAACGTCAATGGCCCAAAATCATTTCAAGAATTGAGAACAGTCAACGGTCATTTGTGTCAAACATATCGTGAAGCATGTCAACTCTTGCATTAGTTGGAGGATGATGCACATTGGGATTCAGCACTTCAAGATGCATCTACTCCAGCTCATCCACAACAAATACGAATGCTATTTGCCATTATATTATCAACATGTATGCCATCAAATCCACTTGAATTATGGAACAAATATAAAAATTATATGGCAGAAGATATTTTAATTCGTATGCGTCACCATGCAAGAAATCTTGATTTTTTTGTTACCTTGGAAATGTACAACGAAGCTTTGATAATAATTGAAGATATGTGTCTAACGATTGTAAATAAAGCATTAGTACAATTGGGTATGACTGCACCAAATCGTGAGATGCATGATTTGTTTGATCGTGAATTGTAACGTGAGCAGGAATTCAATTCTAATGATTTGCGTTTATTTGTACAATCAAATATAAACAAAATGAATATTCAGCAAAAACTTGTATATGACACAATCATGCATGCCGTTTCCAATAATGCAGGTGGATGGATGCACCTGGTGGTACAGGCAAAACGTTCGTTATATCATTGATTTTAGCGACTATTCGATAGGAACAGAAAATTGCATTGGCACTTGCATCTTCGGGAATTGCTGCTACATTATTAGAAGGTGGTCGGACCGCACACTCTGCATTAAAATTGCCATTGAATGTAAAGGTGATTGAAACTCCAACTTGCAATATTTCGAGAAATTCTGCTATGGCAAAAGTTCTGCGATTAACGTCAATTATTTTATGGGATGAGTGTATAATGGCGAATAACAAAACAAAAGAAGCATTTAATCGAACAATGCCAGATTTACGTGGTAATCAACAGTTTTTTGGTGGTGCTTTGATATTACTGTCAGGGGATTTTCGACAAACATTGCCTGTCATTCCTCGATCAAATCCTGCTGATGAAATAAATGCCTGTTTGAAGATATGTACTTAAAGAAGATATGATATATTTGAAGATATGTCTTTGGAGATATGTACAAAAATTGACACTGAACATTAATATGCGTATTCACCTACAAAATGATTCAGCTGCCATGAGTTTTCAAGACAATTGTTAGAAATTGGTGATGGCAACATACAAATCGACAGTACCAACGGATGGATCGCTGTACTGAACAATTTTTGTACAATTGCGCAATCGATAGATGAATTGATTGAATGTGTTTTTCCGAATATTCTTCAGAATTACAGAAATCATGATTGGTTGAGAGAACGCGCCATTTTAGCACCGAAGAACATTCATATCAATGCCATTAATTTTCAAATTCAAGCGGAACTGCCAGGTGTAATCACGACATATAAATCAATTGACAGTGCTATGAATCAAGATGAGGCAATGAATTATCCAATTGAATTTTTAAATTCATTGGACCCGGCTGGTATGCCACCGCATTGCTAGAATCTGAAAGTTGGTTCTTTGATTATATTATTGCGAAATATTAATCCACCAAAACTGTGTAATGGTACCAGATTGGCAGTGAAAAAGTGATTGAAGCTACGATCTTAACTGCTATATCAAAAGGAGAAGTTTGTTTGGTAGCGCGTATCCCTATGATTCCAACTGATATACCATTTGAATTCAAACGATTACAATATCCTGTGCGTTTATCATTTGCGATGTCCATCAACAAGGCCCAAGGGCAAACACTTAACGTTTGTGGTGTGCATTTGGAGGAATCATGTTTTTCTCATGGCCAAATTTATGTTGCCTGTTCCAGAGTCGGTACCCCCAGCCGTTTGTTTATTCCTGCTCAAAATGGAAAAACAAAAAATATTGTTTATTCTTATGTTTTGGAATAAGTTTTAAAATAGCTAGCAATTAATAAAATATTTTTTTGTTTGAATAAATGAATTTGACGTTCCAATTAAATTTTTTTAATATTTCACTTTATACGTAGCGAAGCACGTACCGGGCCGCTAGTATATATATATATATATATATATATAAATATATTAATATATATATATGTATATATATATATATATATATATATATATATATATGTATATATATTATTAGCTGTGAAGGAGATTATCATTAACTAATCAATAATACATGTAAAATAAAGAAAATACTTATTTTTGTCTACCTGTTTTGGGAGAACATTACATTTATTTTAATAAATATCAAATTTTCAAACTTTTTTAAAGTTTAACGAGTCTTTTAGTGATTTGAATTTTTTTTAGATACCGCATAATTATATTGACATTTATGGTATCTTATACGATTATACTACGTATTCCTAATAACACTCACATTGAAATTATATTCACTCTAGTATGACTCATGATGCACACAAAATAATAATAGAAGAGTAAGGTTTTGTGATAATACTAATATTTTATAATTAGTTTCATTTCGAATACTATAATATTAAAATGAGTTCAATCCAGAGTCGAAAAAGTAATAATATATAGAATAATTTTGTACTTTTAGGTAGAAATCCTCTGAAAAACGAAAACAAATCCAATAAAAAATCTCACTCACAAGGGATTGACCTATTTTACCGCACATAAAAGTCCCGTCGTCTCGCCGCCTCGTTTTCATTACGCCCACAGCGAACGTGTTCCACCTCGATTTCTTTATTCTCATTTCAATTCTATCTCTAGCCCGTTCAACTTCCGGCAGCCAAATGCATTTTTGTCGGATACAATGCGTCAGCTCAAGCACAGAAATCATTTCTTTTTCATTTACGCAATTACACGTTTAATGCGCTTTGCCGTGCATGCGTGAATAAGTCAGTAGTCACGAAGGAAACTGTCACATGTGGAGCGCAGGATGCTTACTATACTAATGTATCGGTCTGTATAATTCTGGAGTACAGGAAACGTGTGGATGGGATGATGTTTATTTCTTTTTAGTATATCCGTCTCTATAGCTTGGAACGTTTCGAATTTGTTTATATAATTTGCAAAAATATTTAACTTTTCTTGTTTAAATTACGTTATATAACTTTTGTGAACTTAAGACTAGTTTTATAACTTGACGTAAAAAACAATTTTATGTGTACAAAATAAGTAATTGTGGAAAGACGTAACGATGGAAAGTCGTAACGATGGTAAAAATTAAAAATAAAATAGAAGATTTCCAATCGCTCTTTGAAAGTTAATTGCTCATAACATTAGGAAAAGATGAATCGCCGACTCAAATGAGTTAAAAGTAATATATTTCATAATAAATAAATTATGGAGGCATAATTTAGATGTGAATAAATATAAAAAAAACTTGAGATTAAATAACATTTACTCGGGATTCTGTGTAAAGTTTATTGCCGGGAACATATCGACTATATGATAATAAACAAATACCTACAAAATTTTCTATATTGGTATCTGGACACTCAGTTTTCTTTACGAAAAGCATAAAGGTGTAAGATGGAATTGGACAGCTTTGAATATTTTGAACTTCTTTTCTATTTGGCATATTTTCATAATTTCACTTTACGCCCTTACTATTTGAATGACAAAATATCGCTATTAAACATTTCAAAATAAATAAGAGCAGTCGCCATTCTATAGTAAATAGTTTTAATTGAAAGTTATATTCCCGTTAAATATTTTTTTTAAGTTTACTAAAACGAATAACATTGCATCCATGGTGACACACTTAAATAAGCTGTGCATATGCCACTTGCAAATAAGATTTGTTTCTACTCGAATTCGATCCAAGGTAAATAGCACATTTTCCTAGAGTTAAGAGAAAACTTTTGATGGCTGGATTTAGACAATATAGTATTTGCATTTACAATATTGATTGTTTCCATTATTTACTCATTATCCCTATTTTAAACGAGTACTTTCGTATATGAAATTAAATGTTGGAAAACTTTTTATTGTGAAACACATCTATCAAAATAGTTCTAGCCCTTTTAGAATACAAACGATTATGAACGAATGTTATATTGACTCTAGTAACGTATCGTGTGAATAGTGTAATATAAAGAAAAGAAGAAAGAACTTATAAAAATGTGTTGATAGAATGAACTTCTTAATAAATACCTACATATTATTAACTTATATTTAATTACAATTATATATTCCTAATTCCTTAAAACTCGTTAATGGCTGACACAAATGAAATTAATTTAAAATGAAAACAAAATTAAAGTCTTTAATTTGAAAGAAGGTCGCATACGACGGATAGCTTATGCACTGTAATGATTTTACTTGCAAAAAATTCAGTGAAACTACGAGAACTGTTCTCTTTAAATGAATATTTTTCAAGACCGAAGATTTTAAATAAGTAATTCTAGGATCAAGTTGAAGATTTCCTTCCAAATTAAATTTAATGAACTGCATCAAAAATAAATGTGATCTATCAAAAAAAAAAGATTAAGAAAGACTAAAATTTTCTTAATCACATTAGAAATATATTTCACAATTAGTTTAATCGTAATATTATAATTTTTCGACTAACAAAAGTTAATTTATAAAGTAATTTTACGTGCAACATAATGACTAATGATATGAATGTACAATCAATACTCTTGTAAATTATGAAACACTAGAATTTGAAATAATATTAATTTATAACACTAATTTCAAAAACATATTCTCTAATATTTCCTGAAATGGTACTTGTATCCTAAACTTCATATAATACTTTAATAATAATAAGTTACTCTAATAATAATAATCTTGTTTTGTAAAAATACATTATAATGAAAATTCAAAGGTTTTATCGATATAGGACAGACGGTATTAGACCAATGAGATGCAGTCATTTACTTTACCATTTACTGGGTTATGTGTGTAACTGAAAATTCGTTGAAATATAAGTGAATAAAATTAATTACCGATAAATTTTATTCATATTCGATGAGACTAACACAAAAGCCCTAATGGCATATATCAATTTCAACATGAAATTTCGCTCATTATTACTTTGGCAACAGCAGCTATCACAATCTGCAACTGTTGATTTTTTTGTAATAATTATTATTTTCAAAGTATAATCGTCCTTCGAAATTTATCACATCGAAGATCTGAAAGAAAACTTATAAAGTCGAAGTTCTTGGTAAAATTTAAATACTGACAAAAAAAACTTGCTGATAAAGAAAGAATTTGACCTATATTCTTATTGAGAAATACTAATGATATGTTTTAAACACAAATTCTTATGTAAACATAATTGATTCTTAAGATCACAATCTACAGTGAGTGGAAGAAAAAAAAATTATTCGAATTTTTGGTTACTTTAGCGAATACATTTAGTCATCGCCATAGTAATTATTTCATGTGTCATTCATCATTTTTAACATTTCATCGCTTAAGTAAATGTTAGTTGATTGTAAATTGAACATCCAACAAATACAATTTGATTTGATTTCATAAAATATTACAATCTCTTTAATCAATATTTACATAAAATTTCAACTTGTTCTATTACCAATTAGATCAAATTAATATTTTATATTTCATTTTTATCAAAATTTATAATTGAAGTTATACTTTTTTAAGTTCATTATGAAAAATATTAAGAGTGAAACTAAACATTTACTTTTCTTGTCCTAAGTATTATACGCATATGAGTATGGAAACATTTGTTTGATGATAGTGTCATCAAGCGATTATTTGATAGTCAAAAATTAGACTGTGACGTTGGTAAGAAAAAAAGTGCGTACTTTTTTTCTAACGTGAATATAGATACGTCGTAGTTTATTTTTCAAATTCACTTAAAGCTAAATATGAAAATTTGAAATTATGTTAAGTAATTATATTATCAAAAATTCTATTGAGACCGTTACTTCTATTCGTAACCATTCAACATCTTTTCATTAATAAGATTTAAAGGCTCCATATTTATTTTTGTGACATGTTTGTTAATAAAGTGTTAAAGTTATTATCTGGAACGAAACATATAAAACTCAAGTAAGCTGAGTGCTAACATATGCGAAAGATTTCACCTTTATTAATTATGCTTAAAAGAATTTGAATATAGAACAAGTATGAAGATATATAATTTGTTTTAAATAATTCCGTTTAACAATATTTGTTCCTTTAAAGAAAACATTATTCTGAATATTTTGAATTATGAGAAGTAAACCAGAAAAGTCAGTTTTGTTTAATAATTATGAAAAGACTCTTCAGATTTAAATAGGTGCCTGTGGTCCAATAGTATAAACTTAACGTGGTAGTCGAGATAAAACCGTTTTCTCTTATATTAATATGTTTTGGTGTTCTCTTTATAAAATTAAAAATGAAAATGC
This sequence comes from Druceiella hillmani, assembly GCA_039881145.1. Classification (NCBI taxonomy): domain Eukaryota; kingdom Metazoa; phylum Arthropoda; class Insecta; order Lepidoptera; family Hepialidae; genus Druceiella; species Druceiella hillmani. Next base: position 9,002,047 of record JAYKKI010000043.1, read on the forward strand.
TGCTAATACGGGAAGGGGAAGGGGAAGGGGAAGGGGAAGGGGAATTATCACCATAATAAATAAAATAGAAATATTCACCTGTATTCACCTTAAATGCTATCTCTAATCCGTCCTACTTCCGGCAGCCAAACGCAATTTTATTACGAAACACTGCGTCAGTCCAAGCATAGAAATAATGTCATTTTCATTTCTCGACTTAGTCATTTGATGCGCTTTATCCCTGCATGCATGAACGACCCGGTAGTCATGAGGGAAACTGTCATATGTATGTGGAGCTCACGATGCCTACTGTAGTAAAGTATCGGCCGGCATAATTCGCAAGTGCAACAAACGTTATCACACAACGTTAGATGTGTTAGTATTGGGTGTATTTCATTTCGATTATCAACAGAGTTTACAGTAGATGGCACTTATTTAATTATTATACATCACTGTATTATTTCAGCATTTTCATGAATGGATTGTTGAATAGGACATGTTGAATTTGGATGAAATAAAAACGATTTCTTGTTATCATTTTTTTCGTTACGCAATAAAAAGCACAGGTTATCAAAAATACTTCGATATTTAATTTGGCGGCTAGCGCTTGACCTCGGTTTTTGATATTATATAGACAATAGCATTGTTTTCTATAGATGAGAACATTCAGGTCTGTAACCGCAGAGAATAAAATATTCAAGAAAATTAACAGCGATAGCTTAATTGGACACGATTTTTTCCCCAGTGGGGTAAAGGTTCATATGTAGGTTAGGATTATAGACCGTTTAGGCAATTCAGGGAAAATATAAACAAAATAATTAAATACATATGTGTATATATATATATATATACATATATACATATATATGTGTATATATACATACATATATATATATATATATATATATATATATATATACTCAAGGGGAAAATATACATTGCTCTTAGGTGAACCATTTAAGAGTGTCAGTAGTCACTGTGAAACGCTAATTCAAAAAGGCATTTTACCGAAAGGCATGTATATATAAAGTTTTAATAAATTGGACACTTTAAAATATTACTTAAAAAAAATCAGCGTTACTGAAAAATTCATCTCATGCATTAAAAATTCATTTAATGCTTTGAAAAAGCCAATTTCTTTATATAATATGCAAAAACACCTAACTTTTCTGTTTTAAATTAAGTTTTTTAGCTCATCAGACAAGTTTTATAACTTGTAAAAATATTTGTATGAGTACATAATAAGTATGATGGAATGATGGAAAGTAATTAATGATAGAAAGTCGTAACGTAGGTAAAAATGAAAGGTAAAATAAGTTTACAATCGCTCCTTGAAAGTTAATTGCCAATAACGCTTCCAAAATTGAAAATTGTATTGCCGTCTGATGTGAATTAAAAGTAATACGTTTCGTAATAAATCTAATATGGAAGCATAATAATAAAGTAAATAACTATGAAAAGACGTGTGATTAAATAATATTTTATCAGGATTTCCCCCGAAGTATATTGCCGCGAAAATATCGACAAAATAATAATAAATTATTACCTACGAAATTTTTTATTTCAGCATCTGGATACTGAGTTTCTTTTATGGAAAACATACAGGTGTAACAATGGAATTGAAGACATTTTGAATATTTTAGACTTCTTTTATCTTTGGTATATTCCCCCAATTTCTTTAGGCTCTTACTATTTGAAAGAGAAATTATTACTATTAAACTTTAAAAAAATGAGAAAAACAGTGTGCATTTTATTGAAAGAAGATTTTCCATTTTCAAATTTATACTTTTCATTTAAAGTTATATGCCCGTTCATTAATTTTTTTAAGATTATTAATACTAATAACGCTATTTGGATAATGTCTATTCTGACACACTTCAATACTTATCATCGCAAGTGCCACTTGCATATAAGACGTAAGACGTGAGAACTATTATCTATTTGTCTGTACTCGAATTGGATTCAAGGCAAGTAGCATCTATATAAACTAACGTTATGAAGAAACTTTGAGGGTTACATTTGACATTACATTGACAGTATAGTAAATTAATTAACAAGTTTATTTGTTCCCATTAGTTACTCATTACCCCTATTTGAACTAGTACTTTCGTATATGGAACCAAACGCTGGAAAGCTATGTATTATAAAACACTCCTATCAAAGTGAGACTAGTCGTTTTAGAGTCCGAACGATAACAAACAAATTATATACTTATTCTAACATCGTATCATATCGCTAGCGTAATTTAAAGAAAAATTAATTTTTTTATGAAGAAAAGCTGACCTTTCTTGAAAATACCTACATATTATTAACTAGTCTTTAGTTCAAGTTATATATTATTCAAAAATATATAATGAACTCCGTTTAATTACAAATTGTCCCCCACTGTATTTCTAAAAGCCCGTTAATGACTAACACAAATGAGAAATCAATCATTTAATTAAAAATGAAAGAAATGGAAGTCTTCGATTTGGCAGAAGGTTGCATACGATAGACGGCTAATACGCTGTAACAAGTTTACTTGCTTTACATGAAAGTACAATAAGTATTCTGATTAAATGAATACTTGTCGAGAACAGTGACGTAGAATAAATAGTTCCGGGATTAATTTTAAGATTTCGTTTAAAATCCATTTTAATAAACGTTGCATAAAAAATAATGTGAACCTAGTTTGATCCAAAAGATTATACCTGTAGAGTATAAATGAAGAAGAAAAAAATCTGACGAGTTTTTCCTTACCTTAGCGAAAACATTTAGTCACCACCGCGGTATCTTTCATTCTTCACAACATTCAAACATTTAAGTAAATGTTAGTTGATTTTAAATTGATAAAAAGTGGAATTTGTTTTCATATAGAAAATTACTCTCTTTTTAGTTCATATTTATATAAAATTCCGACTTGACCTTTGGTCGATTAAATGAAATTAATATTTTGTAATTAATTTTTACCAAAAAACTAACTAATTAGTTTTTTGTTGCACACCTTTTATTTTTTGTTCCTTAATTTTGTGCACTTAATTTCAATAAATGTTCTTAATACTTCAAGGGAAATATGAAGATCTTAAATTGTGTAAATTAATTACTTTACGAAAAATACTATTGAGTTCGTTTTTTCTATTCGTTATAGAGTCTTTATGGAGATTAATATATCAGTTTTTAGGACAAGTGCTTCCACACTGCAACATATTTGTGTTTAAAACAATGGCAGTATAAAATAGAGCTTTTGCTACAGAATAATCCTTGTCTAGAAGTATCGTAATAACAATAGAAGGATCACCTTGTTGTCCGGCCCATGTCTGTTTAGCATTATAATTTACATTAAATTATTCTATAATGAAACATATTTATTATTTATGTTACTTAAATTATACTACAGATTGTCTTTTTTTTAGTAATTCATTGCACGACAGAAAGGTGACCAAAACTATACGAAGGAAAGAAATTCTAAATGACGACTATGCAAAATGTTTGAATTAAAATGGACTTTTCTAGAACGATTATTAAAGGAAACAAATGAACAAATAAGAGACATATTTAGATTCTCACTGGCTACATACTTTAAGTTAGATTAATTAAATTTCATATAAAACACCCTGACCTTAAAAACCCTTTGAATCCTTAGAAAATTTACATGAAAAATTCAACTTCGTATGGTTCAATTTCGGGATTGTGTAAAACGGGTTTCAAATTCAAAAATGTCCAAAAAAATCGAAATCGGACGTTTTTAAAAGAAATTACACATTAAAATATAAGGGTGGTAACAAACGTTCATAAAATAGGCCATTTGTAATAATGGGGAAAAGAAAGTTGATTAAAATTTTAAGAAGAAAACTCTCCTATTATCGATCGAGGTATATAGGTATTTTGATTAAATTTGTCATTTGTTTTTAAAAATTATCGGACATTTTAAAATGTTGTGTATTAGAACGATACCAAAATTAATTTAATGCGAGAAGCTTTAACTTCTAGGATTTTTCACGAAAATAAAGAAATATCATTAAGTAAAGAAGCTATGAAAAATTATCGAACGAAAATTTGTGGTCTCAATCAATAACAGAGTTACCATACTATAAATTTCGATTGGCATTTCTGATGAAGCCTGATGAATCCTGCGGTATTATTTACAATCAATTAATGGGTTCGAGCATCATCATGCTAATCGCGGTGATGGTTTGCGTGGAGGAAGTTCCTCAACAGCGGCAACTTAATATAAAATCAATTCTTTGCGGCTCATGATAAAGACAAAGAAGCGAGTTACCTATTAGCGGATACGGACAAGTTCGGGGAATTGATATGGTTAAAGCACAGACAATTCTATATGAACATTTAGACGTTAGGAAGCTTTGAACACTCTAGATTATCCACGATTTGATTAAAGCTCGAAACACCGTCCCAATTATTAGTGTCGCGAAATATATAAAAAATTCAACGGAGGTCACCAAAATACTGTATTCGATATTGTACCGGATGACGAAAGCTAGATATATCATTACTAACCGGAAGCTAAGTGGCAGTCTGTGGAGTGGGTATTTATTTTTTAGATAGCCTGTAAAGGTGAAAAAAGGATGAAGTGCTGGAAAAAAGACGGTCACTTTGTTCATAAGATCGGTGGGTTATAATGGAATTATTGTTCGGAAAATAAAGTAACAGTTGCTCTAGAAAGGTGTACCAGTAACTGTTTGCTTGCTGTTTTGGAAAGTATTCAAGGGCAAAGCTCTCGTAGTAGAATCCTTATACATTAGACAAGGTTTCTACACTCAGTCAGAATAATAGCCAAATATTTGACTGCGTTGGGTGTAGAAATTATAGATCATTCGCCATACAGATTCACCGACGACTTCTTTTTATTCCAGCAACAAAAGATAAACTGCCGCAAATATGATACCGTGGCGCCGAAGAAGCTGTTATTGCTTTCGAAGAGGCCGTGAAAGAGACGTGCAAGGAGGAATGGTTTGACTGCTCCTATTCGTGTTTATATCAAATAAAATGAGGCATAGAGCGGCAAGGAGATGTTTAAAAAAAACAATAAACAAATTACAATCTTGTTAGCCTTTTTTAATTATAAAACTTTCAGTTTTGCCTTATATATTCATCACCTATTCTTAGTTTTCTATCTCCTGTAAATTTTAAAAGAAAATAAATAAATTTATTGTTTTGACTCCCGACGCATTTACTGTATTTAACAGAGGATTATCGAAAACAAATTATTATTAAACTTCAAACTTCGAAGTTTTATAGAAATAAAGATTTAGTTAACCTACACAAAAGATGAAGCTTAACATTTATAATCGGAACAGAATTTAGAAATATAAAGTTAAACAAGTTTATGGGAGGCGGCCAGTAGGCATTATACGAAATGATTACTAGGAGATCAGTTATCCTTAGTCTTCTCAGTCCGTTCAATTATTATGACTTGATATTTCGATTATTTTCAGAATACACAGGCTATTTTCTAAAAAAAATTGTTTTTGATAAGTTTACTTTAATGACATTTTAATATATGGTGGTGTTTTCCATTTGATTCAATATTTCCTTAATGTAGAAAAACAAAACATGAAATTGAAGGGAAAACCCCTTTACCCTCTTATTATACTGTTCTTTTGTTTCTCACTGTTAATTAACTTTTTTGTTTATGTGTATTCTAAGTTCGAAATACGACATTCTTTGGCTTCGTAAAGAAAAACGTGTTTTTAGGTAAATTTTACACTGAATAATATAAGTTATTAAACATTTTATTGGTTAAATTTAAATTCTGAAGCATAAAGTAATATTACTTAAACGGATTTTATTAATGTAGAATAGCACTGTTTGAATTATAAAAAAAGCTTATTCTTTATTATATTTTTCATCACAATTGTGACGTTATGATGTCTGTTATTGACGGAAAATGGTGTCTGTTGTTATTTCTTTTCATGATGAAATATTTGTTGTTAGTTGTTTCAGTAAATTGTTGTAGCTACGATTGGCTGTTGATCAAATATATTATTACTATTCTTATATAGTAGAATAGATCTCTGCAGATCTATTCTACTATATACCTTACAAATTGTGTCAATTAATGTAAATATATATATATATATATATATATATATATATATAAATATATATACATATATATATATATATATATATATATATAGTATTATATATATATATATATATATATAGTATTAGCTATATTTAAAGTTTCAATTAATGTTAAGGTAAATAAATTTAAAATATATTTCCATTAACTCTCCCACAATATGAATTATAATTAATAAGGTAAAAGCGAATTGAAGTATAAGTTTGTAAGAATCTAACTATGGAACTTTGAAAACAGTATTCGAAATTTAATTTCATCTTGCATTTCCGTGAGTGCTTTTCAACTGTCGTATTCCCAATCCTGATAAGTGTATCTACTCAGGGCGCTTTTTATACTCTTCAATAATTTTAAAATAGTATTTGGGACTAAAATTTGAAACTGGAAGTTGAAATGCAAATAAATTTTGCATGCCATTTGCATGCCTTATTTTCAATTATTCTCTAAATTTAATATGTTTCCTAATATTGATTTCAGTTACATATTGCAATTAATAATTTGGTCAAAGATAAACCGCCTTGAATTGATGCACGAATAAATTCGTGGTTGACGACTAGAAGAAAGAAATATTTACACAAAAAAAATTCACAAAAGATGTGTTCAAAGCAATTAATTTTAGTTTATTCTACTCATTCGTTTACTTTTATCGTTTAGAAATAAAGATAAATCTGTATATTAATTACACAAATCACACGAAAAGTCATCGAATAAAATTTCGGTTACAAAATGATTATTGAATACTAATAGTATTCAATAATCATTAAGTTGTTGAAAAAGTTCTAAAATAATAAAATATGAAGTACGCGGGGATACAAGAAACCATTTTCGTTTCCCTACAAGAAACTATTTTTATTTGTTTTCTCTTCAACTTTCAAAGTAATTTTGATAAACATTTTATAGAGGAATAATAGGGATTATGTATAATTATGAATATTTCTTCTACGTGTAATAGAGGTTAAAGTCAGCTAAACTTTCTAATATGGTAAGCGATCATAAAACAATTTTTAAAAATTCAATTTAAAATAAAATTCTTGATTGCAATGAAAAAACTAACTACTATTCAATTATACTATTCATTTTCATAAAAGATGATAAGCAATAAGTAAGTAGAAAACTTAAAATGGAAAATATAAACACATAAACACCTTCACATATTTATATTTTGGTACGTAAAATTAAACATGACGTCAAATTTACCCATTTTATAGATAACATTTCACGTTTTAAATTAATTGTTACGTTTATGCTTTTAATCTATAACATTAATAACACCTTTTAACTCATACTTGAGTTGTTTATAAACAACGAATACATTTTTTTTCTTGCAACGTCATTATGTATAAAGGATTGTAACCCAGACCATAACATGATTTTAGCCCTGGCTAAATAAACTCTTGATATAATTAATATCAGTCATTTTGCATCTGACAAAAAGCAAACAGTAATGTTACTATTTCAGTAACATTACTGTTTGCTTTTTGTCAGATGCAAAATGACTGATAGTAGCAGCATCAGTAGCAGCATCATTAGTAAGAAGATAATAATTTTTCAATGAATTTTTCATTTGTCTTTATTAGAAAATAATACATTTTTTCGACCAAAGTGCACGGCGCGGAAATTATAATGCGGCAACCAATTATATAAACGTTTTGTTGCAAAATTATATATATTCCATTAGCGGTAAAGAAGATTGTAATTTTCTATAACTGATATTTTTTTTTATTTTTCGTATTCTATATATTTTTTTTAATTTTCGTTTTGATTTATTTTTCGTATTCTATGAGACGTAACTCGAAAACGTAGCTCTGTCATTAATGTGAAACGTCTTTATATTAACACATGTAACACTGAGAGGTAACTTTATGGTACTTCACCGACGTATAACCTTATTCCCAAGACACTAATCAATATTTTTAGCGTTAAATACGTTTTTAAGCTGAAAAATACATGAAATTTAGACAATATAAAGGACATTTTGTTTATGTAATATGACATTTAAAAAAAATACATATTTTAACTAGTCCATAACACATTTAAAATTAAGAAAATACCTATATATTTTTGGCTACCTATTTCAAAAGAATATTATAAATGGAAGCCGGAACTAAGATTATTATTGTAACATTATTATTTTAACATAGATATTCAATAATACTTTAAACATTTGCAAGCAGTTGTTCATACACAGGCCATAGATAATATACTTGATATAATTTTTCAAGGACAATTATAATTGGCAGGGCATCTTTAAAGATCGAATAAATAAAGCCATCAGAACAATATATGAAAATATGAATTTTTTTTTATGTTTACGACTTCTTTCAATAATTTAATAGTTTTTAGATACCGCTAATTCTATTAAAATTTCAATATTTTACACAGTATTCCACGTAGTTTGAAGTACTGAATTTCTACTAACGGTTATAATCAATTCATATTTACAGTAGTATGACTTATTGTAAATTTTAATAATACAAAAAGTTCAATTCTGGGCAAAAATGTAGCAATATATAATATAATTGAGCACTTCTATTTCCAAATCCTACGAAAAACGATAACAAATCCAATACAAAATCTAACTCACAAGGGATTGAACTATTTTACCGCCCATAACAGTCCCGTTGTCTCGTCGCCTCGTTTTCATTACGCCCACAGCGAACGTGTTTACCTGTTCTACTAGATTTCTTTAATATCATTTCAATTTTATCTCGAGCCCTTCCAACATACGACAGCCAAACGAATTTTTAGAGTGGTACATTGCGTCAGCCCAAGCACAGAAATCACGTCTTTTTCATTTGCCGAGTTAGTCGTTTAATGCGCTTTGCTTGTGAATGAATGAACGAGCTGGTAGTCCTGAGGGAGGCTATCGGATGTGGAGCGCACGAAGCTTACTGTACTAAAGTATCGACCGGTATAATTCGGAAGTGCAACAAACGTGTGTGTGCTGTTTATTTCCTTTTAGTGTGAGTGTTTGTAGCTTTGCTTTTAGATAATTTGGGACGTTTCGAATTTGTTTAGATGATATGTAAAACAATTAACTTTTCTCTTTTCGATTAAGATTCATAACTTATCTGAAGTTATGACAAAGTGTATAACTTGTTGTAAAAAATGATTGTATGAGTACATAATAAGTAATGATGGAAAGCCGTGATGTTGGTTAATATAGAAAATAAAATAGGTTTCCCATTGCTCCTTAAAACTTAATTGCAAATAACACTACGAAAAATGCATCACCGCCTGACGTGAGTGAAACTTTGTACAATTCATAATAAATCAAATATGGAGGCATAATATAGGTGGAAATAAATATGAAAAGACGTGTCATTAATTAAAATCTATTTAGAAGTCCGCCTGAAGTTTATTGCCAAAAATATATCGACTAAATAATATTAATAATAATAATAAAAGTAATACCTAAAATTTTCTATTTTAGATTCTGACCACTCAGTTGTATTTACGAAAAGCATAGAGGTGTAACGATGGAATTGAAGACGTTTTGTATATTTTTGATTATTTCTTCTTTTCAATTTGGTGTATTTTCCTAGTTTTCTTTATGCTATTACTTTTTGAGAAACTATTGCTGTTAAATCTTTCAAAATAAAGGATAGCATCATATATATTACGGTAATAAGGTTTCATATTTCTAAAGTTATATTTTTAATTTACGGTTCCTCCTTTCATCCTTTTAACTAGTTTTTTTTAATTACCTAAACGAATAATATCATCTTAAAAATGTTTGTTGAGAAAACATTTCAATATTTACTATTACATATTTAAGTGCAAATAAGTTTGAAAATGCCAAAATAAATACAATATAATTGCCTTTTTTACTCGAGTTTCGTCCAAGACCAATGGATATACGTTCTTAAAGCAACGTGAAAACTTTTTATGAACAGGTTTATACTTGTTTATTTCCTTTTTCTGAAGAGCATCCAATGTTTCCAATGCTAGGGGCATTAAAAATATGACTTTAGATATGGAACTAAATATAACAATGTGCAATTTAAAACACTCAAGTCCAAATTGGTCTAGCTTATTTTCAGTTCATGAGATAACGAATAATTACTGTCTAATATTGTATCATTTTAATCGTGTAATGAGAAGAAAATTTAATAACTTTCACAAAAAAATTTAATAAAATGTTAATTTTAAAGATGATCTTTATAATAAGTACTCTATTTTATTAACTTCTCTTTAATTCAACTTATCCACCATTCAAACACAGATAATTAACTCTGTTCACTTATAAATTACCTTCCACTAAATCTTATAGAACTAAGGCAACAACCAATAGATGACATACCTGAGAAATCAATCGTTTAATTAAAAGTGAAAAAAATTATCAAAGTCTTCGATTTAAAAGAAGGCGCTCTAAGAAGTCTACTTGCAAAAACTTTCAGCTAAACTACGTGAACTGTTATGGTTAGATGAATATTCATTAAGACCAGAGATTTAGATTAATTAGTTTTAGAATTAATTTTGAGATGTCTATCAAAATGAAATTTAACGAAATTTGTGATCAAAATATAGAGGGTTTATTAAATTTATGATTAAAACGTCTAAAAGTTACATTAATTATATAAAAGAGATATTTTACAATTAGCTTAACTGTAAAGTTATTATTATTTACCTAATAAGAGCTAATTTACCGAGGAATTTTGAATGAATATTATTTGTTATTTTTTATGGGACGAATGAGCAAGAAAAAATGTTTTCATAAATTAATCACTAGAAACTCAAAACTATATTAGTTTCTAAAACTAATTGCGAAGAGAATTCCCAAAAGTTCCTTTAATAAAACTTGAAGTCTAATATTCCTCTAATACCATAATAAAAATAAGTCCCTAAATAATTAAAAAAGTCAGTTTTTATCGGGACCGCAAATGGGCGCATTGTAAAAATACGTTTTATTAAAATTCCAAAGGAATGAAGAGTTTCATCGATTCATGCATTTTAAGTAAGTACCAGTGTAAATTTTTCACAAAAACTTAATGGAAAATACAGAAAGCAAAACACAGAATAGTGAATAACTATCAAAAAGGATACTTAAAATACAAAACCTCATCTATATTTAGTTCTATTCTAAAAATTACATTCCATAGTAAATGAAAAAAAAAGTCGAGTTCTAGTTTTAGCAAAAATCATTTTGTTACTACTAGTAGTAACTTATTAATGAGTATTATCTTATCTGTCATTCTTCATAACAATCCATAATTTAATTAAATGGTGAATAATTGTAAATGGCACAATCGATAGAAAAGCGGTAAAATTGCTTACACATGGATTTAATTGCATTGAAATTCATTTATTTGCATTGAAATTCATTTCATGTTCGTAATTCTTTGAGGAAGATTTCAATACCTTAAATATTTCAAAACCGTAGAATAGAAGATTTCAAAATCGTAAATTAATTACTTTTTAAAAATAATCATTATGAGCGTTATTTATTTTCTTTACAATTCTCGTTACCGTGATTTAATAATACTATCTTAATTGATATAATTAGAAAATATACCAATAGTTATAAATTAAAGTGGGCACTCTGTCATATAACTCGGGTTCGATTCCCGGACTTTCGTCGAGCGGGGCTGTACTGGTCTTATGGTTGGCTGTAAGAGATTGCTCTCGTAGTGATAAGTCCGCCGTATGTATCAATTAGATACATTAAAGTAGATAAATAAATATAAATGCCGAAAAACAATTCCCAAAGTAATTTTACTTTGCGTCTTGCAGTAATGGGATATTCAAATATTATACCCCATTATTGCAAGACGCAAGGAAACCAATAATGGGGTATTGAAATATTTTCTAATAATTTAATTCTTTTAAATATTGAATATATTAGGCGTCACTTTTGTAGAAATTCATTAGTTACAATTAAATGAAACTATGTGATATAGTTTTATTTCTACTTTCTTTAAGTTTTTTACGACGACCTAGGTTTCGTTGTATTACAACATCTTCAGGTGAGCTATTAGCAAATAGCCCACTTGAAGATGTAATACAACAAAACCTAATCAACCCAACATACCAGGGCGACGATATATTAGCTAATAGTGCACCTGAAAATGTTGTAATACAACGAAACCTAGGTCGTGGTAAAGAACTTGAAGAAAGTAGAAATAATACTACATCACGTGGTTTCATTAAATTGTGAATATTTTTTTTAATAAATACAGGTAAGTAAAATTGCAAGCGTGTCTGAAATTTTCGGATTATCAGCTTTTAAATACTTTCTCTGTTTAATTCCATTACTGAAACGAATCTAATATTAAAAAAATTACTGTCTTTACGTAGGAATTTAACTCAAAAACTACTAAAGCTACCAGAATATCATTCCAATCTCGCTTGATGAGCAGTAGGAAATCGAATCCGAGTCCCCGCGTTGCATCAGACCGTCAAAAGCTGTATGACTTGTAAACAACCCTACACACCATGGTAACGATATTTTAGTTTGTTTCGTTATGACAATGTTATGATGATGTCGGTATTGGATTCCGTACAGCGTATCTGAACACTTACTTTTTGAGGCTATGAAACTTACGCATATATGTTGAATAGGTAATAATGCGCAAGAGAGTTCATACACATACGTGGATTCTGTGCAAATTTAGGCATTTGTTAACAGTTAAGCATATTACAAATATTAGTTTTTCGTTCACATATCGCGTAATATATCTATCACAGGAGTAAAAACATGGCCCGTACTTAAGAAATTGTAACATCTAGAATTATAGTTATAATTTTTCTACAACTTTGCGTAGGCTTCTAAATCTCTGTTTTTTTTCATAATTTTAAGGTAATTGGTATCGAAAATACGAGCGGGTGGGAACGTATTTATTTTTAAATTTTTCAGCACATTTAAGAATATATAATACCTAAAATTATGAAAAGAATATTTTTAGACCCACGCGATTAGCTAATTGAAACGATATCAAACCACATGGATATTTTTGAATATTAGTCATTGAGATACGAGTATATGTGAGTTATTACCCTTTATTATTAAGCGAAAGTTCAAGTTTATACCTAAAGCGTTTTTTGAGAAAAATGCATGGTCATGGGAGTTATCTTATAACGGTGACATTTTGTTTTTGAGGTATGGAATTTTATAAATTTACGAGAGTAAATTGGCTAGAGCGACACGGTTGAGGGCGTCTCTGTGCTTATTCGGTCGTTTCCGCCTCCGTATCCGTGCTAAAACTGAACAAAAATGTGCTAAAACTGAACAAAAATGTGCCAAAATCTTCAAAGCATTACGTTTAAAGAATCACTTTGTTGACCGCTCGTTCGTCTCTACTGCCATCCGTCTATCGTAGTCATTTTTCTCAAATAATATTTGGCGTAGAAATTGAAATTTAGATTAGATATAAAGATTTGTAACCCAATAAAAGATGTGATGTAAAAATATTTGAAATTTGTTTCTAATGGATCGTAAAATGACCGTTTTAAAAAGGGAAGTTAACATTTTATTTTCGTGACCTTGTGGTTGGAAGAGCCAATAAAAATTTGTTAAAACACAAATCGTATAACTTACAGCTTATTTTTTCCTTCACATTTTTTGACAATTTTTTTTTTAAAACGGTCAAAGACTACTATTTTCACCTTATTTCCTAAATTATTGCTCAAAAATATCTGGAAAAATTTATATTTTAAAAACATGTAGTTAAGAAGTATTATTATTGTATCATCTACGACTTTTTTTAAATAAAAAAAACTCATAAGCTTTATTTTGCAGTTTGATATGATAAAAAATGTCGAACAATATTCAGATCGTTTATTAGTTATTAAAAAAATCCTTCATATATTAAGATTATTTGATTTCGTTTAAATCCAAACGGTTTTTTAGGAACGAGAACTTATTTTTTAAACATATTAAGGATAAATATCACAAGAAAATTATAAAACTTCGAATTTTTGGAGTTAATGGCTAACGTTAAATGTTACGGAATTTATGTTATTCAATGCAATTTTTTTAACAAACAAAATATTACAAAATATAGTTACCTTTATGTTTTATGACTCTTGTAGTAAAAGAAAAACAAATATATGATGCTGAAAGCGAGAGCAACCGTTTACAGTGTTGTAAATAATAATACTTAATAGATGTAATTTTCATTACACAACAAAAATCAAAAATCCAAAAATAATTCGGAAACTAATACTAACGCTTACTCAAATTCGTGCACGCGTCCGCGAAATCAAGGTATTCAAATCGCAATAATTGTAAGATTTTGAAAAAAAAAGACAAAGTAAAGAATCACAATCCACAATAAATTTTGATTATTTTAGTATTTAAATTCCAAAAATTGTCCACTTTAATTCTTTCATTTTCGACAAAGATATCACACACGTAAGTCACGATTCGCGAACTGTGATCATGTGACTCAAACATTTTTTATCGGACCATAACCCAAAAATATCGTGATCAAACTGCTATTAATTGAGTTTATCAAATTTAATTGAGTTTTTCGAAACTTCGGCGCGCCACTTATAAATCCCGTCCGGTAATGGACGCTGGGACAGACGGCGTAAATTTTTATTTTGTCAGGTAACGGATGCTGGAACTGCTCATGAAATAAAATCTCGAGGCATGGAGCGCAGTGCACGGGGTGCACGCTTGTTCTACGCAGTGCACGGGGTGCACGCAGTGCACGCTTGTACTACGCTCTGTTACGCTCATCGGCTGTTCTTTGTCGCAACTCTTTCTCTTGATCACCCTCTCTGGCTTGTATCGTGTTATTCTGTACAAAAGGGCATGTAGCGCAGTGAAACCTTTATTCAGTTTTCTGTATTTTTATATCTTACATAGCATTTCTACATCTTAATTTAAGTCAAGTCACTGATATATCACCAGGCATTGTATTGCAACAATTAATCGACGAGAAGTGGCAATTGCGCAGGTATTTCTCTAAAAAGTTTAATTCCGTCATACCTAAGATCGTGAATTGTTGGCAATATAAGTGGTAATCCAAAATTTTAGACATTTTCATCATCATCCACGGAGACACTACAAATTACGAGATAGCAGCTTTTCATTCCGCAACTCGCTCGAAACATTGACCTAAATTCGTCCGTCAAAACATCTTGAGTTGTCAATGTTTATTCATACATAATGATGGAGTTAGGTGCCCTCTATAATAACCATATGATGCCCCCTACAAAGTAATCGAGATAGCAACATAATCATCGTTCTACTATTAAGTAGACAAGCAACCATCTTAATCGATCGCTAGAAACTTGTTCACAAACTCAACGAGGCTAACGAGAAGCCATTACCATATATTCACCAAGACTCACCACATAAAATACTAACCCAATTATGGGCACGATACCTGCCGCCCTGCTTCTGGTGTACAAAACAACGCGCTCTGGGCGTACAATTTGGCTGCCGATATACACTGCATCTTTTCGCATTTTACTCGCCACAGTTTCTACATATTTTAAACTTCTGTTTAGTTTAAGTTAACTGTTATTGAAACACAGATAATCAACTCGGTTCTGCTGAAAGTTTACTTGCACTTGATATCTTAAAACTCAATGACCATTAATGGGTAACACAGATGAGAATTCAATCATATCAATAAAAATAAAAGGAATTAATAAAGACTGCGTTCAAAACCAAATCACTCTCGATCGGTGACTATTGAAAAGGTGCTGAAACAAATTTTTTCGCAAAAACCTTCAGTTAAACTATGAGAGCTATTCTGATTAAGAAAATATTAAGCGTTATCAGATTTAGTTCTTGGATTTTCCTCAAAATTTTATTTAATTGACTAACAAAAATGACAGGTTGACCTTAATTATACTGGAGAGGTATTTCGCAGTTAGTTTATTTGTAAAATTTATTATTGTTTATGTAATAAAATATAATTCAGAAAATTAAATTAAAATGAAACGGGCTAGGTTTTATAAACTGGATCGAATTGGGCGGACGATATCTAGTAAATGAAATGTAGAAAGTAATCTCCATAACAATCGACTCTTACAAATAAGTTCCAACTTATTTAAGTTCCAACTCATATTTCAACATTTCACATCTTTACACATAAAAATTCAGCCTGCGTATGTGTGTGCTCGCAAAATCGATGGGCTAATGGATTGACTTGAAATTTTGATACAACGTTGTTTTCAAATATGGATGGATTTTCTCCAAAAAAACTTTTTCATTAATATTATTTTTTTATTATTCTATTATTTTTCTTTAAATCACCTTCTCATCTAATTTGTGCAACATCGTCAATTCAAAAGAAAAATTATTAGATAAGGTTTTCCAAACCATCGAAACAAATTATCGAAATAATCAATGGTTGAGCGGAAGAGTAATTTAGTGGCTAAAAATGTCGACGTATATGATATAAACCACATCATTATAAACATAATCCCAGGTGCAACAATGACGAATAAAACCATGACTCCGTGAATAACCAAAGTGAAGTAGTAAATTTTTCAACGGAATTTCTTAATTTTCTCGATGTTCCTGTATTACCATCACACATTCTTAATTTGAAAATAGGAGCGGCAATTATATTACTCCGAAACATCATTCAGCCAAAGTTACGCAGTAGTTAAAAAATTTATGAACAATTTAACTGAGACAACAATTCTGATAGGACGGCACAAAGGTGAAGACGTATTTCTTCCACGAATGCTACTCATTCCGACCGGTATGGCGGTCGAGTTCAAACGACTTCTATTTCCAATATACCTAGCTATGACTATCAAACTATCAAAGGGCAAGGGCAATCTTTCCCAATGTGCGGTTTGAATTTAGAAAACGATTTTTTCTACGGCAATTTTTTCACGGGCTATTACACACACGTCGCATGCTTCAGAGTCGGTAAACCATCTGATCTTTACGTTTACGTAGAAAACAGACAAACAAAAGATGAACGGAAAACTATAAATATACTAGTTTTATAATAAAAAAATATTTTTTCTGAAAAATATTTTTCTTCTTTCTTTCCTTTCAATTCACATAGCCACCAAACCGCAAGGCAGGATATTAAATTGAATAATATGTTTTCTAGGTGAATCTACGTTGGATGGAATATTTGTATTTACTTTTCCATTCGTTTCATATCAGCCTGAGCCATAGCGAAGCGTGGCTGGGCTGTTTAGCTAGGACAATATAATTAATTAATTAAAAATGTCTTTCATATTTCATGAATGAAATATTGAATTTTAATGATTTTTTTTTATTAATTCGAATTAATGATTTAATTCGCAGGATTTTTTTTTTTGTATTTCGAGTTGTCTTATCTGTTATTGAGCCCTAGTTTAGTTTTTCTGCAAACTGCAAATAATGATAAAGTTCATAAATCCTTGTTAAGTTCTTAATTGTTTACATATCAAAGAAAATGCATGCATTTATGTATAGGAACGTATTCGTATTCATCAAACGCAAGTGCTTGTTTCGATTTCAATAAATGAGGTATAGTTGAATTCTCTATAGTTAGTGTCATTCTCGGTAACATAATATACTATAGACATTAGAAATGGAAAAATTAAACTTGTTAACGAAAAACATTAACTGATTTTAATTAACAGGTGAATACGAAACGCATTGAGAACTATAACATAATAAAAATGTCCGTACTTAGTTGGAATTTTTGCGATAAATATTATTTTCAAACATAAATAAATTTGCAAAATACTGCTATTATTGGAGTCGTTTATAACGTTCCGTTCCACAAAGTGAAAAAATTTAAACTCTTGTAAAATCACTTGTTTATCTGTCCGTCTGGACAGATAAACAAGTAATTTTACAAGAGTTTGAATTTTTTCACTTTGTGGGACGGAACCTTCTGTTTGTCATAGTTTTTTTTAATCAAAATTTGTTTGAGAGGTCACCGAAGTAATATTGTGTATTGAAGCCAATGCCGTATATTATTATCAAAAGTCAAGTTTGATATACGCAATAAAAATATAACCCCTTAAAATGTATTTTTTTCATGCAATAGTGTCACAGATCATTAAAACCCATTGACAACTTTCGGACGACCTACAATCTTGAGAGTTCGCCTAATGGAAGGTTTTATAGCATAAGTGAGGGAAAATTAATTATTTATTATTCTATATGCAATAATACATTTTTATAATTAGTTTGTTTTTAAACTAAAATTTGTAAACAGTAAATTTTAAACTAAAATATATAATATTTGTAAATAGTTTAGTTAGAAATATTATACATCTTGAAATATTTATATAGGCTTAAATGGGTACGAAAACCTCCGTGGACGTGTTTGACAGGTTTTATTTACTCTCACATAAAATAAATAAAATTTTATCGAAATTTTAGAAAATTTTATTTTCTTTAATTAGCGTTTATACGAATTGAAAAATTTCATACGAATTGAAAAGACCACTTACAAGGATTTCAAAAGTATTTATTTTATTATTTATATAAGACGGTACTGAAAATATTTCTAAAAATGTCTATATATATTTCACAAAATCTTTTTTAAACGCTATAAGTTCAAGTTACAATCCGCACTACAGGCAAATGACTGGCTGATTTAGTATATATTTGACCTATATTCTTCTTTATAAATCCATATTAGGAGGAAAAGAAAAACAAATCAAATAAGTTTTTTCTTGCTTTAATAAAAGTAATAATTTAATTTTTATTATAAATAGCAAAAATGGGATGCTTCATTGAAACTCTAAATGAAAGGAAAAAATTTACCGAAGAAAATCGGGTCAATTTTACTTGAAACTTTATGCAATTTCTCCTGGTCACAATGAATGAAATTTCAGAGTTTTTGAAATTAAATTCTAAAAGATAAAAGGTTAATAAAGATTGTATGGTAAAAAAATATAGACAGATTTGTTTGAAGCTTAGTTTTGATGCTCTTCAAAACAATTAATGAAATTTCAGCGTTGTTTTGATATGGGAAATAATTATGAACACAAATTCTTCTCGCTTCAAAGTTAGTGAAAGCATTCTGCTTGGGGAAACTCATTAACTAAAAAATTGTCTTATTATACTCAACCCGTAACAATTTAATTTATTTCGTTAAGAAGTCAACTCAATAAATACATTAATTCCCCCACGCTGCTTCATGGAGTCATAATCGCCTGGTCAACTAACTAAACAGACCCACATGTCAGGGCATACGCTGTTTTGAGTGATAGAGCTTTATGCTATTTCTTGAAATTAATTACAACTTTTGTCGATTCAGAAATAATACAAATGTAGTATAGAATAATAAAAAAATGTGTCAGTTGAGGTACTGGCCCAGGTAAACAGTTTTTTTGACACTATTTGTTCTTATAATATTTTTCTTATAGTATTTCTATTAAATATATTAAACAGCTTATGAGACTGATAGTAGTGTAGTTTTAGGTACTATAAGGTATGAATGCAATGATAGGGAAGGCGTAATTCCCATCCTTTAAAATTTTACCACAGGCTAGTTTCAGTCTGCTTATGTATGAGCACACATTGCACACCCATTTCATAGATGTTATTCGAAGGTACAATAGCTGTTTCAAAATTGCATCATTTGGTGTCAAGCAAATTACAGAACATAGCTTCATGTCAATTTTTAAGGTTCACGGGTCAGTGTAACATTTAGTAGAAAGTTTGTTACCGCCACATAGGCAAGTATCCCAATGATCCTCATCGCTAAAATACACCCACAGCAAACGGGGTAACTTGTTCAACAAGTTCAGCATCATCCTTCATAGCCATGATAATAAACATAAAGAATCATAATGATATCATTAAAGCCATAATAATTATAAACAACAATAAAATAAAATCTATCCATCGTACGATAATCCGAAATACACAATATTATTTTGTGTTGGCGAAGATTGGTACTTCATGAATTTACAACACTTAGATCCTGAGACCAAGTTGTCCCTCATTAAGATCATGTCCGCAGTGAGCATTTATTCTTACCGTATAATTGTTAGGCAAGAAGAAAACAACCTGTTGTGCTATCGGTGTTTGTTCAATCAATATTTAATTGAAATGTAGCCAAAAATCGAAACTGAAAGGTTACATTATATAAGAAATAACCAGCGCCTTGGGAGGTTAGATACTGATGCTACTTAGTTTGGTCAGATGGTAGTACTGCCATTATATTTCATTAGCGACCTATGTTATATGATGAACGTTCTTAAGATATACTGATTTACGTCCATGACCGTGGCCGTATTCGCTGTCGAGTATTCAATAGTCTCACGATCGTATCGACATCATAACCGGAGTAGTCCATCTTAAAGATATTAATGGATCGTTTAACCGAAGGAAAGCTGTCCGAAATAGTGTGAAGCTTTATGTTCTCTATGAAAAGGGTAAAACGGGGTTTGACTTACGTACATATTGCTGTGTTTCAAAGAAAACATAATCCATATGGCTAATCAAATTATATGTGCGAAAATACCTGATTATGACCAAGATCAAACGCTTCATGAAATCTTTAAAGTTAGTATGATTCATGGATCTTGGGGTAGTATAAACTCAGATTCGCCCTACGTACACCCAAGCGGGCTATATGGGTATTTGAGGTAAATATAAAAAATATAGATCTAGTCAACCATTAGATGGTACCTTACAACCCAATCCTTTTACATACTTTCAATGTTCAGATTAACTCTAATAATACAACTTTGTTAAATCAATCAAATATATTGGTAAATATCTAGAGAAAATGAAAAAAAAACACAGAGTAACATTAACACAAATACATCCGCAATGGAAGCAAAATTGAAAGGCACTTTGGCGAATGCTAGCGTTTGCCATTTATGACAGATATCCTACAGTTACCCAGCTATCTGGTAACCTTGAAAATAGTTAGTGCGTTTACTTCGTAACCAAAAATCAGGCTGAAAAGTTCAATTAGACACCTCATCCATACTTCTGGCCTTTTTTAAATTATGCAGAACCAACACCTTGGTTCCAATTTAGTTGGAACGTGGATGTCAAAATGGATTTCAAAATGGGGAAAGAAGATTTCTTCAGTGCAAAGAAAAGTATATATTTCTGACCACAGTGGTGACCATCATATTAAACATACTAGCTAGAAGAGGTCCTAATATTTTGCATAGACGCAATCCGTGAACTGGCTATGCGATCGTACCATACTGACCCCTAAGATTAACAGTGCTGCCGACATTAACAAATATTATACTAAAGTGTTTTAACGGAACAGAAATGGAATAAAAGTCTATCCATTCAGCTTTGTTAACAGATGAAGTAGTTCACTGTCTGGTAGAGTTCTTTAATAACCTTAACTCATCTATACTTCTTTCTCATAAACCACTCCTGAAGGTTTGAACACCAGTCATGCTATTACGAGTGACAGTAATCCACACATACGTTATCGAGACCACTGTGTTTATTGAATGCGCACAGAGAAAATCGATATTCATACCGCGTATACGGGTTATGACCTTTGAATACGACTTCAAATTCGAGCTACGACAATTTCTTCTAAAAATTACTTTAAAATGACCATTAATAAATTACAAGGCCAGTCGTTAGAGGTGGCAGACATCGACATAGGAAAGGATTGCTTCTACCATGGACATAAAATAGAATGCAGAAAGACTCATCATTGGCTCAATATAGTCAACTCCCTATTTTTCCCACTTCTCCCCTCTCCTACTTCTTTCTTGTGCCTATACATCGAGGGTGAGCCATCTCAGTACGAATTCAGTCATTAGAGAGAGCATATGCATTTGGTTTCCCAAACCATGTGCACTTGTTTTAATTCGTCATGACGTCCACAATTAGTGGTGGGAGTTTATTAACTAGAAATAAAACTTTGGCTTAGCGGCCAATCAACACCAAATGTGAATCAGTCAAAGTTACATTCTGTTGGTGAAGTGTTACTGTTATTTTTTTACTACAATACGAAGAAAAGAAAACCGTTCGGGATTAAACGACCATATCTGCATGTGAAATGACAAATTTGTGGAAAAAGGTGGTATACCAACGAGATTGATAAAATAGAAAAACACTTCAAATTATGGCTAAATATGTAGTATAAAGTGTTTAATTTCTTCTTGGACCACCAGTGAAGAAACTACTGTATCTGATTGAAAAATTTTAGTTTCCTTCAAAATATTAAATTTTTAATGAGCACATTAATGAAACCTATTTACAATCTCCATGAATATTTATTCTCATTTCCATTTGCAATAAATTTTACCAATATTTTCCAAATGTGATGCGACACTCCACAAATTACGAATACAATCTCTAAGTCAAATCGTACAGCGATATTAATGAAGAGTTACGACCACGATTTGACCAGCGTTATGTCTATAGCTATGAAAACCGGGGAAAGCGTATTGTTTTAGGAGAACCTGCAATACAATTAACAAAAAGTAAGCTAATATTTTCAAATATTTTATTTGCTATCGTATAAAAATGTACCACAATACCGGTCACAATGATTCCAACCCAGTACCAGGGAAAGGTTGGTATATTGCTAGTGTTATGACTGTAGAAAAATAGAATAACATGCCTTTTTAGCAAATATAAAGAAATTGAAGTACGGAAAAGACTAAAGAAACTCATGTTAAAAAATTAACGTGTAAAATTAAAATTTTAATTGTAAGTACAAATGGCTCCCTGGAGGTAAAAAGCAATTTTCAGTTGTAAAAAATTAAAGAAAGGTACGTTGTTCCTTTGATGTGTAATAAAATACTTATTTGCACTAAATTAATCAAAATTATAAAATTTATATTTATAAACGAGGTAAAAGTTTGTTGCACAGTTTGTAACTAGTTCATAAATAACTAAAATGTCTTCCGTGGTTAAAATGGAATAATTCATATACGTTAGAACTTTAAGACATGGGAGCTATGGAGACTCGTCATTAATTTACAAACGTAATGGTTAAAAAGCAATTGTCAGTCGTAAAAAATTAAATAACGCTACGTTGATTCTTTGGTTTATAATGTTAGATTTTCATGTATTATAATATACGTATCTATTAAAAGCAGTGCTGAAACAGCAAAAAATAAAGAAAAATTTAAAAAAAAATTAATTTAATATTTAGGTTACTGCGGCGACCTCCAATATAAAAAAGAAATCGTTTTAGTTATAAAATCATTATTATTAAATTCAGTTCAAAAAAGTATTTGAATGCAGTGCAAATTGATTCCAACTCTACAATTTTCATTTATAATCTTACGAAATAAGTTTGTTATTAGAATCTAAAGTTACAAACTGTGTAACTTTAGTTCATTAATAATTAAAAATTACTTCTGTGGTTGAATTGAAATATTTCATATATGTTAAAACGTTAAAAAAGGCAAAATTTGGAGGCTCAGTTTTATTTTTTAAATTTAAAACTATAATTATTTCTCCAATTTAGTACACGTACCTTGGGAACCGTACATTATTATTAAATTCAGTTCAAAAAAATACTTGAATGCAGTGCAAATTGGTTCCAACTCTACAATTTTCATTTATAATCTTACGAAATAAGTTTGTTATTAGAATCTAAAGTACAAACTGTGTAACTTTAGTTCATTAATAATTAAAAATGACTTCTGTGGTTGAATTGAAATATTTCATATATGTTAAAACGTTAAAAAAGGCAAAATTTGGAGGCTCAGTTTTATTTTTTAAATTTAAAACTATAATTATTTCTCCAATTTAGTATACGTACCTTGGGAACTCCGTGTGAAGCAAATTTACATATGTATAAACATGGAAATTCTGATTTTTCGTTTTGAGAATGTAAATATAAATATAAATCATTGCAAAATTGAAGCGAAGAAGTATTGTAAAACACCTTATGCTCCTGTGGGCCAGAAGATAATAGACTGCGTAGAAGAGAACCACGTCTGTCTTAATAATTAGGGGTGTGCACTAAATTATATCGAAAAACTGTAATATGAATTCATTACCTTATTTTTCTACATATTATGTCAGTTGCGCACAGTTAATATATTAGTTTGTCAACCAAAATATACACAAGCGGTTATTTTTTCCTGATATGAGGTACACGTTCCTAATGTAACTTAAAATATTTTAGGTTATATACGTTGCTATTGAATTATGACTTTATAACAGTTACGGATTTCATTACAGGCTGCGATTATTTCTCGGTAACATAGAAATTACTTAAAGACGTTGTTTTCAAACTGTTGATTATTTGTGATACAATTTAAAGATTAAAATTAAATAGTCCAGTCAAGATAGGCCTTTGCATAAAAATATTTCTCAGAATTTAAGTAATTTAAAAAGGGGCTTGTATATTACAGAACTTGTGTAACCTAGCTCAATTAATGAATAAACTAATGAAAATTTAAGAAAATATAAAGAATTTCTTATTATGACAATAATTTTAAAATCTCTAAAACATTCTCCATGAATGACATGTCATATAATGTAATTTACCTACATTACTAGATTATTCCACTAGTTAACATCGAAAAGAAAAATTAAATTGCGTGTCTATGAAATGTCAATTCCCCAACGGCTCTATAAATTTAATTAAAAAACTTTTGTCCAAAATATTTGTTACATCGCTTAGCTCCATGGTGCTTTCGTATTCTTTTATTTCAGACATCGATATTTTTATTTGTTCAAACAACTTACGAGCAATATATTGTATTCATGTTAATAATGCGAATTAGTGAACATTTTGTAATGATTGTATGCAATAGCATTAATATTTGTAATTAATTAACACTTTCCGAACGAAAACTTCCGAACCTTTTACATTTCATTAACATTCCTTAACAAATATTAGTTTAGTTAATTATTTATTTCAAACTAATGATTTATTTATAAAAATGGAGATCTGCATCTATCGGTAAACTTTGACAGTAATTTTTATTAATTTTGTCTCGTTTTCGAATTTTCTTAAAATATATATATATATATATATATATATATATATATATATAAAGAAAATAATCCATCATTACCGGCAAGACATATTCCTTCATTTACAAACTTTTGTTGTTTTAAATATATTTTTAGTACCTACTTTTTAGATCATCATTCCTTTTGATAAACGTCCCATTTTCCCATTTTCATTTTCCGTTAGCGTTTCTCTAATTTGTTCCCGTATATAACCATATTGAAAAGAAATGAAAGACAATACTCAACGTATAACAGACGTAAGAAAAAGGAAAATGTATATCATGGGAACACTCAGTCCTGCGGAGCCTAATATTATACATTCTACTAAAACTCACAAAAAACAAAGCAAAATAATTCTAAGAATAAATTTCATCTTCCACAGAAATTTTTCTGTATGAACCAATCTTGTTCCTTCTCCGTGGTCTATTTTCATTATGCCTACCTGGTATGCATGATCACCTTCTATATCTATGTTCCATACATATATATATATATATATATATATATATATATATATATATATATATATATATATATATATATATATATATATATATATATATATATATATATATATATATATATATATATATATATATATATATATATATATATATATATTAATGTTTTTTTTATGTCTATTTACTTATTTATTTGCATACAGTCATAAAAATGTTAGGTTTACACACTTATAAGAAGTATATTCTTGTTCAATTGAAACAAACAACACTTTTGTTCAGCCGTGGTCAGGTATTGTGAGTAATTGTATGCCATTACAAAGTGAGGAATTTCTATATAATTCCATACATGTGATGGCACATGTACAAATATCATAAAAAAATTTGGACGCATTCAATTATCAGGCTGCGTTTAATTTAACATGTCAAATAAATGAGCTGGCTTCTAATTTGTCTCGCATTAATATTATATCTAAATCATTGATTAGTTAATATATGGAAAGTCTCTGGAATTACGGAACAAAAATTAAGCTTTCTCAATTATTTTTATATACATCTGCCAAATTACCATTAAAAGTCAGGCGCGAATCCAATTTAAGTCCTGAATATATCATCTCAGTGCGTTGGAATATAAGCGTTTTGATAATAGTATATGCGTACTGTCCACAATATTTGAAGTGAAGAAATGAAAGAGTGGAAGAGAGAGTTCAGCTTTGCCTAAGCGGTTTAATAGCTTTTTATGCAACATCGGTCGATGTTCATGAAATGCAAATTCAATCTGATAGGAGTTTTACCGGATGAAATACATGAAATTCGTAGTCGCCAAACATCCAATACGAAATAGGTGTTGTCAGTAATAACTATGATCTTCGCAGCTAAAATAAATATTGCTAGATCCGATGTCACCCGTAGATATAGGCGTTACTCGAGCAATTTTACATCATGTATCAAAGGTTGATTAAAAATATCAATGCATCATTTGAGTATACATCCTGGTAAGCCATCTGGTTACATCGATCTCTTCAGCTTAGAGGAAGCAAGGGTTGAATGTTTATAAGTTTTCTGCATGACGTCAACCTTATTGTCATCGTAATAGCAAGATGCCGATAACGTTATGTCCAATTAAGGAACTTTTGGACTGTACACCGACCGAAGTGCCAAGCGTAAATCATCAACCGCCACTGAATGATAGTACCATCGCATTAAGCGTAACGTCAGTTAATACGATATTGCTACCGAATACTATAATTGGCTTTATTGGTGTTAATTTATCAACAAAACGACATAGTTTTCCTTCGAGACTACTCTCAGAGCCTACGACCGGGGAGCAGCACTACACTTCAGGTATACAGTTGAATTGCTCACGCACGCCGACTTCTCTCAATATAATATCTAATAGATTCAGAAATGGCAGGAATCACACGCCTAGGTTGTATGGCTTTGTAAAAGATATTAATTATTACGAAATAAAAATGATGTGAAATTTGTGAATGAACGCAAATACAACGCTTGCGCATTTAAGTGTAGTTATTTAATACATATAATTGCAACCATTAATTTTGATTACAGTATATTACGTCGAGAGTATCACACATGTTCAACTTTTGAGTATGGTGAAGACTGCGCACTAACCGTTAACCGGTTAATTCATTGAATGTATCTGATATTTGCCATTGATTTATGTGCATTAAATATAGCCGTGTAGATGTTCAGTACATAAGTAATTTGACTCTTACGACTTGCTTTACACTATTACACTAATTCTATAATTGGTTAACTCATATATGATAGTGTAGTAATATGGTAGACTTTTATTATATCAAACACTCATGACCTTTGTCGTATTAGGATTGTATTGTGTTACACCTAAATATAGTTGAGATTTGTTGTTCGCACTATTGTAACGAGGTATTATATTGAGTAGCCGCAAAGAGACGTGGCTTACAAAGCAGAGCGTCGATGGTATCTGGTATCAAAAGAGCGTAAAAAACAAGAAAACTTGACAAAAAAATTGAGAAGAGGAATATCCGAATAAGGATGTTAAAATATTTAGTTTATCAACTGCAGCAATTCACGTATTCAGCTTCATTATGATAATACGGCGACCAATAACATCGTACGATACGCAGGCTGTGACGAGGTGCTCCCTCAGTTTGACCCACAAATGACTAGGGTGTCTATAGAAAACTGGACATGTAATCACGAATCCAGTATCCGATAGACACATTGCTAATATAAACGAGGGGGATGAGAAGACTGTTACAAGTAAATGTACCTCCAAACTTAGAGGATAAGCGAAAGGGCGGTATAAAAGACAATTACCCCACGACGTGAGTTGGAACGAGTGAGAATCATGCTTGATACCATCGTTTCAATTTACGAAGAACAAATTGTGCCGGATGAGAGATATTGTAAATCGAATAAGAGAACCACTCGAGAATCTCAGTAAATTTTACTATAGCAAATTAGGTATCGGCATGTCGTACAGTTTGTCTAACGATTTGATAAGAAAATCATTCATAGGTACCTTAGGTAACAAATTGTTTGAGGTGGAGGTGGTAGCATGCGGATGCCAT
This sequence comes from Druceiella hillmani, assembly GCA_039881145.1. Classification (NCBI taxonomy): domain Eukaryota; kingdom Metazoa; phylum Arthropoda; class Insecta; order Lepidoptera; family Hepialidae; genus Druceiella; species Druceiella hillmani. The sequence continues at coordinate 9,029,983 of JAYKKI010000043.1, forward strand.
AATTCTCCTTCCTCGTTTAGGTATTTAGCCTGCGTCAAGGTGTCTATTGCTGTGCCTGAGGAAGCAGAAATACCCAAGTCTGACAAACGAAACACAGATGAATTCATAGACTTTGGGAGTATATGCAACACCATAAAGGAATCATACTTTAGATAATCAAATCTTGAAATTACCCGTAATGATTCGACTGTAATCAAGGGTTATTTTGATGTCCCCGCTTCACTCTGAAGTGTATTTACTACTCAGTGACAGTAGATGGAGTTGAGAAAAAGATGGAATTCTACGTTGTGCGATAAGGCCCAAGCAGTTAACATTCTTGTAGGATAATCTTTTACTTAAGCACCGAATATTGTTATTCTAAAAACGTTCACGCACTTGCCGGAGATGACTGAAGAGTTCAGGAATATCAGTTTGTCGTAACAAATGACATTAAAGTAAACTTATAAGAAATAACCTTTCAATAAAACAAGAATTACCAAAATAAAATGAACCATTCAAAGATCTCGCAAATATTGAGTGTAAAAATAAAACACGACAAAAGTGCATAAACAAAGTTTAGAAATTGATTACTAGAAGATCCTACTCTTTCGGACACATATATATTTGATTATTACTCGCTGTGTCGTCAAAACGTAAATTGAGTAGTAATTCAGTATTATATTTTCAGCTAGTATTATAGTCACCATTTACGATTTCTTCCGAATAAATAATTTATTTATTTTACCTACCTTATTAATTTGATGAATATATTCAAATTAACGTATATTTTTAATGAATTACCTTATACAAATTATCATTTTTACCTCATGAATCAGGAACCACCTCTTGGTTAATGTGACTGCAATAAAAGTTATTTGATATTAATTAAGGCGACTATTTTGTCAAAAATAATGATAAAACTTAACTTTCAGAGCAATATAAATTTGTGTCTTAAACTAAAACTCATATCTCAAAAACCTATTAACTTATTCTTTAATTTAAATCCTTCTACAATAGTTTTAACTTTTTATTACAGTTTTATATTATTCAAAACTTAGTTTTAACTGAATTAAAAAAGATTGTCGTAATTTCAAAAAGAATGTAAAAAATGTTCATTGACAAGAAGAGTTTGTGTAGAGTTTTGTCGTTATAGAAAGCCAAATTGATCAAGTGACGAGTTTAATATCGAAAGAAATAATATCAATAAATATTTTATTCACATGAAATTGAACAATTTTTTTTTCAAAAACCAATATTCCTCGAACAAGGGTTTGGTATTCTTTTTCTATATTTCTTTCTACTTATTCTGTGCAGTGTGTCCATAAAAGTGATGAATCAACTTATACTTAAGTTCTTTTGTCCTGAGTATGAAAATATTACGGGCATGATAAATAATATATTTCTCAAAAACATGCAATATGCGAATTAGTCTAGTTCATGCGTGACTATCCTGGTTTTAGTTATTTCAGGATATGATACTTGGTTAAGAAATATTGTTATCAATAGAAGATAGTTCATTTTTATATTACTTTTGCAATTGTGAAGGTTTTTGGGATTCCGCAATGAGAGGAAATCCTTCTAATTTCATCATATTCGATCGTGTGTTTGTCCGCCTCTCACAACCTCCTAATTTTTACATTTTTGAACATGTGTGCATGAAAATATGCAGTTGTAAACTCCGGATAAAGATTTCAATTAATAAACAACAAGGCGAAATTCATATTTTTGTGAGTTGAGGTCCCTTATTAATAAGAGAATATGAAAAAAATTGGCTTGTTCCAAAGAAAAGATTTTTTAAAATAAATTTTGGTCCAACTTTGTTTATAATGCGTCCCCAATATTTAATTTTTTTAGCCAAGTGTTAGAACAATCTGAGAAAAAATTCAAAATAATAATGACTAAATATAATTTAATTAGAAATTTTAAATAAAATTATTTTCGTTAACTGACATCAAAGGTAAAAAGCAGTTTAAAGACACTTACAGAAACTTTATGCGTTTTTTTCACGAGTACTTGATCGTTTTTTATTATTATTTATTTAACGCGACATAATTTTTTTCTATTAATAATGTTTACATCGCAAAAGTAGCCTCAGATGGGATAAACATATTTTACATCTTGGCTTAAACTATAAGTCGATTTGCTGTGAGAGCGTTGACCATTTTTTAGCACCATTTTCGACCAGAATATTCATTATCGTTCAAATAAAATATTAATTGATTACAATAATTGAAAAGACTGCAACCATTTCCTATTTAGTGACGTTATTTTATGGCTATGATATTTAAACATTTATGTAAGACAAGAAAAGAGATTTTGGTTTTGAGCTAAAAGAATATTTTTAAAAATTCAGGGCTTCCAAATCGAATATATCAAAATATTATTTTGTGAAAATAATAACGTAAAAAACAACAAACCACTAAAGTCACGTGTAGGATGACAAGCATTTCATCAAAAAATTGTAAGAAATATTGTATATAAACCTTTCAGTACCATGATTCATAAAAAGCTGAAAAACTTCGAAAACCACGTAAGAAAACATATTTAAATGCTGCCATATTTCTCTAAGTACAAACGCTTTTAAACATAATAAAATATAATAACGCAAGACATTAATAATTGAATATCTATTTGTGAAACGAAAAACCCAAATCGATTAAGGAATATGATTAATGTAAAATACAATTAAAATAAAATACATACTTTGAATAAAAAAGCAAGTCGATATAAAAGTAACTATAAAAAATTAGTTAATTACTATTGATTTCTCATTATAAAAATGTTTAATACTAAAGACATGTTTTTAGAATTTATATTTATATTTACAGTATTTTTATACTCGTTGGATAGCAAGGCGCGTCATAACACGAATGAGAGGGTGTCCTAAAAAAAAAGAAATAAATCATCACATATACTCACTAACATATTTCCCTGTGTAATATCTATTTTCATGGTCTCCTTGTTAAGAAAGGTGACCAGAAATATATTGAATATTTTCTAATGAAATATGTCGTCGATAAACATAACATAACCTTAGACGGGATACCTGAATTAAAAATGATATCAAGGAAAAACAAAATTTGAACAATTTATAATTATGAGAGGGTAATATTTTAAATTCTTTTTAAAAAGTATCTGTTGTATTTTAATAAGAAGGGAAATAAAACTACTGAAGTATTAATTTTCTAGGATTGATAATTGGATCAATTACACGAAAATATGAAAAATACAAATATTATTTTACCATTATCTTTTATTTGTAGGAATCTGACATATACTTTAAACAAACCAATTATTCGAAGTCAGGTGCATAGTTTACCATTTTCATTTTTATAAATAAAGTGAAAAATATTTAAAAAGGTAAACAGTTAACTCACTCATTTATAAACTGGTTACCGATATTTTTATCATTAAAAACTTAGAAATGGACATTTATTTTCACTCATATCAATTTTTCGTTTGTAAAAATGTTTAGAAATTTATTCTTTTTCATAAAAACAAACTGATAATATTAAAAAGTGCATATAATTTAATCTAAGTCTGCAAAAATAATTTCACTAAACAATCAACCATTTCATAAATCATTACGTAAATGATATATTTGATTTTTCGTTACGAAATAGTCCACTTTGCAATAGGTGCGTGAATTTTTCACAAATATATACAAACTGTAATCCTTACTTATATTTGTGACTTATTTAACTTTTCTTTAAAATTTATAGGTATAATGTAGTGCCTTCCGATTATTTTTCCATTTTTGATATAAATTTTCAAACTTTTGTAGTGTTTAATATCAAACTCATTAACGTAACAGTCATTAACGTCAATGTTCTTCACCAATAAAATAAAATAGCATTGATGTTAGTAACTAATTCATATCCATAATTTCAAATTATAAATCTGTAAACCTAACTAATCCCAATTTCCATTGATCATAATCCCATTATATACACAGAGAATGCTTGCAACGAATGGAAATTTATGTAATATAGAATAATATATCACAGAATTGAAAGCTTAAAGTTTAACTAAATAAATAAAATACCAGCATCAAATTTTAGGGAATATTAGTAAATTAGTTTCCAATTTAATATTAATAGTTTACATAATAATATATGTATCTAAGTGGTTAAAATACAAGACCGCTTTTCATTTATTTTGAAGATAAAATCATATAGAGTATGAATATTTAGGAGCAAATTAACATAATCCACGATTTTTGCTAAAACAACACTATTAGCATATTTTTATTTAATATTCATTTCTGAATTTCTAACCACATTTATATGCTATCAAAACAATTTGGGAAAAGTATTGTCACGTGAGAGCGTAACAAACTCCTGAATTTAAATATTCTATAAACATTATGAATCTAATAACACATGTTATCTACAAAAAAATAAGTCATATTATAATACAGAACCATCCCAGACCCTCAGCTGCCTCGCTTTCATTATACCAACAGTGAACAATGTGCACATCTTTTTCATCTCGACTTTTTTATTTTCATTTACATCACATCTCCAGGCTGTTCCACACCCAGCAATCAAATGCATTTTTCATCCTACACAATGAGCTTCAATAAGCCTGGTTAGTTATCTGACGCATGAATAAGTGTATACTCTTCTCTTTGCTGAATTTATAATTTAGTGCGTTATAGAAATATATTGCTTTTAGCAATTTACATTTTTCTAGAGCGTAGTCTCAAAGTGTTTAGGGACATAGAGTACACTACTAACTAACTACTACTATGACTGAAACTTCTTATACGTGATTTAGTCGTAATGTCACGAATCCGAATATAAGCCGCGCTCGGTGTTTATACAACTTCAATGATAGGAAAATAATAAGCTAAAAGCGTTACATATTTGACAGTGGCTCAATTAATTCATTCCTGTATATGGACTGCTTAAATATTTTAATTTATGAATGGATCAGACTTCTAAAGATAAGAATAGTACAGCCTAATTTAATTTACCTTCATAAAATATTTTATTATACCGTTTAACATATCCCATGGCACGATTTAGGTGAGAAAGAATTTCTAAACATTATGCCATTACATTTATTCTTCTTACAAACATCAAAAATTTTATTCAAATGATTTTATTTTTACTTGGCGAATGAGGTAAAACTGTGAGGAGGTAAAACTCTAGAGGAGCTTACTGCCTACGAAATACAGATTGTTAGCTCTATGCCTCTGTAATTCTGAAGCATAATAAAAGTACGTTCACATAATATTTATTTCGTTTCTCAATATTTCGTAAAAACTCAGTTTTTATATAAATAAAACGATATTTTATAAAATATAAACACAGTTCGTATCTCAAAATTTAGAAACATTTTCGAAAACAGTTTGAGTACTAAGAAAAAATAGTAAATAAATGAGAGAAACTAAATAAAATATAGTAAAAATGTTTAAGTGAGAATTAATGAAGAGAGAAATAAACGAATAGATCAGATTTGAAATTAATGCAGGGAATCGATGAATATTAATAATTTAAATATTCCTATACATTCTAATATAATCAATCATTCATGGAAATGGGATTGTCTTGTTAAGATTAATTGAAATAACTACATCCTTTAATTTGGTTGGGTTCTCAGTCACGCCTGTCATTAATTAGACACACTTTTAAACAACAAAACACTATTTACACTCGTCGGAATTAAATTTTGAACGTAATAAAGCAGATATAAATTATAATTTAAAATCAAGAAATTGTTTACTTTCTCGTTTGTAGTCTCGACCGGCTGTTCAGAGATCACTTGAAAGTATTGAATTATAAAATAATTATTAAATGAAATAATTCTATTAAGTTATTATTAAATTCGATAAGAGCAAGATGTATTATTTATTGTGTTTTTGAATATCTTTGAAATTAATAATATATATCTTCCTGGGAGACAGCTCCAAGATATTAAAAGAACTCGTATTTATACATCATGTGAAAGAAAGTACAAAACACATATTTACCAAACAAGTTTGTACTGACATGGGTAATAACTCACCTGTATCGTACAATAACAATTTCACATAAAACTACGATTATACACATCGATATATCTGTCGTCTCCAAATGTAAATATCTAAACCTCCTTACTCCGATTTTTATCCTTCTGGTTGAGCAAAAAGTTGAATGCATGGATTCATTCAATGGAATCCACTACCGAATAATGTACCATAAAAAATGTAATTGAATACATACAAGAACAAATTTTTGAAAGTTTAGTAAAAATAATTTCTTAGCTTAACCCGCGAGTACTCACATTGAATATTTTACTCATAGAAAATTTAAAACACTCAGTATTTTATCCAACATCCTACAACCAACAACCTACACGAGACTCGTTCGCTCAATAGCTGAGCTTTATACGTTCCCCGTTCAGAGCGATCCGTTGTTGTTGAGTCAGTGTGCTCCCGTCGCTTACAGTGTTGGTAGAACCGGTCACCGTCGTGGGCATTTATTTCCTCATGCGAACGTCGGAGTAAGTATAAAATTTGCAATACAGAAAATAAATTTTAACCAAGTTTCTCGGGCTAAACAATTATTAAATAAGAAATTACAAGAATTATTTCCTATTTTCGTAGATGGACGTGAAAGAAGAACGAGTTTTAACATGACTTCTTCAAGATAACTTTAAGAATATTACAGATGCATCTGTTAGAGTCGATAACATTAAAAGCGACCAAGGCAGTGAACACAACGACCACTGTATTGATATCGAACAATCATCAGAAGAACACGAAGATAAGTTTCCTTCCTTTCAATTAAGGGGCCAGCTATACTCCGTAGGTCAAGATAAATAGACGAAATGGAATCACAATCCATGTATTTCTAACGAGAGAAATAGATTTCATAATATTGTTACTGTTAGACAAGTGTTTAAAACCAGTGGCAAAAGACGCCAAAGATATTATGAAAAATAAGCCAGAGATATCAAGTAAAAAAATATATTATCTTTTTATGAGTAAACAAATGCTGATTAGACATAATTGGATTTGATATAGTTGGATGTACGAATATCGATGTTAGAAATTAAGAATAGATTTGAAAGGGAGAGCGATTGTAAAGACATTGATAATCATAGAAATGAAAGCGTTTATTGGTTTTGTATGTGTCTGGTATAAAAATAAGAGTTTCTTGAGTTCGAAGAAAATATGTCAAAAATGTGAAAATGGAACAAAGAGGTACATTTCCTTATATTTTTCGAGCCGTAATAAATAATCTTTCTTTTACAGATGAAAACCCTAAGATTATAGTCATAGACGCTAGAAAGGATCGGTATGTAACAATCTCGCTATAATTCGTAAAATATTTAATTGTTTCGTTGCAAAGTGTCAATTTAATTACCAGGTTAGAGAAAAGAAATGGAATAATTTCGAGGTCAATGTAAATCCTATATGTACATTGCAAATAAACCTGCCGAGTATGATGTTTCGCGCTTGACTGGTGTTTTCGTAGTTTCTTGGATTTCTTGCGATATAAAGTAAGATAAAAAAATTGAAATTTTTCTTATTGCATGTAATAAACGAATAAGTAAGGTAAAATACAAAAGCTTTTATAATAAAAAATGACATTTAGCATGATTACAATAATGCTCAACATTTTACGTGTCACCAACATTTGACGTATAGGGAAAGCTATATAAATGACCACGAGAAGGAAGAAGAAGAAGAAATCAGGGTTTCTGCGTCGAATAATAAAAATGAAAAATAAAAATACCATAAATAGATGGTACACTAACATTTACTTACTACTTGTGGTAAAAGAGCTATGACGAAGCAGTATTTATTTAAGAAATTAACTTACAGGAGGAGACGACTGCTCTCGAGTGTTTCGAATTGCTGTATAGTCACAACGTAGTAAAATTTATAAAATATATGAGAAACTTGTACGGTTTACAGAGAAATCACAATCGGAATGTAACAATTAATGAAATTGCAATATTGCTACTTATGGGTGCGTTGACACCTAAATGTATGACAATATTCTGCAAAATAAAAAGTGACGCTCACAACGAGCTTGTAGCTCCAGCATAAAGCGGAATAATTTTTTCATATTTATATATTATTCAGCAATATCTTCATCTCTGAGATGGCACATCCTTACCATCGAATGATATATTTGCGAAAGTTCCCAAACATTTCACAAAAGCGAATAAAAAATTCATAGAAAATTTCAAAAAGGCTATTTCTTCGCATACTTCTATAAACGTAGCTATAGTACCATACTTCGGGAGGCACTGTACAAATTAATATATCCTTGGAGAACCGATAAGGTTTTGTTACAAGATGTGGTCAAGTTGGCTACTCGTCATGGATATTTAATAAACTGTGAGTTTTATTAAGGCGTGCGTCAGGCCCTACTCTCAAGATGCAATCAGATATGGGCCTAGGACCTGCAGCAGTTATTTTAGAACTTCATCATTACCACAAAAATATGACCATTCAACTTGAACTTTCATATTTTTTTTCCTGGCTTATCATTACACAATTATTTGACAGAGCGGAATATCGGGGATCTTTTACGGTTTGTGAAAACCTTCTAGAGAATGGCAAACTGCCCAATTAAAAAGAGATGAAAACAAACCTAGAGGTGACCTGTGTCAGCAGAAATGTCGCCACTATCTTAAAAAATATGGTAAGTCTCCAATTCGTAATTTTGCCAGTGAAGCATCAATGCAGATTACAGTGCCTAGTGAGGTCTGCAGGTAGTGTACTCGAAAAATTTACGCCAAAGTAATACTGGTTTACACAAGAAGTGTTAGTATACGTTCCACAATAAATAAAGCTTTATTATACTACTTTATTACATTTTTTTCTAATACGCATATACACTCATTTGTAAAAACTAATGTTTTACTTCGATAAAGAAAGTAAGAGAAAAACTGCATAATCTGTTTAAACTATGGCCAGTATCGCCTGTAGGGGTGTCACTCCTAAAAAAGGTGGGGATAAGTTGTTTTATTTATTTTTTGGGCTGGGCCAGTTTTATTTTTAAAAAGAGATTGTTATTTTTTTCGTTCATATGGACATAGGTATTAAAGTGCTAGGTTGTTTACCAAAAATAAACATATTATGACTATTTTATGGTTCAAATATATTATTAAAATATATAAGTAGGAATAATAAAACATGAGTATTGCATTAAAAAATCAAAATTATACATATTTACATAAATTAGTTATTTTCCAGACAACATATTGATAGTGAGTAAAATGCTAAACATGCGTGTGCTTATGTAACTTTTAAGGGCGCGAGTTCCCCTTTATTTGACAAATCGAAGAGGAACATAGAAAAAGAATATAGCCACCATTATGACTTCCAATGTGATGATTGCGATTTTATTGTGAATGTGACTATAATTATTATTCTGATTAAAATTGTGACTTCAAAGAACTTATCAAATTATGTATTAACTAAATTAACATAATTCAAACATTATAGAAACCTCGAACTGTGTGTAAATCAGAATTTCAAACATTGAAGTGAGAACTCTGCATATCTGCCAAGAAATATAATAAGCTATTTCACTGTACTATATCTTTATAATTTAGTAACCTGCTCAATCTTTCTTCGTTTATTAACAATCGTCATATAGTCTTACCTAAGGATCTGAAACCATCGTCCGTTGTCATCTAACCTTTTGGTCTTTTGAATTGAATACTTAAAAATTATTGTTGTGTATAATTAAGTGTAAGCAGATGAACCGAAACACTCCTGAAGGAGCAAACGAATTTCTTCGGGATGATATCTTGTGCACCTGCTAACTTCAGGAAGGCAGCTCATATTCTGGAACACGGGTTGAGGAAAAGTCTCGATTACACGAACCAACTGGGAATATTTTAACGCTAACTACCAAAATTTGTTCAGGTATCGGGCGGACATATCGAACACAAAAGCTCTGATAAATTCAGATATAATCACCGTTAAAAACTGCATATGCCAAAAGAAATGGTTTCAATATAACTCAGCATTGTGCTTATAAAACAATAAGGGATATCACTTCCCCCTTGATAACAGCGTCATTTTCTAGAGCTCTTACTTTGAGAGAGAGAAAAGCTTGAAACTTCATTGAAAGAGAAAATGATGGTTTATTGATTACTTTTGGAGTCAAAAAACGGTTTTCCAAGGCGTCGTACAAAAGTATTTGCATATTATTTTAATGTGCCGCTACAGTATCCCATGGATTCATGAAATATCCCTTAGTTACAGGGATAGATGAAATAGGATCCACTATAGCACCGTTTTAATGAGTTTTTAAGTATAGGAGTTTCTAATCTGGTGACAAATGGATATTAGATTGAAGTAAAGTGATCGCGAAATTATTCCAGTCATTATAGTTTCTATCGAAAGTCAGCAGTTCAACAGGTTTGAGTATCGGCTCACTGTATGCGGAGTCGAGTTTGACAAAGACTAGTGGGAAATGTTTGACTTGCTGAGGGCATTTCTAGGGGAAGGGACTCTAGTAAATCTACCATTTCTTCCTAAGAATACAATAATAATTCAATACAACATTCAATACATAATACGTGGACAGTCAGTTTAAAATATGGCAAGCAATCAGGGTCACATGGTTAGATCTCGATGGTTATCGTTAGAACTCTCCCACATGGTGCGCAAAGTCTTCACTAAAATTGCATTCGAAAGATGTCATCAGATATCAGCTGAGATATCCTCTCGTAAAGATCCGTTTGTTCCTCTAAGAGTTCGTTGATTGATGTGCTCATGCTAAATAATGATTATTGATGAACGGAGAGAGATAAATCCAGTGAAGTAGCTGATTATATTTTGAATATATATATATATATATATATATACATATATGTATATATATATATACATATATGTATATATATATATATATATGTATATATATATATTAATTAAGTTATAGGAGGTATATCCGTGGGCTAATTACATCACTGCAGAAATCCGTTAGGTCTGATATATTACGGTGGTTAAAATGTTTCTTCTATTATTTTTTCCTTATCTTCCATTGTTTTCTTTATCTTCCCACCATTCATTTTCTTGGCTAATGTCGATATAGAATTAAGATAAATAATAAAAGTAAGACAAATTTACCAAGAAGATATAAATGGATCTTTCTATTAATAGCTCAAAGAAACGAAGGAAAACGAATCCAAAGACGAATCTTATATTCAAATGATGAAGTCTACTTTGTCGTATATTCTAGTCCCCGACAGTCTTATTGCCTAATTTGCATTACGACTCTAGAGAATAGTGCCTATTACGCATATTTGTTGTGCATGTGATGTATACCAAATTGACTTTTTTATTTTAATTTCAATCTCATCACCAGGTCCTTTCGCATCCAGCAGTGAAATATATTTCTTTAAAAAACAAATTGCGCTGCTGCAAATACCAAGCTCACGAGTTTGTTTCTTTTTAATTTTTTTAGTTAGCCGTGTGCATGGATACAGTGGGCAATATTTAATTACACAAGTTACCGTATGTACAACGTATTTAGTGTAATAAAGGAAATTTATATCTAGAAAGAGATTTTTAATAATCCTTATCTTTATTTCGACTATTTAACTTAAATATGTCGTATCACTATACGATATCACGAAACGATTCTCGATTTCCCATTAGGTCACGAATTATTGTACATTTATATATACGTATATATATGTATATATATATATATATATATATATATATATATATATAATATACACACATATATATATATATATATACACAATATACATATATATATATATATACACATATACATGTGTGTCATCTGTAAACTTCAGACTATATCTAATTTAGTTAAAAATAATATAAATGAAAAAACAATTCGTTAAATACGCAATTACGTGGTGTAAAATATTTTAAATTATAACAAGTAAAGTAAAAGTATGTTAGTTTCTCCACAAAAAGTAAGAAAAATAAAACTGATTGAAAACTGACAATGTATATACTTAAACTGACAATATAATTATAAAACAATGAAAGATGTAAAAATTGTTTTAAAACTATCATTAATTATATATAGTTTGAAATACACATTAAAAAAATTTTATTTCAAGACAATGTGGGATATACTCGTCCAAATTTGCTGTCTTTATAGTATTGTTTTTCTTATATAAATAAAAAAATAAACAGCTACTCAGTTTTAAATTGGTTGTGAAATTTTTAACAATCAAAAAGATATGGACTGATATGAACCACCATTTTGGCTCATGTAATTAATTTGTTGATAAAAATCCTTGCAAATAATAATAATTTATTACATTAAGTAGTTCTTATAATTTTATGAAAAACCACAAACATTTATAAATTTAATCTGTACTTGTACTCGTAATTTATTCAAGTTTACTTTGAAATTCATAGGTATAATATCGCGCCTTACGAATATTTAATTTTAGTTTAAAACTTCGAGACTAGTGTGATTGACATGAATGACATGTGCCAGTAAAATAACATTGCTCTATATTAATAATTCATTCAATTTCACACTTTCCAAATACAACTCTTTAAATCCACTTGATCCATGTTCCGTAATCCAGTTTTATGTAGAAAATAGACAGACATGTATGTATAATATTCTAATATACCATAATTTATAATAAGTAATTCGTTTACTTTCTTGTTCTTAAACAAACTGTTCACAGTTCATTTAAAGTATAAAAGTGGATCATCAAATGAATTTATTAAATTGTTGAAGGAAAAATAGCCGAGATATTATTCGTTCATAATTTTTGAACTAATGTACTGTATTTTCTAGATGTCTTGAAGATATTATAAAAAACTATTATATTTTTAAATCATATATGATGAAAGAAAGTAAAATATGTAATTTTTAAATAAGTTTTGTACTCACGTTCTTATTCAATTACTTGTGTTGTACAATTATAATTCCATATATACGTTTACTATTATATATACTTGTTCTTTTTAAACGCAAATTTATAGACTTTATTAATCCAATTTTAATATTTTTTTCTGAAGTAAAATCCGATGGAATTCATTACAGAATAATGTACCAGACACCTGTGAATTTTAGTGAGCATACTTTGATTTCAATTTGAATATGATACGTTTTATGAAATGTGACCTGAGAAGACTAGTAAACATAATTTCACGAGAATATGCAGATGACATTAGAAATCATTAAGAGAAATTATTTCAGAGGAGGCACACGAAGTAATATGCAAACTTAATGATATTATCATACGTGTTCACTGGTATTTTTTTGTAGATAGAAAACCAGCTAAGTGCACGTACACGCATCGAGTAGTCCTTATTTGTTTGTAAATGTTAAGTTTATTGATACAAATGACTCAAAATCATTTGAATTATATAAGTATAATAGTTAGCTTAACGTTTACAAATTTTGGTATCTAAATATAAGTCTATATCATTAAAATACGAAGTTAATTTTAATTTTTTTGAGCGATATTTATGAGCTAATTTATTCATTCTATTATTATGGTCAGTGTAGAACTTCATTAGTTCTAATTTGTTACTTCGTTCAACTGTTTCGATCATCCAACATTTAATTTATTTGGCTAACATTGTTATTCACAAACCCTTTAGGATTCAGTGGTGGAATTTATTTTTTCACTCATTAAAGTGCCAAGGTCATGTTTCTATTTTGTTTAGTTAGTTATCCTCATGCATGGGTAAAATGATATTAAACAGGTTACTGTAAGTGAAATGTGTCAGTGTTTAGTGTAATAAAGGAAATTCGAATCTAGAGTGAAATTCTGAATAAAGAAAAATTTAAATTTCTCTTTTTTCTATAATATTTAGCATAATTTTGTCGTTTCTAATAGGTATTTTTATGTATAACAAATATTCTTAAGAAAATGTATTTAAATATTTAAAACTATACTGAAATAATGCAAGTTCGAAGTCTGAAAATTGAGAAAAGATTGGCGAATTTTTTTAGTAATATTCTTTGCGACTAAAGGGTGAAAAATATAACATTGTATATCTGTAATAAATAGGAGCAAGCCATGTTTGAATATGCAAGTATAAAGAGGAAGTACAAAACAAAAACATGTAAAATTACCAAAAGTATTTTTGAATGTTACTCTATGAAAATCTGAACAATAAATTGGTACTGTTAAATAAATATACCGAATGAAATTACGCATCCTTTATTGTTCAAAACTTTTATTATATATTAATATGAAACATGCAAAGTACATATCTCTTAAGTATTTAGGCTAACGAAACTTCTTGAAAAGTGTAATTGATAAAAAGGACGGATAATATTTTAAAAAGCCATTTTTTTATTTATTTATCTTAAATATAAATTTTGATAAATCTCAAATGCTATGAGTTCGTGTTTAAAAATAATGTACTGAGGTGCCTGATCCACAGTATATTACTTGTAAACACGAAATTATACCATTAGAACATTTATTAAAATTCAGGAATAAAAGTGAATAAAATATTATATCGCTGAGATTTTACGCTGAAAATTTTTTTCTTCACAAACTTGCCGCCTATACTGAACCATTTACTAGCTACAAATTTGAGCTGAGCCATTTACTAGCTACTCGATACTAAATAATAATAATAAAATATACGTGAAAAATCATTCACAAAAATACAGAGAGAGACACATTCATCGTTTAGTAGTTCGCCATGCAGAGTCCAGCTTGATACTAGTAAGAATATTTGTGGGTACCTATTACTTTTGAACTACTGGACTCAGTATTATTATCGGTCTATTTTCCCTCTTATTTATTCAGTAATACAGGTTAGTGGTCAATTAAACATCTTGTTTTTTAATTATTTAAGTTAATTTACGAGAAAAGGTCATTTCAGTGATATGCTTCACTTGGATCATATGATGTTGAAAAAATATCACGACAAACTAAATTTTGAGCTCAGCAAGTAGCAATTTACCAGGGAAAAATTGTCCTTCATGGTATTAAATCTTAATACATGAGTTTATGTTACTTCAAAGCTAATTAGGTGAACAACTAGGTGGGGAACATTTTTAATAGGAAATGTAATCATAGACAGATAAGAACTGTAAATATATTTTTATTGAACTAAATTCAATTTATTTTGATCGTAGAAATAAAAGGGGATGTGCATTTTGAAAAGCACATATTTTTAAGAGGTAAAATCACATTTTCGAATGGATATTTCCTCCCTTTACCGTGATATGCTAATAGTTTTGTTCGTTTATATAGAATATCGTAAAATCCTTTGCAAATTAATTCAAATTAGAGTTTTTTACCATGAATCATTTCTATGTTAAAGTAAGTGTTAATCATAGTAGGTAGTTTCGCTGATATACATCGGGAATATCAAACGAACTAAAATTACGGTCTTTTTCAGCCTAAGTTACGTCCTAATTCTGTTTGCTTAACATTATACCGTTGAAATAATCCGACTTGTATAATAAATGTAATTTGAAATATTTTAATAATAATTCTTAATTTTAATAATAATTTTTAAGATGATTGGGTTTTAAATGTGAAAATTTGAAATCAAGCAAATAATTTTGAAATAAGTTAACGTTTCAAGTATCAAACTCGTGGTAACTTTCAATTATTCTTATTAAAAATATCGAGTTTTTATCCAATGATATATTATTACTGAAAAAATGAAATGCCGTTAATTACCTTAATTTTTCCTCTGTCAATATTTTAATTTAATTCACCGATTATTTTTAAGCTCTGATTCATCATAACAATATGGTATATAGACATAAACATAGTGTTTGTTTTTTCGGAAAATCATAAACAAGAATATTTCGATATACGAATCGGACTAGAAATATAAATAAACCATATATTTTACGAATAAACTCATTATTCTTGAAATTTTAGTTTTTGTTAGTTTATTTTTGTTCCTAAATATAAAAGTACTTTCGAAATTAATTTGGGACAATAAAACAAGGAAAGCTCAAAATATGACATTTTCTCAGCATTCGAAGACATAACATTCCCCCAACCCCTAAAACTCCATAAAAACGAAGCTAAACAAATTGAAGTAAATATTTCTTTTCTCTAAATAAACAAGGCACATATATTGTACATATCCGCCTCCATCCATCTGGGCGTTCTGTTTTCATTACGCCCACAGCAAACAGCGCGCCCACCTGTTTCGCCTCGACTTCTTTGTACTAATTTCGTTTCTATCTACAGGCCGACTTCCGAGCAACCAAATGCATTTTTCTATCTGGCACAATGAGCCTGCTCAAGTACCGAGTCTCCGTTTGTGTTTCGTTTCCATTTGCCCCGTTACGAATAGCGTCCGGTCGCTTTGTATCCTCGTGCATGAACGAGTCAGTGCTATTGAAACCGGTGGTAGACTACATAAGGTACGCATACTGTTTATTTTACTAATGCATGTTAGATATGCGGCTAGGGCATTATTTACTCGGATGTTTCCTTTTGTTTTTTGAGGCTTAAAATTATAAATTGAATGTATTAAATATGAAAAAATAATAATGCGGATATTGCAACAAATACTAGTTTAATACGCAGTATGATATTATCCTTGAGCGTGCCATTTCAACCACTTTTTCAAACTTGTGCAATTAGTCATGTGTGATCCAGCGGTCTGTTTTTTAATTGTTAATATAGTCTAGTTTTAAAATAATTATATTTTAAATTTAGTTTGAATTTATAATTATGCATTCTGTGTAAATCGCGTCAGTTATCAGTTTAGCATTGTATAACTTCTTACCAAATGTCATGATGGAAAATGAAAGGTCATTTAAGTGTTGGGAAAGACATAAAAACGTAGCTTTCACTAAGTGTACGAAATCTATTTCGGAACGCATATTTGTATTCAACTTTTTGATTGAATTTCACAACACAATTTTACTATTGCTTTTTAATTTGTACGATCAATATTATCATAGGAGTAAAGTGTATGCATATCTAAAATTAATAAATTTGAAAGAAAATTTTTTTCGACTATTTTTATTGTAATTGTCATAAAAATAAATATTACATGATATTTTTTTGGTAACGATTATCAGTGAGGCACCCGTCCAAAGTAAGAAGTTTCATAAAAATATTAATATGTCACACATTTCGATTACTTTTCAAACTGAGATTTTTTTTAATTAATGTTTTCATGAAGCGATTGATAAATTCTGAATACATTTAATAGAAACAAAAACAAAAAAAATCGATGCTTTGGTTTTTATTTCCTCATGGGTTTTTTATTAAACACACTTTATTCAATAATTTTAAGTTTATTTTAAAAATATTAAAAGCTCGTATTCAATTTTACAATTTCCCGATATTATTTTGAAAATCGCCAACAGGTAACAATTTACGCGTAACAGTTCACGCGTTCACGATGTACCAATGTCACGGGGACTCCCATGGTATTATTAACTATTCTAAGAATTATAGGCCATAATACATTTATATCTTAAGACATAACTACGTCAGCAACTGCAAGAAAACTGACATGGACTTACTATCTACTTTGTTGTACACTTCCATCGGTTGTATCAAATCGAATGGCAGTTATTTTGAGGACGTTTATCAGTCGTAAAACCAAATTCCAGGTAATTAAAATTTACACCAAATCCGGTTTCCAATATAATTTATGATGCGTATTATTTTTTTTGTAATAACATGAAATAATGAAAAAAATGTAAAGATTTTTTTCACAGTAATAGGATTTATAATATACTGGTCATAACACCAATATTTTTATCATCAGTATTATCACAGACATCAATAATAACATAAGGTAAATGAAAAGTTGAACAAAGTAGCAACATATAGCATAACTTCAAACTTTCAATTTTAAAAGCTTTAAATTTAACATAAAATCTCATCCAAAATGTATATAACGAGTTTGCCATATTCAACAGTTCCGTCTGTCTTGCCACCTCGTTTTCATTACGCCCATAACCAGCAGCGCACTTACCGGTTTCACGTCGATTTCTTTATTCTTATTTCAATGCCATCTTCTGGCCGTCCCGTTTCCGGTGGTCAAATGCATTTTCTTCATTCGATATTAAGCGCTGATCCAAGCACACAGACCACGTCTTTTTTCATTTTCCCAGTTAGTTGCTCGATGCGCTTTGCCAGCCTATATATGAACAAGCTGGTAATCCCTAACACTGGAGGGAAGCTATTATATACAGAGCATACAATGTTTACTATGCTAGTATATATGCCTGTGTTACAATATAACTATGTTTCACCTGTAAATGAACAAACTTGTGTTTGGAATGTTGCTTACTTCCTTTTAGAAACGTTATATTTAGTTCCACCATAAAATATTTTTGGACGTTTGAAGTTGGTTTAGATAATACTAAAAATCATTTTGGAATATAATTTTATTTTTTCCATCATAAATAAAAATCAAGTTGTAAAAAAAATTGACTACGTGAGTACGACATAGAAACTAAAAACTACTGCGTAAAACTTAATAAAAATAAAGTGCGTAAAAATTGGAAAAAAAATTGTTTTGAAATGTTTGAAATCGCTGTTTGAATATAGTCATTAAGTATTTCACGTAAATATATATCGCTGCCTAATACGAGATGAAAGTAATAGATATTCGTAATAAATAAATATGAACACTTAACAAAGATGTAAATAAATATGACATAATGTGTGATTAAGTAACGTTGGGAATATTATCGTGATTTCGACTAAAGGATACTGCCCAAAATATATCGATTAATTAATATATTTCACTTGTCTTCAGAACAGTCAGCATTATAAAAAATAACATCGTATATGGAACTCAATGGCAACCAAATTTAAAAATATACGTAATTATAAACTATACCAATTAAAATTTATCTAGCTGTTTTAGAGTATTAACGAAACTGAAAAGAAAATTATGCTGAATCAATATATTGCGACTTTTGAAACATATTATTAAAAAAATAAATAATAATTTTCATAACCAAAGAAATTTATAAAAAATTAATTCAAATCTTTACAATTTTATTCAACACAATTTTTATAAACTTTTCTAAATTCAGTTAACCTAATTTTCAAAGAGAAATAATTAATTATGTTTTGCTAAAAATTATCTCCCACTTAAAACCCAACGACAGCTAATGGCTTATGCCTATGAGAAATCAATCATTTAATTAAAAATAAAAGGATTTGAAACATAGTCGTCTTCGGCCGGCGGCTATAAGAGTCGAAAAGGCTGAAGTAAATTTGTTTTGCAAAAACGTTCATTTAATTACGGGAAGTATTCGGATTAGGTGGATATTGAGCGTTATCAAAGATTTAGTTCAAGGTTTAACACCTAAGCTACAAAATTAAATGTATTTAAACTCTGTGTCAAAATGAATAAATCAATCAAAAAGAAACTGATGAAAAAATGATGAAAAAATGAAGAGAAAATGATGAATATAATTAGAAAATGTAAGATTTATCGTATTTAAAGGAAGAGATACTTTGCAATTAATTTAAATATAGTTTATTTGATGAAATGTAACAACAATAAAAACTATAAACGATTAGTATAAATATATTCAAAAGTGTAAATATTGCATTTCAAAAATACATTCTATTAAAATTTTGAAATTATTGAAATATTAGTCTGCGGTAATGTCCCCCCTCCCCTTATATAGTCTAGTCTATGGTATTATAGTCTATGGTTATTTATCTAGTCTAGTAATGGTCCTAGAATAGTCTATGGTAGTGTGCACGAAAGTCGGGACTTCTTACTCACCAGACTCATTCTCTCTTAACTTCTTCTGCTCGGGACAGCGAGAGTTGGAATAGCTACATATTTGCCCAGTTTTATCGTCAAGGAATATCTCAAAAATCACCCCCATGTTTCTACCAACTCAATATTAATTCAGCAGATATAGGTCCAGAAGCCCGAGCTGAAAAATATTTCAAGAATTAAAAACTATGAAAGCTACCAAATCGGTATAATGTACGAACGTGCAATTATCTAACGAAACAAACGAGGTAAGATGTCTTCAAACATTGCTTAATGTTAATTGAAAAGTTAGATCAGTCGCGAGTATTGTTCTACATGAAGATTCGCCGAAATTTATCTCCAACATAAATAACTATGGAATTGTGTTGAAAGTAATGAAACTATAGATTTGATAGACGACTTGAAGATAAGGATAAAAATTATCTTACTAATCGATACAATGTGCTATGTTCATATTCAAAAAGCTCAGATGGCGAAACAGGTCCAAAATCATTCGGCACGTGCTTTCGTAATTCAGAGCTAATACATTGAGTGGATTTGCTCGGAGAGTTATGTATGACTATTCTACCAAGAATTTAAAAATGTAAGACTATAATAGCAAAATAATAACCACCATTCCAAAACATCGGATTCGTAATAGATGATTTGCTCTGAACAATTGTTACTCTCAGGTCTACCAAATTTAATCATCTGTTAATCATAGTAATCGAAAGTTCAGGTGTAAATATCAAAGCGAAGATTTTATAAGGCGTTAAAACAATTGACATTGACGCTAAGGTATTCGTCAACGCCTTCGTATGGCTCTCGGTTGTTCTGACATTAAAAAGAAAATTTATGACATAATTCTCTTATTTGTTGCTTTATTTGTAATAGATTTGGTCATATAAGAGCGTTTTTTTATATGTAAATTATTAATGTCAAATAATTTAATGATCTTTCCTAAAATTTATTGTTGGCATTATATTTATTAAGTTCAACTTTAAGCTTTCGTTGATTTTTAATATCATTTTGTAATACATAAATTTCTACTTATATTTCTATGTATATAATAGGATTATTATGAATAATTAGGTCAGCAGATTTGCAATCATTAAATGTGTATTTTAACTACGGATAATAATGTTATTTTGCTTTACTGGTATATAACTCATCTCAAAAGTTGTTTTTTTTAATTAAACTGTTAAATATTCAGAAAATAAAAAAATATTCAGAAAGGACTCGATAATATCTATAAACTTGAAACAAAACTTAAGTAAGTTACGAATATAAGTAAAAATTATAGTTTGTAAAGATTTTTGATAGATTCCTATTGCCAATTGGACTATTATGAGATGCAAAATCAAATGTAATCTTTAGTTAATTATTTGTGGAATGTTTTGTAATAATAAAGTAAAATTATGTTTATAAGTTTAATAAAATTACACGTATCTTCTAATATGATTACTTTGTTTAATGTATAAGTAGAGATCAGCAAAGATTTTACCGATGAAAAATGTATATGAGCGAAAGTATCTGCATGTTGATGATTTTCATTGTTTAAAATTTCAGTGACTAATTTGTAAATAAACGTTTATTATTTATTATTTTATTTATTATTCATCTTATATTAAAAATATAAGAAGTATTATGAGACCACCAAATTAAAGTGAGTAACTTCGTGTGTTCTCTCCAAATGAGTGATCGTTTAGTGTATCTGTAAAACAATTTTTGTATTTTTCTTGTTCTCATGCGTTTAACCAAATTATCAGTCTTAGAAAAATAATTTTACCACAGACTTTTCCCTTCTCATTGCGTTTAATATTATTTACTAGAATTTAAAATGTTACTAAAGACTAAGAAAACTAAGAAATAGTCATATTTTAAATTGAGCTGACTAACATTTTTCTTCGTGTATGCAATTTTTATTTCAATTATCTAGAATCTGACGTCATGTTCACGTACGACATATTTTATATAAGAATATATAATAATTTGTGAGGCAATGAAAGAGGGAGGATCACTTCCAAATGCTTCAATTGTATAGCTAAGTAGTAATTTTTACCTCAAGTATAATAACACTCTTTAACCCGGAAGACAAAGAGAAGAGATATTATACAGGAAAATAAGGCATTTGGCTTAATGGCCTACCTATAAAAAAAGGAAATATTTCTTTGCAGCAATAATAATAATTAATCGACGTATTTATTTGGATAAAGTACTTGCAAAATTTCATGCACGTAACTCTAAAACTTTAGAAATAAGGAGGATGTGACAAAACAAACGTGGAAACGCTGAAATTATAATGGTTCTCTATTTGCTTACATAACCCTGAAAATCTTTAAATCGCAGTCGCTAGCAAAAACTAGTCTATATATATACAAAAGAGAAATACTACTGACTAATCCAATCACAAAATTTCCGGAAGAATTAAGCCTGGAATTTGAAATTTGGAAGATAGTTACTAACACAAAAGGATTTCTTTCAGTCAGAAATAACGGATATAATAACGGAAAGTATTACTAGAAGTCTATTTATTCTGAAATTACCATGTAAATTCATATTTGGATTACAAACGGTTACAAGTTTTAGTTTTTTTTGCAAACTCGTCTCTCAGGGGGTTAAACAAATGGAATCATCTAAATATGTTTACCCTGTGAAATAACACATTAATGCCTTTTACTATTGGCATATAAATTTAATATTATATTCAAACTCTAAGACATTACCTCTTCATTTGACATTCTTCCTTTAAGTGTCAACAAGCGTGTGACTTCAACGTAATTTGAGAAGAAGAAAAATATATTGGAGGAGGATGAAAACATAAACATTCCAAGTAACCATGCTATTAAGTAATCCAAAGCTTTCAAAACTACCACCGTCTGGTGGTAGTTCTGCTAGGCTTCAGATATATCAGAGAATATCCATACAAATACATAATCGAAGCCCAGATTATCGCAAGTATCAATTAAGGAGAAACCAACCAAAGATAATTATTACTGACTAATTCAATCACAAAATCTCTTCATCCCTTGAATTTTTGCGATCTCTTCAGACTATCACTAAGTTCGAGCGCTAACAATTTTGTGTGAAAGTTTTCCATATTATAAAAAAAGTGCAGAGACAGGAATTGAAATAGGTTGATGTGGATCTCAGAAGTGACTCTTTGTTCCAGGGCTCCAGATTTAGTTCACTTTACAGTTTGGACATACTCCAGTCAAAGAAAAAAAAAACAATGAATATTGTAAACAGGGAGGTTCTAAAACATTCTAACCTTGAAGGGAAATAAAAAACAAAATATACCAATATTGTGTTTCTGCTCCTACGAAGTTGCGGGTGTCAGCTACTGATAACCCTATTTCTTAGTAAAATATCAAATTTTGAATTTTTTTAAACTAGGACAGCCACTCATGAGTTAAATTATTTCATACATATATTTAACAAATATTTATAATGCATGTAATATTTTCCCGTACATACGACAAAAGAACTTAAGTACAGGTTGATTTGTTACTTTTATAAGTACAGTGCACAACTAGTAAACAGAAATATAGTATAAAACTCAATTTTTGAAAAAAAGAAACTTTTTTTTTTATTATATCAGTATAAAAGAGTTATTGATCAATTTTTCTTTCCGATATTAAACTCGTCATTTGATCGGCTTCCCTTTCCGCAACGACAAAAACATTTACGAACTATTTTTATCGATGAACGAATTTTACGTTCCTTTCATAATGAGGGTAATATTTTGTGATACGGCTGAAACAAAGTTTTGATTAATATAAAGTTGTAATAAAAAGTTAAAGCTATTGTAGAAAAAGTTAAATTAGAGAAAAAGTTAATAGCCCATTATCGGCGTCTTTGAGATATGACTTTTAGTTTAGTTAAAGAAAGACGCAAATTAAAATTACTCTAAAAATTGAGTTTTACCATTATTTGTAACAGAATGGCTGCCTTAATTAATAGCTAATTACACCAACTAAGAAGGTGGTTTCTGATTCATGTGACGAAATGACAAAGATTAATAAGACTAATAACGACCAAAAGTGATAACTTTTATAAGGTAATTAATTGGAAATAAATGTTAATTTTAATATATTTATGAAAGTACTAAGATGGTTTTTCTCTTATTTCCTCAGTTTATTATTATTTTTAACTTTTAATATACGACTTTACTTTATAAAATACCTAAACTTATGAAATAATATAAAGATTTCTTTTCAATATTTTATTTTCACTTTTTGTATTAACGTCCAGATGGAAAACACAAATCAATTTAAGTTTTTAGCTGCCCAGACTTATTATCAATTGTAATATTTTAGTATATCATTGTATTAGTTTCTCAAGTTTGTTTAATATTCAATTTGTTTAATCCCATATACAATATATATTTATACACACACACACACACACATATTTGTGTATGTGTGTGTTCGACATATTTCCATAATAGCTTATCACTATCTTTAGGCAGACCCACATCCAGTTTTTAAATACAATTTTCCAACTGATTCAATGTCAATGTGATTCAGACGAAGTATCAAATTTGCATTTATCGGGACGTCGGGTACGCTTTAGTGGTACTGCTGAGTCATGCGTGAAACTGTCAACCATATATTACTCTAAATGGAGATCACTATTTGTGGAGTACATGACATAAAGTTTTTTAGGTATTGAAGAAATAGCACAGATTGTAAGTTGCTGCAGGGTGAAAACGATCATGCTTTAAAGAGGAGTGTTGTAAACAGTTTGCTGCTCAACACGAACAAATTTGTATGATGAGCTACGGTCGAAAGCAAACTTTCTTCAATTACGAATATACTATTAGCGGAAGGCCCTTATGCCGTCCTTTGAGATAATCGGTCTACGAAAATAACCTTTCGTAGTTGTTAGGCGGATGTAGCGAAAAATGTTTATTCATGTTTTCTCAATTAATTTTTTATATATTATTTCAGGGATAAGAAATTCAGAAGCCAGCTTAATTGTTTAAAGATTACATGAAACTAAACACAGTCTGATGACAAATCGTGTCCAGAAAGTGTCCCTTCGATATTTTTAGATGATACGTTACGGTTCCCTCCTTTTTCTATTTCTTACCGATTTTCTCTTAATTATTGTTATATTATCACTACATGTATAGGATATATACGGATAAGTATGAATTCGCTTGTACGTTACTATACGTTGGAGTACAAACGAAAAGTATCATTGAATTTTGTGCCCTGTTTTGTTTGAAAAACTCTCTGCATCTTTGTATCTGATAACTTGCCCGCGTAGTCATCTAGAACCAAATTATATCAAACTTTTCCACTTTCCATCTATATAAAATAGCTCAACCATCAAAGAGCGGTTATAAGATCAGTGTGGTTTCTTTGAATGAGCGATGAAAGAGTCTTGAAAAAATGTCAGTGATGAAAAAGTTTTTTTATATTGAAACGTATAATTATGTTAATATAATTTTTCTATAACGGTATATATGTATAATACATGTAGACTGTATGTATAATAACTCTACCGTGCAGTTCACGGCAGCCATAACGGAAATAGACCGCGGATACAGACGGGAATTTATTTATACAATAAATTTGCTGTGGAAGATGAGATTAGTTCGCGGAATTATTTTCCTTTGTTTTTTTTTTGAGAATTTTAACAGAACGTATAATACTACCCTCTAAAAGACTGAGTTTTCGCATGACGTAACTTTGTCTTTTGGATACATTTGTTTTATGTTGAAAATTGTATCGTATTTCTTTTTAGCATTGTAATATACTGGAATGAATGAAAAGAAATAATAAAGACAAATAAAAACGAAATATTTAATAAAATGAATGGGGAAAAATTTATTAACTAAAATTATGTAATGAAAGAAAACTCGATCAAACAGCAAATCATCAATGAAGGAGTTCTGTGACGTCGGTAATGATGGATCATGTGAATTTGATCAGAAATATTATTATATAATTCGAACATAAGATAAAATAAATGGAAACTAATGTTATCGTTTACATACTCGTATAAATGTAGATTTTGTTTTAACATATAAATAGTTAGCCTTATATCGCTTAATAATCATACTAAAATTTCCTAAAGACAGAGTCAATTAGGTTCACAGATTTGCATTTCGGAAAGTATAGATTTTAATTGATTGTTAATATTTAGTGTTACTTCAAATAAATATTACACGTTGTTTACTTAAATTTTACTCAAAATGTCAATATTAAAGCAATGTGTTTTATGTAAAGCGTTATTATGCAAATAAAAATATAGAGATCTGGAACAAAGGAATCAGAAAGCACTACGGAGATATGCGACGTGAGAAAGTTTGAAAAAATTTCCAAGTTTTGTAATTAAATTCATATAGGTTGTTATGAAATCGACATTTTATAAATACGTAATTGAATACATCTTTTCGACGGTAACTACGGATTACTTTAGTAAATAAGTAAGTAAATTTTCGTAGGCATATTGAATTGTTTTTTATTCATAGGTTTTTTATTTAGCTCTCCTAAATTAGTTAATAACAAAGATACAAATTCAAATACACACGTGCGCACATTTGCACACGCAAACGCACATGTGCACTCGCACGCATATTACAACGGCCGCCATTATATTTTCGTAAAGTAATTTACATAATAAAAGTTTTCTTATTTCCCTCGGAATGTTTAAACGATTAAAGAAAATCGAGTGTAATTTACTAAGTTTGGACAAGTTTGATTTGTCTTGACCTCGATTCTTTCATCTCACGAAGTGGTTAGATTCCGAAGATGGAACTATGAGATCAGAATAGAAAATCTTCGATTGTGAGAAGTAGATTAATCATCTTTGGGCTCGTTTTTTTTATCTGACGAGTCCTTAGGTCACTACTGTTTACCAGAGGTTTGATAATGGAACCAAAATGTGGTGACAAGAATTTCTTAGTGCTAAGGAGTAAACTGATCACGATTGTACTCTTTTGACTTCTTTTTGTATAAACAATAACGTAATAAAGTAAATTGATAGATACTTAGAGATGCATACCAAGGTAGGCAGTAACTATGATATTAGTAAATGGGTAATAAAATATAGAAGTACAATCATGTACAATTTTGCATGATTTAAAGCATGTAATAACTAAAATATTAGTAATTAAGTAAATATACAAATATAATTATAAACAATTTTGAGCCTGGAATAACTAGGATATGAAACAGGTACTTCGACAAGTATTTAGATGTAAACAAATGGTTGAAACACTGCAATATAATTTCTCGAAAAAGTAAAATTGGAAAATATTGCTACCGTACTTTTTGGATTTGAAGTTAAGTCGACGTTTTTCTCTCACTCTCTCTGTCTCCATATCCACATATCCACCCATTTCCGTTTAATGTAAAATATAACATTCAGAGTAAAACTAGAGGTTTTGTATTTTAATATCCTTTTCGACTGTTCTTTAAGAATTTGTGCATTTATTCTTTTCTGACTAAGAATACAAGTCAAATATATTAAAAATCGGTGAGTTTTTTTCAAGGAAGTCGAATTACATCTCCATTTCATATAAGGTTTAATTAGGGTTTAATTTCAATGTCACCATTGCTTTTCATTAATTTTGTCATAATTAGTCATGGTATTTAGAATTTAAAAATCTTTATTTTTTGGTGCATCCTGCTCCATAAAAAACTTGTATATAAATAAAAACATATAAAATCAATATTAATACCAGTTCCAAAAATCGGGATATTTCATGTTGGACTTTTTCATATGGAGAGCTTTGAGCAAAGATATTTGCTCATGTACAGAAATCTGAGCAAAACCAAAAGAGAAGATTAAATCATGAAAGAGAAGATTAATTCACAGCCTCAATTAACGATACCGAGATATGGTATATGGACTAAAGTGCCTGCGTGAGTAATAAATATTTTTCATAGAAAAATGAACAGCTGTTGCAATATGATAGCAGGGCAGGTGGTGTCTATGAAGATAATAAAAATTATAGGCTACTAACCATCGATAGCGAGTTTGGATGCCTAAAATACTAAAGATCAGTGAAATAAAATTCTACTTAAAAGGTGTCATATATATCGGATCTGGCAACGAATTTTCTGTACATGGGGTAAATTATTAAAAACGGAAGCCAATAAAAAAGGTTGCTTAAAATACTTCAGGGTAAATGAAATCTTGGGTATGACGGATATGGATATATATATATATATATATATATATGTATATATATATATATATATATATATATATATATATATATGTATATATATATATATATTTTTTTTTTTTTTTGTTTTTTTTTGTTCCAATCGTTATGGAACAATTTATAATTACCTTGTTCAGAATAAACGTAGACAGAATTAAACAAATGTATCAAATATGAAATAAACTGCAATTGTCGATGAAAATTAATGATTAAAATATTCTTACATATTTGAGTATGACCAGATATGTATATGAATGAAATTTTCTCGTTCGGATTAACTGAAATTAACCTCATTGTTTTTGGCTTTCCTCTCATGATTGTCATTATTTAAAATGAAAACTTCTTGCGAATTCAATGTCTAAAACGGAGTGTATCCTTTCAAGAATTACGTCCCATTTTTTAATAATATTTTATATGAGTATTATTCAATATAATATCCTTAAGTTATTTTTACCCATTCGACCAGCTTCGTTGTATTGATGGCTCTTTCCGAGTTCGATTGGCCAGGTTCGCGTCTTGTTGGTTCTTTCCGACTTAATTTGACCAGCTCGTTTATTCAAGCGTACCGCATTAAACTATCTTAAAACGTTAAAAATTTCATAAATATAGTTGGGTTCGTTCGTGATTTGAACCCGGGATCAGTCGCATCTTAAGCTAAAATCATACCAAGCCGTTTTTGTGTGTTTTTGAATTTTTAATATACATATATTTTAAATAAAATATTTTGGCCATATTTTTCGATAGATGGAATTATACTGATGCTTGAGTCAAATCTATGCTTACACTACTTTTTATCAGGTTAAATTGGGTCTGGTGAATATTTATAAAATTAAATATTGAAATATTTACATTTGCATTTAATATAATACATGTATATCACTATATATAATTAATGTAATATTCCAAGTGCATATAGTTAGAGTTTAATATTTTATTTTAGAGTAGTTTAATATAACATGCGTACGTTATTGTGTTTTAAAAAAATAATCTCGCATTGTTCCTGATTCGTCGACCTAATATCCATCAATTTATATAAATTTTAAAATTAGGAGATTTAACAAATTCGCGTAGTCATAAACACACAACAGAACTCTTTTAGATATAACTTGAAACACTATTTGTAATTATTAAAATTAATTGTCGTCTCCATAGTGTGCTGCGTTGGTTACAAGACTGATGGTTTTTGATTCTATTCGCGACCACTTATCGAAAGTGAACGGATTTGTATCAATAATTGCGTAGCTGAAATTCCATACAATAGCATCAGCAGCAGTACCACTGGTGTGAGAGGCTACACACTGCGATCGCTAACCACTGCGATGGCTAGCCTTAGCGTGTCGATTACGGGCCTGACCTCCAATGTTAGCCTCATTGAAGAGGCCTACGTTCAACAGGTTGTTGGTTGAGAATTAAATTTGATCGTTATAAAGCGACTATAAATTAAAGCTTACATTGATTTTAAGCTATAATTTATATTCCATAATTTGTAATTTATATATTTTTTTATTCGTTTTAAGGAAAAGTGTTCACAGATTATTTAAATTATAATAGGATTAAAATGATCAAATGTACTAAATTTTATTAAAAAGTAAGAAGATTACGAAATGGGCTAAATTTTGTTAAATTTTTATTAATTTATAATCAAATAAGGCCAGATATTATTATTTGTTCGTTTATACTTTGGAATTAATACACGGTC
This sequence comes from Druceiella hillmani, assembly GCA_039881145.1. Lineage (NCBI taxonomy): Eukaryota > Metazoa > Arthropoda > Insecta > Lepidoptera > Hepialidae > Druceiella > Druceiella hillmani. The sequence goes on from JAYKKI010000043.1 coordinate 9,059,497, forward strand.
TTATCATAGGAGATATCTCAAAGATATTATAATGGGTAGTATCATATGTGATGAAAGATAATTTAAATGTTTATCTATATATTTATTCATATATGCCGATATATACTTGCCCTTTCTAGATGTCTATTTAAAAAGGGCAATTATATTTCTAAACATTATTAGTACCATTGTTATCCTACTGTCTGAGCTAAAAGTCGATGGAGTCCATTACGTAATTTTGTACCAAATACCCTTAAAATTTAAGTTAATGAATATAGCTACAAAGATCTTAAAAACTAATAATATTAATTGTTATTATAATAATATTAATTGTTATTTTATTTCCCATCCATCTACATTAGTACATAGCCATTTTCTAAGTAAAATAGTCTAACAAAAGTATTAAATTTGTAAGGAAAAAATCCTCTTTTTCGTTGTAACAATATTTATAATCAATATTATTGATAAAATTTTCAGTTTATTTTCCTTTTCTTTATTAATTTTTCGTGCAGAATACCACGAATATTTAGCTTTCTTTGAGGGTGTTTCACTTCCAGTAAGCAAATTTCGCTTTCAAGTTTAATATGCTCGGTGTCAATATTTCATAAGCAATGATTTGCATATTCCACGCAAATATTCAAATCACATCAGAAATTACGGTTTTAGAAAATCACTTATCATAACCTAAAAATATACCAAAATAAATGTTATCCAGATTTTTTTCATACCTGATTTTTTTCTTTTAAACATGCGATAGTCCTAAAACCAAAAAAAAGAGAGAAAAAATTTACAATACCCGTTTACCTACACATAAAATAAAATTATGACTTCACAAAATAAAAATAATACAGGTGAAAGAAAGTAATTAATTTAATTACGCTTGCAAATATTTTTCCCGGCTACGATTTGTAGGCAGGAATAATTACAATTGAAAAATTATAATAATTGAAAAGTTTGGTGCCTGTACATCTTTTCTATAGATAAAAACTAGCCAAGTGGATGTCGAAACACACTTAAAGTAGGAATCCATTGTAGCCAGTAAATTTTTATAAAACTTTTGTCCAAAATCATATTAGTTGAGAGTTCTAATCAAACGTTAGTATATATTTTTTAAGGAGTTTTAAAATTTATGATGGAAGAATTGGAGACATTGTACATTATTTTGAAATTTAATAATTCGCAAATCGGCAGTAATGGTTATAAACGATGAAGAAATCCTAAATCTAATTTGAAAACTCATTATATTCCACTCGATGAGATGCGCGAGAAACAATTTTTCTCCTCATTTTGAGTATATAGATATAATTAGAATTCTTTGCTTCGATGCTAAATCTTAAGTATACGGAATTCATAACAAATGTTGACAATAAATATATTTCTATCTTTATATGATACTGCCTATAGTCAGTTCATTACTACGATCATTCCACAAGTCACGAGTAAAGGTATAAACTTGAATTCACGTCTCGAAATAAACCACTTTGTAACAGCCTGTATGATTTTAACTGTAAAACTTGAAAACATTTGTTCAAAATTTGATGGCGTAGCGTAATTTTTGGTGTACTTTTCGATTTTTATATTCCAGATTTCGTTAATTTCATTGAAATTTTAATTGAAAGTTATAAGCTATCATAATTATGCGGAGTATCTATTATATATTTCAAAAACGTCTAAATATATTAAGTACAGAATGCGTGCAAGTTCTACATAAAATACTGAATAATTAGCAATTAATTAAAATCTGCACTTTCGAACGTAAGTTTATGAATACAATTAATCTCAGCATCTCTCTTTTTATTGATCCATTATAAAATATATTCCGTAAAGCTTGAAAATTTCAATTAAAACTAACTAAATTATCGAAGATACGAACGATTTGTAAGTATAATAGTTAGCAGATATAATTCTAAGTATGTATAATTATTAAGTTAACACTTAAACATTTCGGTATCAAAATATCAATCTGTGCAGTTAAAATATGAATTTAATTTTTATTCATTTCAATTTATATTTCATATCGATATACATGAGCTAATTGGTACAATTTGCTATTTTCGTCATCGCACAACTTTTTTAACTCTAACATGTTATGTTGAATTTTTTTCTGCTATTATTAATTTTTCTTCTTCCATTCTTTTACTTCTCTTTCAATAACTCACTTGACTAATACAAAGTATAAAAGGAAGATAATAACGAAAGTAAAACAAATCTGCGAAGGAGACACAGATGTAGCATTCTATGAAAGCCTACACAAACGAAGCAAAACAGATCCAGAGACGAATTTTATATTCAAAAGACGAAATCTACTTTATCGTACGCCTGAATCCTTATCAGTCTTATTGCCTCATTTTCATTACGACTTTAGAGAATAGTGCCTATTGAATATATGTATATTTTAACCTATGATGTCGAATTTTTTAATGTTCATTTCGATCTTAATTACAGGTTCTTTCATAATCATTTTTCCAACTAACACATTGCGCCGCCAACAAGTACCAAGCACTTTAGTGATTTTATTATTTTTTATTTCTATTAGCATCACTAAAATCGATAATATTAAAATATACCTATTTCCGTAAATAAAACAGATAGTGTTTAATGTAATGAAGAATATGAAATGAGACTTCGAATATTTTTATTTCCATTTGTGATTCTACAATATTTATTATAAATATGCCGTATTTCTATGTAGATGTATATTGAAATACAGCATATTTATAATAAATTTTGTAGAACCGAAAGAACAAATATAAGATAAAAATAAAGAACAAATAAAGAACATGTATTTCAATATTTAACATATTATTGAAGTAACACAAAATTTGAGTACAAAAATCCAAAATAAGTTTACGAAATTATTTAGTAAGATTCTTTACAATCCAATTATGAAATAATTAAAAATAAAATTTTCTCCTTGCTTTATTGGAAAACGAGAATTAAAACCGTTTTTTAAAATTATTTTCAATCCTCTTATGAATCGATATTGATTCTAAATTCTTTGATTTGGCATATAAACAGAAATAATTCTTTTTTAATTTATTTTTCGATCTTTTTGTGAAGTTAATAATTTTATTTTTAATGCTCTATTCATATCTCTTTGATTTAGGAAGTAACAGACTTTATTGACTTTCTGAAACCACGAACGCGCATAAAAGAAATCATCACTAGAATAGAAAGAAAACCAAATTTACTCAGTGCATAATCTACAAAAAAGAATGTCATGACCGACAGTCTGCCACAATATAACGGTTTGAGTAGTTTTATATCCATGGGCATAAAAACATTCTGGAGATCTTAATTTTTATATTTGCCATATATAAATTAAGATTATTATTAAAAATATATTATTGTATCTCCGACACATGTAAGGCACGAGCGATTTTGTTTGTCACATATATCGTGGAGTGTTAGTATCATACTATTTTTTTTGTTTTTAAATCCCATTTGCGAAATATTAAATTTGTGCCCTCAAACTTTCTAAAGATGGGTTTGAAAAATCAGAAACAATTTTAAATTTGTTTAAAACTTTCAATTCAAATTACTTCGGTTAACATTAACAATTATAACAGGTATACGGAACCTCATTTTATGTGAACGACATGGACATGCATCATGTTTTTTATATACTTATTGTCATGTAACAGTATTTCATCAATCTGAAATAAAAAATAAAAAGTAAGCTTCATTTTTCTCTGTTATAGATAACAAAAAAAATATCGAGACTTGTCTATTTACAAGACATCTTACATTTTAAGTAAGAGTTCTTTTAATTATTATCAATTTTAATGAAATTTATTTAATGCAGCGAAGACTTTTTAAGACCTAAAAATATTTGATAGTTTATATTGTATGACGTAAGGACGATTTTCAGTTAATTTTTTTATATTAAAATCTAACTTTTTTTGCATGAATTTCAAATTCATTAATAAACAAAAAATCGGTCAAGTCCAACCTTCGAAATTTATTGAAACCGTAATACACATTGATGAATTCAGGCTTTAATAAGTTTTCATTTGATATCCTACACGATCCCCCTTAAATTTTTTTAAATTTTTAACAAAATTTGAATTTTATATCCTTCACTCTATAAATGAGTAACAATAATTAATCCTGTGTTAAATTTAAAAATTTTATGTCGTATGGATTCCAAAAAAATTGCCTGTGGCAGGCGGATGGAAGGACAAACAGCGAAGCGGTTAGAAATATTACGTTTTGCCAAATTTATCACGGAACATCATAAATGGATAATTAATAACCTCAACTATTATTTGATTAATCCAAGATTAGGATTGCATTGCTATTAATATTGAATATAAATTTTCCTGCAAAATAAACTCGACATTTGAGCATCCTAATAAAACAAAATATGATGTAGCTTCTTAAGAAAAAGTCACAAATTTATAGTTGTTAATGTATTTAAAAATCTTATTTACGTAAATCGTAGGGGAAAGCCCCTACCATATAATATTACGAGGTGCTTCATTTATATCAGTTCTATTCACAGGCTAATTAAAGGAATTACAGTTGATAACAAGAACACAATACTCTAAGTTATATATTAATAAAATTATTTTAATTTCTTTTTTCACATATTGGTTATGTCATAATTAGTTCTCTTTATTTTTGTTTGCCAGAAATTAAAAAAAAAATGGTGTAAGTTCGTGTCCAGGAGTAATGTACTGCGGTACAGTATATCGCTGAGATTTTACCAATAAAGGATTTTCCTTCTAAGTTTTCCGTGTTAAATATCCAGAAACTTTCATTTTAAAGTAGTTATAAATATGAATACATTAAAGACGAGATATACGTTAAAGACGTTACACGAAAATGAAACTTCAGGAACAAATCTATCATTTGAAAAATTTCAATAAGAATTTATTGTATTTCAAAATCTTTACTGTTAAAATTTCTAAAATTCGTTTGTTCACTTTTATAATTCTTTCTATATAGTCGTCTTTAAAATCTGTTTAATTTTCAGAGAAAATATTTCTAAATAATCGAGTTAGGGCCGTATGAATTTGGGCCGTCAAGGCTGTGAGTTTAAAATCAAATATAAATTAAAAATTGTGCTGAACTGTCATTTGGCTGAAGGTAGACGTCAAAATTTTCATGAGCGTGAATATAGTAGAAATTTAAAAATAATGTAGTTTATAAAGTTACCGATATTTATCATAATTTATATTAGTGTTTGCGAGTATTTCTCCTTATGAACTCTAATAAACCTACGATGACTAGTATTTATTGATATTTAAAATATATTTGAAGTATTACATTTTTTTGCAGATGTTTCTCCTTATTGGCTGCCAGTACAATTGTAATACCAGGTATTCAATAACCAAAAATCTAACTGTTAATGCATTTGGGCGACCTATTTCTTTGTTAGTAGCTTGTTGTAGAATTATGTGTATTTTTCCCACTGTTACTTATTCTCTTGTTTGATAAGTATACATTAGTTGGATATTGCAGTTAAAAAAATTCATAAAAACCAAAATTATAAAATCAGGTAGTAATTATTTTCCAGGGAGAAATTCATCTTTATAGCATCAATAATAATCTTAATGAATCAATTAATATTACTTCATATGTTAACATACGGGTCGGAAAGGTTTTTGAATATATAATGTAATCATAGAAAGATATGAATAGTAAATGTACTTTTATTGGACTGAAAAGAATTTATTTTTAATTTGGTCATAATTTTCTAGTAGTTCCTTCCATACACACAAACCATGCAGGTATTTGAGAATTAGTTAAAATTTGTTTTTATAATTTGAATTATATCTATGTTAAATGCAATAGTTATGAATCAGGGCAGTTCCGCCAGTATACATTCGGTATGTTATATGGGCTTATGTTCCGGTCTTATTTTATATAAGTCATAATTACCAATTTTGTTTACTTTGCACAGTCTAAAATAAATGTTCTAAAATTTAAATTATCCTCTGTTATATTAGGTGTAATTTAAAATATTTTCATATTAATATTAAAAATGTGAATAAAAATATTAAAATCAGGCAAAAAATTATTGAAGTACCAAGCCAGTTAAATCTTATAGTAATTCTAAATAATTTTGATTTTAAATTTCCTATTTCTGCGAAATAATGTACCATTATTTACTTTATGATATACATTGATTTCCGTGACTTTTTATCTATTCACAACATCGTTTTAATTTATTGATTTTTTCTCATCTGACCTGTAATATATTACATAAACATCATGCCGATTTTTTTTATGTAAATAAACATACTACGATACATTAATCTAGCCAGAATTTAAAATAAACCACGAGTTTCACAAATAATCTCATGTTGTTTTTTTTAGTTTTTTTTAATAGATTATTTTTCGTAAGTATAAACATACTATATCGAAATAAATATATTCGAATTTAATGTGGGACAATACATAAAATACACCAAACATACACCCAAGTTTAAAATATGAGAGCACTCGAAATCACAACTTACATCGATCTCCTGAAACTCCACAAAACAAAACTATACATATTCAAGTAAAAAAATATTTCTGTAAATAAGAAAGTCACCATAAATATCCGCCTCCATCCGTCTCGGCGCCCTGCTTTCATTTCGTCCACGGCAAACAGTGCGCCCACCTCGAGTTCTTTATTCTCATTTCGTTCCTATCTATAGACCTTCCGGCTTCCGGGCAACCAAATGCATTTTTCTATCTAGCACAATGCGCCTGCCCAAGTGCCAAGTCCACATTTGTGTTTCGTTTCCATTTGCCCAGTTACGAATAGTATCTGGCTCGCTTTGCACTAACATGTGTGAATAAGTCAGTGTTATTGAATCCAGCGGTAGACTACTATAGAAGGTACGCACATTGTTTATTTTATTAAGCATATTAGATATGCGATCTTGACGTGATATGAACCCAATTTTAAATATTATTTACACGGATCCTTACTTTTACTTTTGAGGCTTAAAAATTTACTTCTTTAAATTAAATTTAATCGTATTTAGTCGTATTACGTATAGTGAAGTGCAAATATTGTAAATTAATTGTATGAATAATGAATAAAAATAACGCAAATAGTGCCAAAGATATTAGATACTAGTTTAATATATGCAACATATGAAGTAGGAGACGTATGATTATCGTTAAAATTAGTTTTGAGCATATTACCGATGAATAAAGAAAAAAATAATAAATAGTACGTGGGCACCTAATAAACATGCCATTTTAGTTAGTCAGTGCTAGTTCATGTGTTAGTCAAACATAATATTTTTGCATCCTCCTCAAATCGTCAAGTCGTTTTTCTATTGCAGTATCAGATAATCTTAGCACCTAGCTCTGTGAGATAACGAGAACTTAACCTGGGAACATTTAATGATATAAGAATTGTTAAAACTAAGAAAATAAGGATTTCTAATTTTTCTAATTTTTATATAGGAGATCGCCCTGGATGACAATTAAAGGAATATCAAAATTTTCTTCTTTAAATCTTTGGAACTAATAATTTCCTCTGTCATAATATTTGCCAACCCAATATTATGTTATCGAAAAATTATAAATGAAAAACGTACCCACGAGCTTGTGCAATTTTATTCACTTACCTTGAACGGATATAATAAAAACTAGGCGAATGAGCATAAAATAGTATGTTATTAAAAAAAAAAAATTTTTCTTTTTACTAACGATGGTCAAATAAAATGTAATATTAAAATAAAAATATGAATAAATTGAGAAAGTTATTTAAATGCTTATTAGATATTTTTGGAAAGAATATTTTAAAAATATATGCAACTCTAATAGTAATTAGAGATCCATGTTTATATTTACTCAGAATTTCATTTTATATTTCATGAAAATTACCATTTCGTTCTGAATTAAACATCAGTATAAACGCGAATGGTCAAAAAATCGGACACGATAAGCTCTCAAATTTAAATGTAATAAAGCATTTAAATACTATGATATAAAACAGTTGATATCGCGTTCAGAATTATTATCATAATTTAATTAATTACCGAGGTACAGACCAACATTGATATTCATACGGGTAGTGCTGAAAATTTAATTTGGTTTAACTTTGCTGTTTTGTTTGTATAATTGTCTAGATATTTCAATTGAAACAATAAGCCGGCTTTCTATTTATATTAGATAAAGATACCATGGAAAAGGGTTTCTTAGTTATCTATATCTCATGAAACAAGGTAATCAATATAATTTTACTAGAATTTCTAACTTAATGTTGGTGTCTAGGAAATTTTCATATTTTTCTAGCCGTGGCTCTAATGTCTTAACTGAAACACATTTTGATGTTTAAAATTTCACAAAAGAAACTCAAATATTAAAAACGGTGAATGGAAGTATAACTTCAATTTAACATATCCATGTAATAATAGTTTACTACACGGAGTGGGCGAAAAAATATTTTGCTTCCTTTTTGCATACAAGTAAAGCGAAGAATATTAGATTTTTTTATATTTTGCTACATTTTGACAGGCCTATCTGAAGCATCCGCATGTTAAATTTCATACATGAAATAAAACACGAAATATGAAGTATGAAGTAGTCTTAAAATCTAGAAACTCGGATGATATGACTTTGGGATTGACATGATAAACTTATAAGGTACAAGAAGTCATAAGGTTTTACCATAAAATGTAAAATAATAACGGTCAAACGAGTGTCGGAGTACAGACAAAAGAAGATTCCGTTCTTGTCTGTGTCTCTTGAAATTGTTGAAAGACAAATAATTACATATAAAATTTCTAAAATATTAGTATTGAATTTTTTCAAATTTCCTGACCCCAATGAATTTTAAGCCCCTTTATTGCTACTTTGCAAAAATTAAAAAAATGGCATATTAAATGTCAATTTTATTTAAAAAAAACTGTCTAAATATATTCCACTCCATGTGATTGGTAAAAAAAAACATTTCTGCAAGTTTATGAATTTTAACTATTTTTTTCTATATTATACTAATATTAATTTATTTCACTATAGAAATGAATAATGTGCGAAATTTAATTTATACAGATGTAAAAATGGAGAAACTACAATGGTGTGCCAGAAAAGAGCACACAGACGTACGTATAAGATGAAACTATAACAACTATATAAGTTATTTCAGGAGATCAGCAAATGAACGACCGTAGATGTAAGTGGAAATATTGAAGAGAAACTTTCTGATATGTGCATCATGTGTGCAGATGTATAATTCAGGAAGCGATGATTTGTGAATACGTGACATAAAATTTGCAAATATTTTTCTTCAAATTATAACTACTAATTACAACTTCCGCATTAAACAAATAAATATCGGAAAATTATTTAAACAATTTCATATTCATATTCAACGCTGCTAATAACGAATACAATTTTGTTTCTCCTTCAATAATTGCGATACGTTCACGAGTAAGATGGATGAAGGTCATAAGGTCAACATGAAGAAAGCATTAAGGATTTGAACGGAAGTGAGCCGCTTGGATGCCGTGCAAACAAAAGGCCGTTTCGAGTCCCAATATCGATCCGAATTAGGTACTATATTTAATAAAACCTCTTCAATATTTTGTTTAAATACATTATATAGCAATCTATATACGACATTTTCTTGCTGGAATAATTTAAATGAATTGATGTGAGTTATACATTACAAATATGACTACATTAAATACATTCAAATATATAACATACACAAAGCTATGCGTGATTGAAATTTTAATTGCACATAACTTTAAGTATATTTATGGGAACCGAATGACAAATACAACAATTTAAAATATAGTATGTTTTTAACGTATTTTAGTATATTTCTAATAATTGAGATCTTATAAATCAAAATGTTAAAACTGAGACGAAAAATCCTAAATCCTTATATTTTTTTAAAACGTTTCCTTATTTAAAATAATCAGAGCTCACATATTTAAACACGTAATTAAAATATTATTACGTTGAATTTTCAGCTTTAAAATAGTGTTTTTTGTTTCTCCTGTACAACTTTTTTCAATTAATTGCAGCAATTTTAAAATGCGTGAAATGGGTTCATAAAAATAACAAAATAGTTTCGAAGTTCAAGTTTTTGTGTCGTTTTATTGAAAGTCTGCAAAACAAAATTATTCACTGACTATACAGATTAGGGTGATTCATAAAATTCAAGTTTTATTTGTTTTAACTTTCAACCCATAATATGATTCTATCTACCAAAATAATAATTTGTTTTAAATTTCGGATTTTTTAATTAATATTTAATAGTCGCTATGCCTCATACGATTTTTAGGAATTACCTTAAAATTAGCACTTATTACGATGTTGGCTATGGTTTACTTATACAACTTTGATGACGATATTTAGTTGCTAACGTAAACAGTTCTTTTCGGCACTCTTCGTGGTCACCTCAGTGCTCTCTGTAGACACCCACAATTTAGTTAATATAAACAATCCATTGCTCTTTTACACACTTATCCAGTGACGCCATCGTTGCGAGTCATAGTGATTGTGTATGATTGTAAATGTGATTACTTTAGCTTTATTCTCGTATTTGTATTTCTAAAATGACATCGAATATTATAAAAACGCGAAAAAGGACTGAAATATGGTTAATTGGACAATCTCGTTCCGAATTGGTGTAAACAATCTCGTTGCTGGTTTGCGAGAGGAGTATCCCACAAGAGTGACAACTAGAGATATGCTATGCGGCTCGTGATAAGATTGATAGGAATCAGCAGATTCAGACCAGCTTAGATATTGGCATGAGTTAAATATAGGAAATTCTACATAAATATTTAGGCATCAGAAAGTTTCAAGAGATCGAAAAAATTATACTATTTGGATACCCTATGATTTTACTGAAGCTTAAAAATACCATTACGTTGAATAATGTCGTGCAATATCAGAAAAATTTAACGAAGGTGACTTAAATTCTATATTGGATATCATCATGGGTAATTAAAATTGGAGATATTTTTACGAACCTGAAATTAAGAGACAGTATGCACAGTAGGTATTCCCTTAGGAAGAGTTGCATATAAAGGCGAAGACAGAATGAAGCGCAGGGAAAAAGACGGTCGCCTCGTTCTTCAGACAGATAAGTTATTATGTACGACTGTTGTAGAAAATAAAACAACAGGTACCACATAATGGTAGATCAGCAATGACTTGCCAATTGTTTTGGAAAAAGTTTGAGAGCAACGCCCTTCTAATAGAATCCTCTGTTTCTGCCCAATTAGCCTTATTTCTTCACTTGGGTGAAGAAATTATGGGCCATTTATAAGTTATCGATTTCTATTTATTTTCAAGAATAGAAGATAAACTTTGAGGAGTGCGATTTTCTGACGACTAAGAAAAATTATACGTAGAGACTGTTTTGAAAAAGAGAGCATAAATTACAAAATTATTAGTTGATTCCCATTTTAATATTCTAAAATATTTTAAGGTAATTTTGGATGGAACGTATTCTAATTTATAAGAAAATTTTAAATTTAATTTATAATAACTGTTTTCCCCAGAGATAATTTATAAAATTTTAAAAAATACCGTAAATGATATCAACGAAAAATATTTAATTTAGAAATTTATTTAAAGGTAGTTAAAAAAATTTATTTAAAGGTAAAAAAAATACACGAAGTTAAAAACGAAGTAAAGCCCTCCCGAAGTGCCAAGATTGTATATTTTCAACATAGATTTTAAATTGTTTGATACATGGATATAATCGATTATATTTTTAAGAGAACATTATTGGTTCACGTGAGTAGATAAGCTAGAAGAAATACCGATGAAACACTATTAAAGTATATGCAAGTATTAGACATCCACTATACTTTGAAACTATAACTAAAGAGTGAGATTTTCTCAAATTCGAATTTTCTAAGATATTATGAACGTCGTACATAGTATATAATTACAATCCAACTACATTTTCATGATGTGAAATCATAGATCATGATATAATATGAAAGTTTCAATAATATCAGTGATATTTTTGATTATTTGCCTTTCAACAGCTGGAATTAGCTACTTGAAATCCTTTACAATAAACCTAGCCTGTTATTATAAATATAGAAAATAAATTAATTAAAAGTATACACGAACATTTGATTGAAGTTTCAATGATTTAATTGAAATTTCAGCTACTATTATTATTAACAATTCTTCCATCAACTTTCAATCTTTCCACAATTATTTTAAAGTTTAATTAGTACACCATAGTACTTTCGTGTAAAATCATAAACTTTGGAAAAATTATTAAGCTATAAAGTATTCAATTTCCAACTATAAATATTATAATCAGAAAAATATGAATAAGGAGGAAACTTCATTAACCATCCTTGATCTATGTCTGAATATAAATACGACTATAAAATATGATTTCAAAAACGTTTTTTGTTAATTTCTTAATTTATTTTTTAACATACCTATACCCAACTCACAGACTGACCCAAAACGTTGGGTACGTATAATTACGAAATAGGGCAATTAATTATTTTCAACGTTAAACCGAAAAGTCGAAAAAAACATAGTAATGAAAATTGATATCACGTTAATTACTATCATTAATAAAATATCAGACCCTATAATAAAATTCCTAAAGCTGTCGATAAAAGTAAAAAAAAACATCAAAAGGGAAAAATCATATTCCGATATCATGTTGCTCAATGTGAACTTACGAAGGACAGGTAAATGCTACATAATTTGAAGCATAGGTGAATAATGCAAGTTTGATAAAGTCAAAACCATTATCAACGTACTTGATACCATAAAAAAAGCAGTTTTCATTGTAGATGATGTAGTTACATCTGAAAATTCCATCGTAAAATCTGAAGGAAATAAAATAAGCCTAACTATACATTCGATAGCCCAAAATTTGAATAATTTTCCTATGTTTTATTTAGCACGAGAATAGCAGTAGCTTCATATCGAGACCATGTGGCTGCATTTGTTTCAAGAATAATATGGACTAATAGTGTTAAACAAATTGACTATACTCGTATATTTAATGTCCTGCAAATCGTTGGAATACCTTATGACGAGTCTTAACATCTCAGACAGGGTTTTAAAAACATTTCGATAATATGACTGTAATATTAGTTAATTATCTGATCAGGTGACACACAGAGATCCTTCACAGAATCCTTACGAGCGTAGTTCTAACCGGCTAATAAATGTGCACAAGAGGACACGTTTGTAAAGTTGAACAAGGCTGCCGTTCTATAGTTGCTTACTTTAAATCTGGAGACGTTTATGTGAATTGGTGTAACATTCAAAGTCTTCCAGAAGATGGCCAATTAATAGAAGCGATAATAGAAAACTGAATTTTCTTCAGACGGGATAACTGTTGCGATTGTTCTGTGCACTGATTAATTTGTAGTATATTTTTCGAAGTTCCTCATTATGAATATGGTGAAGCGGTCTACGGTCTGGCAGATGATTGGCTTAAAATAGAAAGCCGGAAGAAAAATAAAATGGTGGACCACTCGTCTCTTAAATAAATTATGTAGATATATGTTTAGCGAGCAACTATATGTTGTTGATTTTCTATAGATTTTATGTTGCATAGTGAGCAACTTATTCTTTTGTCGCATTCGGAAAATTTCACTCTAATATTTATTTCATGACGTGCCTAAACAACATAACTTCAAGAAGAATTAAAAGCCCTCTATGTTATAATACTTTCCTTTTACATGTACCAGTGATTATATACAACCTGTGTTTGATAGTTATCATTTACCATGTCCTCGTATTTCATATTATTATAGTTTAAAATATTATTGCTTTACTGCAAAATAGGAAAATAGGTAAAAGATACATAGAAACATACCGTCTTAGTCAGGATGACATTAATATTCTACTTGGCCACCTAAGTAAACACGAGCATTCAACAACAACTCTGTCATTAGACTTACAAGGTGTATAACTTTATTAAGTAATCATGGATTATTATTAAATTATCATGATGGTAAATTATGAGAGCATAACTCTCATAATTTACCTTTAAAACAGTTTACTTTAAAAAATCCTTTCTAATAGCTCTTCCTTCAAATAATAAATATTTTGAACGTGAATACTTAGAATGTGTGTATGTATCTGCGTGCATGCACGCATGCATGCGTGAGTGCTGCATGCGTGTGTGCGCTTGTGTATGCTTGCATATGTAGGTGAATGCGTGCACGTAGGTTTTAATTATAAAGTGAACATCCTTGAAATGCGCTTAACAAATTATATTTTACGATCTTGATTTACAATAATTGTTTTCCTACATAGTCCTAATATTCAACTAAACTTGAAAATGATTTTAGTAAACTAAAATAGAGTAAAAATCGTAACAATTCAAAACATTATTTGTGTGTAAGCACGTGTGGGTCTGATCGTGGGACTACTAAAACCTATGAATATTTTATATTTATATTCTTAATTTTTGTTTTATCAGTTTAATAGTTATTGAGTTATTCGATTCAATATAATTCGCTTTACTTGAAGGATTTTTTCTTGCCCTGGCACTCTATTTATTAGTAGATTTTCAAAAATTAAAGTAAAGAAAAGTGAATATACATATATATATATATATATATATATATATATATATATATATATGTATATATATATATATATATATATATATATATATATATATATGTATATATATATATATATATATATATGCATATGTATATATAAAAAAATATTAATTAATCAATGAAAAGATGCTTCAACCCTTTTTAAAATTCTCATATGGACTGTATTCAACTATATTAGCACGGTTAGTCGGGCGTTTTTCGATTACTTTAGGGTTATCGTTACGAAGTAATATAATTCTATGAACGTGAATGACGTTAAATTCTTTTTTAAACTCACTATTGTACTTTTTATATAGACAATTTCTTTATCTGTATCAGTCTTATTATTTAAGACGTTTTATTGACAATTAACACTGTGGCTTTGAAATTGGGATTTTGTTTTGTAAGTAGGATTTTGTTTTGTAAGCTGACGTTAGGCGGTTTGCTTTGAAATGCTTGACTGAGTTGACTAACTTTTCACCTAGATTTATTGAATATTATATCTACCACAATTTTAAACTTGGCCACGTTAATCATTTACCCCCCTATTGCCTCGATATATTATAGAACCTACAAAACCACTAGAATTTTCTCTTTACGTAGCTCTGGTTGTCAAGGCGATAAATTGTCCTATTGTCTTCTGTTAAATGCTATCATTTTAATATAATTCCGTTAATATTTTTCCTAATACTATAAATATACAGGGTCAATAATTATCATAGAAAGTCATTTTGTAAAATCTACGCATTATATTTGTAGTTGTTGTTCCTAAACACAATGTAGCGAACAAAGTATAAAGTTTGTGTGCTTATGTACATAACATACTTTGGACCTAATCGTGGTATATAAGTAGCGAAGTCACTTTTAACTTTCACCTTTCAACCTTGACGCGTGTATACCAACTTCTGATAACTTAATATTCAAAAGCTAACTTCATACACCAATTCAAGACAAATATCCTAAAACAGTTTCTGCACAAGAGACAATACGTAAAGCATCTTAATACAGTCGCGCAGTTCGTGCGCAAAGCGAACGCGTGCGAGGCGGCGATAAGCGGGAGCAGCCTTTGTTCTCACGCTGGCGAGTCATCCGGATGCGGATGGCCTGTTTGCTGTGTACGGATTGTGATTTGGAAGCGTTCGTCGTAGATTCCTAAAAAGAAAAAAAGAAATACTTACATCTACCTCTTTATTTATTCGTTTGTTTTAGTCTTTATGCTTGACGCTTTTATTACCTTTTCTGAAGTAGCTTAATTGGGACCATTTTAATACAATTCCCTTAACGTTTTTACTATTACTATGTAGGATTTGAATCTATAACGTTTCTATAAGTTTAATTTGAATCTATAAGTTTCGATGAATAAATGTAAAGTTTTAAGTTAAAATGGAATTAATTATTAAAACATCAATAACATAATTATTATTTTGTTAATTATGGTCAAAAGAATAAAGCAATAATTTTATAATGTGATGTGAGAGAGTTCCTGGCAATTTACTGTAAATAAAAAATATTAATACATGGTACACTCAGTAACAAAATATCTAATAGGTACATGGGATAATTATATTTGACGTTTATATTCGGTAATTAAACGGGAATTCAACTATATTATAAGTGATATGTACCAATCACCTTTCAGGTAACGAACTTATCGTGGACTAGTAATAATATTTCAAGGCAATAAATAATAGTTTGACACTGTTACTAGTTGGTATACACAAATGGTTAATATTACGTATACGGTGTATTAAACAAATGGTTAATATTACGTTACGATGTATTATTCATCTTAAATCGCTGTCTTAGTATGTTTAAACTATTTTATCACTTTAAAAAATGTTGATGTAAATTCCCTAGCATAACATGAAAACATATTAAATACTTTCAAGTTTAGTTTAGTAAAGTAAGGAAGACGATCAACTTTCTATTGGACACGAGGAGTTTCTGCGCACTTTGATGAATGGAGAACATTAAATAAAACAAACAAATTTAATTACCCGTAATTGCTTTTAATGTCTAGTGTATTTACCTAACATAATTATATCAGTGCTTGATTTCATAGCTAATCTGAAATCTGAAATAAAATGTTGGTTACTAAAGTAATTACCAGTTAAAATCTAAAGATAAGCACTGAGTTAATTAAAATTGTAAGACTGCGCCACCAGATTACTCAAATTCTCCAGTGAATCCAGTCATATTTGTGCTAACATTAGTCACTGAAACTTCTGTTGTTGCTAATTTCTTCAATGTAATATTTCTTAATCATAAGATATTATGTTATTAATTAAAATGTAATCACGAAAATATCACACCTAAATCCTTGTATAATTATATTTATAGACTATCAGGTACCTACTTTTATTGTACGTAATTACAATGCTAAAATTATAGTTTATAAAAATGTATAGTTTAAGGGTTGTGTAATATTCAGTTCACTCTCCAATTTCGTGGAAATAAAATAAATAGATAATAAATATAGAAAAATAATTTAAAATGTTCATATAAATGTAATTTCAATTTTATGTATTATTTACATTTTTCCAAATATGCCAATGGTCGTATATGTTATACTATTTTGTTCAATTTACAAAATAACTCGTTTAATTTTATATGTCATCAAAATATTTTAATGATAATTACATTGTATCAGTCAATTCATTTAGGTTTCCCCTAAAAAGAACCCTTGATAGTATAGGTGTATTTTCAGGTACCAAAACTGTAATAATCTGTATGAAAATTCAAGATATAGTCACAGTATTTAAACAAGAATGTCAGAAAGTTACCCAAAACTTCACAAACTAAATAATCAAACTTCTGCCTAAATCAACGGCTGAAGTTACAACGGCAGCACAAAACACTTAGTTTATTTTAGTAAACCTCTGACCAAAATCACCTGTACACTGTACAAACAAAGATCCCTAAGTACGGCGTCAACATTGTAAAGCTCAGCATCCAACTTTCATTGGAAACAAAACGACCGAAGACCGACAGAGTAAATAATTCAAGCTCAATATAAATATTTGCGAATAAAGCTTCGGCAATTTATTTGCACTGCCTCCAGAGCTTACAGCTCTTACAGAAGCTCTTTTTGTTTCTGCTTATTTTATGAGATACGGAATGTTTAACGTTTATCGGATCTTATTTTACAATATTTCTAAACTAATACGTGTTTCATGTGTTTTTTGCAGTCTCAAAATATTTTAAGTTTGTTAAAAATAAATATTCTTCGAAATATTTTTTAATTTGTTAATTTCTACGTATTGAAAAATAACAAATTTTGGTCCGTTAAAGTGATTTTATTTTTTAGTGAAAGATAATAATATAATGTTAACAATGTGTGTTTTGGAAGATTAACATTTTTTGTTGATAGAAATTGAGGATTAATTAAACAAACATGTAAAGGAAAATTTTATATTTTGGATAATGGTAACGTTTTCTCCCTCATTTATTTTTCATATACCTTAACATTATCTTTTTCTTTTTTAATTTTTCTATTTATGAACCTCGATTGTTAAAATGAAGAAATAACGTTACAATTTTCTCCAAAACTTTGAAATTACTCCCTACTTTAACACTCGACAAATATTTTCTTGCATTTTCATAATAATGATTTATATATTTGAAATATATTTTTTGCTTCTCGTTTTATTTACACCTGAATGACTAAATTTTGCTTGAAGCTAAAACATTACATGCGTCATCGAAAACCAAAATCCCACTTAAAAAGAAATAAAAAAAAATAATTCCTCAAACCTAGTTCTCTTATTTATTAATTTCATATATTTATTTACTATTAGTATACATGAAAACATCCTTACGGATAAAAGTAATTTAGCCACTTCAAATAAATACATTACAACTTTTTTACAGACTTTACCCGCGGCCAAGCTCCCGTGACTATAGTTCAAAATTAGAAAGAAATTTAAACATACAGTGCCATCTAGACAGATCTCTATTTTCTTGACTTTATAATACACATGATATTCATATAAGTTACACTGTAACAAATACAATTATAATTTTATGTAAGGAAAAAAAAAATTTCGTCTAAATTTGATTAATTAAATATTGAGGTATTCTACTTCTTTATTATATTGCAATCCATTGTTCCGTTGCGACATTGCTTCGATATTCCGTGTACTTTTTTAGTTTCAAGTAAGACTTTTCTCGTAGGAACAAGACTTCCTAAAATAAAAATTATTAATGTCATTTCTCGATCTACAAGCTATCTCTATACAAAAATCACTTTAATTCATTGCTTTGTTGCGAGGTGAAGAAAGGACAAACAAACAATTTTTTGCATTCATCATATTGATTGGGATAAAATATGCCTGGAAATACCATAAGAGGTAGATTAAGTAATACGGATAAAAATATTATATGTAGATTATAAGTAGTGGTTTAAATTAATAAAAAAGTTTATTTAAATAAGTCACATATATAAAATGAATGGATAGTAAACAATTTTTAAAGATTGAAATAAAAAAATTAATTATGTTCACATATTTGAATATCGGTTTATGAGAAATTTCATCAACCATAATTGGGAATGGAAAATTTGTCAATTTACCAATAAAACTGAAAATTACCGGTCCTAAATCGTTCCTGAGAAATTATTAAAATTGTATTCAAGGTATTCTATTCGTTTTATAACATTATCATTCTGTCACAAATTAATGAAAATCTGGAAAAATTTTGAAAGTAAGTCTATTATTTTTATAATGAATTTATAGTAATTTGTTTAATTATTTTGGTCGAGTATATAATTTTTTATTTTTATTTTTTTCAAAATACGGTATTTTGTATTTTCCTTGAAGTAGTGGATCAATGGAACTAGTAGTACAGGGTACTAAAGGGCGTAATTATAATATAAATTTTAGATTTGTTTAATTTTTACTGAGTTGTTTATTGCGAATAAGTAATTATCTATTTTGAGTTGTTTATTTTTACTTTTTAGAACCTATTTTTTTAAGCCTGTTTTTTAACAGATATTTAATTTCAGTTTTTTTTGCTTAATAATATTAATCATCACACTACACGTATAATTTATTAATATAAAATAATACGTTCAATTTATTTCTCCCTTAGAATATTGTGTAATTATTAAAAGTCAGGGGCAAAAGCTAGTATATAGACATTTTTTTCTTTTTATTAAGTTATCAATAATACACGGCGATAGTAGTAGTCGCCAGTAGTTAGCTGTTAGCCACTGATGAAATCGGTTCTCCATATCCGAAGTCCAATATCAGATTTTTCAAAGTAGGTAATAACTGAAGTAACAAACTAATCAGTAGCAAATATTTTGAATCACGATTGATTTAATACCATCCGTTAAGGAGTTGCATTATTTATCTTTAGAAGTCATTATCAGACTGACCTGGACCATGATGCAGTTATTTTGCAAAGTAGAAACTACCAGTAGCAAATATCTTGAATTACGGTTGAATTGCTACCATCCGACAAGGAGTTGCATTGTTCCACTCCAGAACGCATAATGAGACTCTGACATGGTCTATGGTGTAGTTATTTTGCAAAGTAACGACTACCAGTAGCAAATATTTTTAATCATTTATAATTCCCTACTATACGTTAAGGAATTCCATTATCCATATTCAGAACTCATAATCAGATCCTGAACTTATCGACGGTGTAGTTATTTTGCAGAATTTATTTTGTAGTGATTCTGGAGTTCCAACTAATAATCAGACCCTGACCTGGTAAGTGGTGCAAATGATTAGCAAAATAATAACTACTCGTAGCAAATATCTTGAATAATATTAAATAACGTGATTCAAGATATTTGCAGTCATTATTTTGCTAAATAATTACACCAGTTACAAGGTCAGGATCTGATCATGCCACTCGCCATCATCAGATCATCATGATATTTATATGGGACTACCCTTAAAGTACTCTCTTTCAAATAAAAATCATCGATCTCGGTCTACTTGGTAAAGAATTATCGTTGAATATTCATAAAAAAACCCGGCGAATTAAGAAACTCCTCCTTTTTTTGAAGTCGGTTAATAAATTCAACTAAATAAAGTGCGCTCGGTTTGTATTGATGCGTAAATGACTATGACCCACACTATCTGAAATTTTATGGTGGCACCAGATATTTACTATCAAGTTCAATTCAGCGCAATATGTTACTATCAATTCAAGACATCACTTTGAGGAACCATTTCCAAGGTTATGTAATATTAAAGGTTAAAATTATCTCCATTAGAGACTCGGTTTTAAACTATATGTTCAAAATTGATTTCGCAACATATATTTAGGAAGAATCGTTTATTATAATGAGCTGTGGGTTTGATTTTTGGAGTGATTTGAATTTTGCATTGTATGTGGATAATAAAACTAGAATTAAAATGTAATTTAATATATCTTATTACTCTCTGTTTACTTGACTCTAATTAAAATTGATTTTCAAAATGCCAGTATTTGTTAAAACTATTTGTAATGTACAACAAAAGATCTTTGTTGTTACTATTTCCAATGTATGATAGTAAAGTAATAATAGAAAAGTGATAGTATTACGTAAATTTCTTCTTATCGATATGTGTTAGGATTATTTTAAACATAACAATGAATATTGTGAATTAATTACGTGATCCATTAAAGTACAAGAGCAAACGTGAGTATCCCTCGCGAATAAAGGTTGTAAAGAAATAACGCTGATCAATATGAATTTTGTGACTGAGTTTCGCATGCCTAATTTTTTTGTTTTACGTTACTAATTGAAGAAAAAAATCGTTTTACATGAAAAAACTTTTTTATTTGTAAATTTTTTAATAAAAATTTACAAATAAAAAAGTTCTTTATTAAAAAAAATTTAAAATAATTAGACACAAATATAAAAAGAGTCCAGAGTTTTTTCTATTAGAAAAGTTTTTTCTATTAGCTCCCAAATGTAATTGCCTCATCAAAATTATATTGTATTACGACTTTCAAAGTCTATACAATATTGATGAAAACGGTTATCTTGTCCTTTAGAATAGGAACTCATATTGCTTTTAATTGGTCCAAGTGAGCAAGTAACATATGCACTCTCAGGGTTATTCTGCAACCAATGCAGAATATCTCTGAGCATCTAAAGCCATTAGGCTTAGTTGAAATAGGACTTTTTGTAATTCTCAGTTGTGTTGTTTTCAAGAAAACTATGTATCACTGCCTTAAAGCTGTTTTAGGATTGCCTCTAGCATTGTTCTAAGTGGCTAATTTTTTTCGGCACGAAAAATTAAACTTTTGAAACTAAAATTTAAAAAAATTATGAAATCATGAATTAACACTTTTTAATTAAATTAGTTGTAAAATGACAACTATGTAACAAAAAAATTTGCAATTGGATTTAATTTGTAGTCGTGGCACCCAAAAGATACACCCAGAGTAGCAATTTAAAAGATTTCACTAAATTTAAATTTTTAGTTAGTTACCTAGTCATAGTTTGACCTAAAACTTACAGCATATATATATATATATATATATATATATATATATATATATATATATATACATATATATATATATATATATATATATAATTTCATAATTTTAGGTTCGGTGGAAGAAATAAGGGGAGATTTTTGGCTGAAGTTACGATAGAAATATTTTTGGGACCTTTATGACTACTAATAAGATATTGAACAGCTTTAGAATCTTGATGAAGAGCTTTTACAAATTTGTCAACTTTAGAAGCAATTTTTTATCTCTTATTCTGATAAACTTACTGCAAATATCACAGAATAAGTAAACGTCGTATCTATAATTTCTTGAACATTTTATTTAATCAAACGTCACGCAAAACGCATTGTACGGCTACAACGTGTTGCAAAACATCTTTCTTCCTACATATTAAATATTTGTTAATCAATTTAAAATAGTCAAAAGAAAAGCTTTTTTTAAATGTAAATGTAGATTTTGGTTATTTTTCGATAAAAATTTGGGAAAATAATGAGTAAAAATGAATAACCAAAAACATTATTTATTGTCTACTGTAATCTATCAATGGCGATTCGATGGCATACGTCCATGGATTTCTATCTACTCGTACATCACATAAATCAACAGCATTTACAAATTGATATATTTTTACAACATATAAAATTAATAGTTCTTAATAAGTACAAAACATCTACTATTGTTTTAAAATGAGAGCACTATATTTCAGTTGTCCACTTGATGTTAAATTTGCCGTCCAAATATATATCATTCCATTCAATTTATAGGCATGTTAAAACCACGACTGATTTATTGAGGCTAATTTTAAAATTATTTCTGAATATTCGCTGAAAAAGAAAGTCTGACCTTACTGATAAACAAAATATCCATTCACTAACTTTTGCGACTCACTCGAACTAACTTTAACCATTCGTTCTCTTTATTTTTTTCTACAGTACTTTTTTGAACAGTCTTGATTTATAGTCAAGATTGATTAAATTAATATTCTTTCATAAACATTTTATAAAAGTAAACATTGAGACAACAGTAAGATTACAGAGTAGACAGAAGCCTTACAGAACTTATCGGTGGTAATCTCAACTCTATTACGCAAATATTGTTTGCGTATTAAACTTACTAATAATTTTCTACAAAACACTGCTTTATGCTACTTTTATACAGAACTGTATTAGAAGTTTTTAAAAATGTGAACTGTCAATTTTACTTTATTAGTAATGCTAATGAAATAACATTTTTGGCACTTTAATACTGGAAAAAAACGAAAAAAACCCACGCAGTGAGTCGCAAGCGAGGTACTTCGACCACTTCGCCCCTAGCAGGCGGACATTAGTAGGTTACACGACAAATATTGGCAAACTGATTCAGTAACACCGGTCTCAATTTATTTTAATACTTTTTATCCCGCATCCAGCAGCCGGCACCTGAGACCGCACCCCTCCCGATATGAATACAATTTATTACAGATTCTACATCCTGATTGACGGATTTTGTGTTTCTTTTTTTGGAGAATTTATCCTGCTCCGTTCGAAGTGCTATCGCATGAAGGCGGTTAATAAATGTTGAAGATAAATTATGAAATAAAACAGCCCGGCGCACCGATTGAACGATGGTAAAATATACGAGTATATATCGTGATCTGTATCGTGTTGCGGAGGGCATTTTTAAGTTGATTATCACATTTATCAAGATTGACTCATGTCATTTAGGTTACATTGTTACTTTTGTGCGTTATTTGTGTACTATTTGTCAAGTGAATTTAATTTTAAATGAACATCGCTAAAAATTATGTCGCCAGTTCGGTTGGCTGAAAATAAATTGACTACATGTTTATATTTAACTATTTAGTTTAAATAGTTATAACATATTTAAATAATTAAATATAAATTTTCGAGTCTTTCTGTATGTTTGTGATTTTGGTTTAGTAAATTTTAATCGTTTAATACATTATAACATTTTGAATAAAATTTATTTTAGGTTTTAAATTAGACTATTAAAATTGAAAATAAATACTATTGTTTTGTATTACTTCTAAAAAAATTGCTAATTACGGCACAGACATTAAACAAAAATAATTATTTAAGGTCCTCTCTTAAAGTACATTTACAATCATTATTAATTACTAATTCTAGCTCAATTATATACGTACATTACTGACTTCAGTGTTCATTTTCACTTAGTCTTTAGTAGCCAAACGTTGTCTTTATTTTCGTCTTTCATTTATTTTTTCGTATTCTTAAAACGACTCGTAGAATTAAGATTTTTATTTTAACGTTATCGGTTCATAAACTATTTTCAATTTGTATGTATAATAAAAATGGCAGCGTAAAAATGGTAACTGCGAATAAAATATCATGTTAAAATTGGTATATTTCTAAAAGGCATAAACAGTGGGTTTTCATATTACAACCCCGTGAAAATTATAAATATCGCTGACAAATTTGTCGCTTTACGTCAAAGCCATGACAATGAAATTGTTGTACTATTTGTGGGATACCAGTCTGAAATTCCAGACATCTTTGTGAACGTGCAACCCTACGATTACATAACTGCTCCAATTTTATTTATCCTCCACACGAGACATACTGTTAGAAAATCATTTATAACAAAGTTCAAGAAATGGACAATAAATGAAAGACATAATAAATTTTGGATAGCTTCCTGCAAGATTATTTTAATAAAAGTCGGTGAACGTTTTTCAGCATTTACGAGTAATTGAGATCTTTCAATGAAAAACTTTCCGCATATAAATAATACTATTTTCTGTATTTTCATAAATGCAGCTTCTCTCTATTATCGCTGGATCAGTCGATAATATATTTGATACATATGAATTAAATTTATATTTGGTTCCTAACTACTATCCTCAATTCAATATATCATTTAGAAAGTGATCTTAAATTTGTACGTGTCAAACCTTCCAACATAAAAATTAATTTCCAAAATGAAGTGTAAATCTTAGCCATTATTTCAAATTAAATTTATCTTAAAACCATTAACCAACAATGGAATAGAGTTACACACTTACTCCCAGACAGTCTCAACTTAAAGAGAAAAGCTTTTCCGATCACATTTCCAATTTTTCCCCACAATAATCCAATAAACGACGAAAATGTCAGCTCGAACGCCACCCGCCAGACTACGCACCTGCGCGCCCTACGAGCGAATACCGCCCACAGCCTGCAATGGGCGACAATGTTCACGCAGTGTAAAAACATGTCTCGACTGCGTTAAGACAGCAGATAGCGATACTTTGCCCCGGCTGATCCTAATATTGAATTGTATTATGCGATATTCTACCACCTCCTTTGACGTCTGTTTGATTAAATTCTGTTCTTGTCAAACTGTACCGTTTTAAGGGTGAGTAAGCACTTGTCTTCAGAGACGATTCGATACAACTTGTAGTTCGATGCGACATGTGGGAATTTTTTTTGCGTTTATATAAAATATATCTTTTTGCGATATATTTTATTGGAATGGAAATCGATTATGATAGAATTTTGTCGATATTAAGGCGCAAAATATTTAAGTTATTTTCCCTTTTTTAAATATTTTTTACATTTTGTAAAAAGTTCTGTTTTGATACCTAAATGAAAAGAAAGTTGAAGACACGTGAGAGCATTTTTGCTTATTTTACCCGCAGGTCTACTTTGCTGTAAAGGTTGTTCAGATGCTTCTTATGTTTAATTCATAAAACGCATTTGACCCAAGTTTATCTATACGAAATAACGATTGAACCGATAACTCTCCAAACATGTGTTTATTAATTTTATTCTATTTTTTTTGCTTCAGTGTGTACAATTAATATATATGGCGGACTTTTTGCTGTGAGAACAATCTCTTACAACTAGTCAGAGCATCAGTCCCGCCCCACTCGACCAGCGGACGGAAACGAACCCGTGTTCCCGTGGTACGCCACACCCCCACACCGTTAATTTGTATCCTTTGCAATCAACCCAACATACCTCATCGACGAGGAAAAATATATCATTTCTCTACATCAGAAAGCAAGGTTTTTAGACACCTGTTAACAAGTACTATTCGATCAATACCTTTTAAGTTAATTTGTCAATATAGGCCGTTTACCGATGCCATAATTTCAACCGTTATAATTTATGATAAATGCATTTAAGCCCTAATGTAAAACAACATAAAAAGCGAAAACAAATTGTATTCCCATTGAATTATTATAAAACTAGGTGTGCCATTGATGAATCAAGAACATGTTATGAAATTTTTTTTGAGTTAATTGGAAGATTGAAGGTGTCTAAATTCATTTAATTTTTTTTTTAAAAATAATTTTTTTTTCAAATAAGTGTGTATTTCATTTAAGTTTTAAATTGCCATATTTTATTTCTTAGTATGTTGATTAAAACAAAGAGAAACCTTTGTCATCTCAAGTCCTACAAAATCCACTAGTGAAATCTTATTAAAAAGCGAAAAAATAAGTATACAAAGAAACAAAAATTCCAAAATCAATATTTGTTTGTAACATTGCTTTTATTATGCCCTTTATATCAATTTTGTCTTAAATATATTCAGAAAACAAACATGTTAAGTCATAGTTAATCAATTCATCTAGTCTAATTTGTACTTATCTGACATATTTATTTGATTCCTACATAAATAATTCAGTCCTAGTTACTAGGAAATTAAATTCACATGATATAATTATTATTTGGTTTCTAATTTATATATATATATATATATATATATATATATATATATATATATGTGTGTGTGTGTGTGTGTGTGTTCTTTGTCAGTGTTTTTTCTTAATCTCAAGATCTGAATAATATCTCATATGTGGGTAGATGTGTGTTCACGAATTACATTAAATGTAATCGAAATACGAATTACAGATATTAATTTTTTACTGCATTAAAATATTTCTGTTAAGTAATTCATACGATAGTATCAATTTTAACGACTGTCTGATGCTTGTAATAACTATTGAATCGAGGGGGTGAATAATTTTTTATGAAGAAAGAAATCGAATAGAAGTTAGTCGTGGCAAAAAATATGGAAAAATTAAGTCTAAATAATATATATATACCAACTGATGTTAAACAAAAGAATAACCTAGAGTGTACGAAAAAACCCACAATAAGAAAATTATGTATAAATATGCATGTAAACAATACATGGCATTTCCACTAAACAATTTAAATATATTATTTTTAATTTTATAACTATATTTTCATATTGTGTTATTCACGGACAAAAAAAAACATTGCAAACTACTGTAGTATTATGTAACCTGGGATAATCGCAATTTTCGATAAACTTTAGGTAAGTTCCTAAATGTTTTATTATTTTTTTAATTTTCAATTCAGTAGTTTCTTTGAAATACTGGGAAGGGCATTTGAGTTTTTTAGCATATCTCTAAGATATGCTATTTAAAAATGACAAAGTAAATACTTTTGAGATCTTCATCTACCTTTGCAAGCGATGTTCCACACAGTACAAGTAACGGTATTTTGCCACTATGCAAAATTTCAAATTTCTACCTCCAAAGGCTTCTGAAAAAAGAAACGGTTCTGATGGACACACAGATGAATGGACGCGTGAATGACCGAATGAGAGTCTTTTTTCTCTTTTGAGGTACAGAACCTTATTATTCGAAAGAAAATGTAAGACAGGAAATGTATATTTACCTTATTTCTGAATAATACTTACGTAAAATTCAAAGCCGCATTTTCGTCTCGCATAATATACCCTTTTATCGGTTTTTAGCCCTTTAAATACTTACTAGCATTACTCAAATATGATTACGGAAAACGTAGGAACGTATCAATATTCAAAACAATTGTTTCCTACTTGTTTCATTCTCAATTGTCATTTATTAAAATGTTATGAATATTTTTTTCTGCCCAGTAATTTAATTCGCAATAAAAATAATGTTTTCTAATCTAAAATACGATGTGTCTTAAACAAGTAATATCCTGTAAGTTATTTTATAGTAATTTTTTTGCATATAGTGGCGCAAATGCTTTAACCTAAATATTCTGCTCGATCAGAATTATATTATTTATTTACAAACCAAAAATTTAGTCTTAAAACTTTAGTCTTATAAATCCTTTGCTAGATTCGGTTTTATCATTTTTTGCGATGTTTATAATGACATGCTTTTTTAGCTAAGTTAATTCCTTTTATTACATATAAATAGTACACGGTAATTACTGTAATGTGTCCATCAATTGCTATGAATATTAAAACGTAATACGGGTTGCTCAGCTACAATTCCCGTGATAAGTGGTAAACCACTCACTTATCACTAAATATGGTCAATTTAATTATTGGATTTTATAACAGTCATTATCAGATTATTGTACTCCTATTTATTAATTTTTGTAGCGTACACTTTAAGTAAGCGTTAACTTGCCTTTGTGTTACTGGTGCTTACATTTACACTTACAAGTAAGTACACTTACATGCCTTTATGTTACTGATGCTTACATTTTATTAAACATTTCTTCAGCATTTTAAGGACAAAATAATATAAATTCTAGATTCTTCTCTGATTGATTAGGTGCCAAGGTTTTTTTCATTTAAATAATTGTTGTTGTGAAAAGTTCCACGTATATCACACTCATTATTCTTGCAAAAGATTATCCATTAATGTGATTAATAATGTTATCCGTTAATGGGAACCGATATATCGTTGGTTTGAGTCATTATCCTATAAACAAAAGATTTCATATGGAAGATTAATTTCTGGTAGATTAAGTGTGAAGATTTTTTTTCATTTAAATAATTGTTAACGTGAAAAATGCCACGCAAGTATTCACCTATTATAACTGACAAGATACGTACTCATTATTCCAGCAAAAGATTATCCCTTAATGGGATCGATGAGATTACCCATTAAGGGTAACCGATATATCGTTGGTTTGAGTTAATATCCTATAAATAAAATATTTAATATTGAATATTAATTTGTATCACATTAAAATGATAAATATGAAGTTCAAGGGTATTTTTAAAAATATTATTTGCAAAATTTTATCGCACTTACTCTCCTTCATAGCTTTTGGCAAAAAATTAAAAATCGTTACATTAATTATCAGAAAATTTCTTTTTGTATTTTTTATGAATGAATATATATACATATATATATATATATATATATATAAAAATGATCCATAATAGGTACTCATTATAACAAAATGGGACAGTGACAGTAATAAAACACATAGGTGATACGAATATCGCGATGGCAAGAACAATAAGGTTAAAACATATCTAAAACACCGACCTCTAAGGCAAAACTTGTATTTACAGCGAGCGTTAACAGCGGGCGTAAACCGCGGCTTAAAATTCAACACAAAATCCGTCCTATCTCGTAGTGCGACTTGCAAAATTAATTGCGCTACACACACGGCACGGTGAGATGCGGACATACGGAGCCACGCAGGGCAAGGACTGTTAGTGGCGAGCGCTTTCGTCGTAAAATTCATTTATCTACACCTTTTATTGCGGGCCAACAGCGACGGAACAAGCCAAATATTTAAAAGATAAGGTGAGAGAGTCAGGGCAGGTGGTGCAATAAAACAAACGTAGCACGAATGATGTATGGGGGCGGCGCTCTACACAACACCGCACTCGTGCTATTGCGTAATAGTCCTTTGAGTTATTGCTGTAATCTGTTAAGAAGAGTTCCCGGTGCGTCAGGTTATATGGGCCGATTCGATTTTTGGTTACACCTTTTGATTCGTGATCTTTTAATTTTATTTTCTATACTTAAGTTGAAATAAATTAAGAAGAAAAAGACAAATCTCAGGAAATGTGATATTCGCAAATATTCGAATTATGATTCCCAATTCACTTTATTTTCTCTTCTCTTCTCTTATCTTTGATCTAATAATTTTGGAAATCACATGTAAACGTGAAATGTTAAACTTATAGACATTTCACTTCATTTAAACTTATATTTCAATTAAGAATAGATGACTATGATTGAATGAGTACATTATAATATATAAAAATGAAGCTACCTTTATTTATGTATCTCAGACTGTAAGCGAAACTGATACTTTCTGTATATTTAACATTAAAAATATATGCCTCATATTGAGTATTTAGCAAACTTTTTATACTATTATTTATTTATTATATACTGTTATTATTAATATTTAATATTGCAACATATATATATATATATATATATATATATATATATATATATATATATATACGTGACACCAAAAGTAAGAATTTTCACGGAAAAATGCATAAATCATTTCTAAAATTTACACTCAACTTTGACGAAATCAGACAATAATTTTTGCAAAAATAAATCAAATAAATGTGACACTTTCTTCAAATATTTCAAGTCATAAACTATAAAATAATAATCTTATAGTTTTGATATTAATAAAAAATTGCAAAGTGTATATTTTTTTAAACATTAAATGGCAAACACAAGAACCATGTTTCACCTAAAAATTTCATAAATCTCACAAAATAATATAGATTATGACGTTAAGTTTATTTGCACGTGTCATTTCTTTTATTTATTAAATTGTATTACCAACATTATATAAGCGTTTTCTCGAAACCTCTTGAAACTTATAAGAAATCCAAACTATGTATGTGGAAATAATATGAAAATAATGAAACATTGACAAGAAATTACTTCAGACTAGTCTAGAAATTAAGGAAAGGAGCCCAAGGTGATATGGATTAGTTTTCTCGGTTTTCAAAAGTTTACTAAAGCTTATATGAGCAGAATGTTGTAGAAAATTATTAAAAATAAATTCTAGATGCAATTAACAAAATAGTTTTCTTTTTAATTATCTATAATAATAATTTATTTAATAATTTTGTGCGTGCGAAATGTAAGAAGTTTCAGAAAAATATAAGTTATCAAAATGGAACTTTCATTTCCAAACACATTTCGTAATGTTAATTTTTGTATGCAAATAGATAACCTTTTCACAGCTGTTCCGTCATTTTATTCGTTAATTTAGAAGAGAAAACTTTTTTTAAGCATATTACGCGCACGGTTGTGAGATTTGATATAGCTAAAGTTTATATAGAGAAGGAGTGCAGAAAGCTAAAATTTATATGTAATATGTGTTATAGAATTTAATTATATATTACAAACACGTTAAAAGATTCATTGTCTACGTTCATACTGTTAATGTCATACACATAATCTGTGATCAAACATTCGCTCAGAGTGGAGATTGTTGCCAAATAATTTTTCAGATGTTAGATTAACTGATTGAGTTTCACGTAGACAAATAACTTTTAAACGTAAAAATTAATTGAATTAGAATGTCGAACACTGGGCTATACCTATAACTTGATGCATGGGAAAGAAATTTAAAAACAGATATAAATTAATAGGTATAAAGAGAAAAATGACTTATCCAGCGAGTTACATTAACCCAATCATCATTTAATAAGACAGATTTCAGAGATTTCAAATTGAATTGCAAACCTTGTTTATACCATAAATCATTGCGCAAAACTGTATAAACGGAAGTACCACATAATATATATTCTAATATAAGCCAAGATAAAGGAAAAGGATAAGTGGAACTACAATTATTTTTTTGACACATCCTTAATCAACGTATCTGAAGTTTGTCCTTGCAACAAATGAGTGCAAATAACTCTAATAAATAAATATTGTTTCATTTATCTATAAGATTTTCAAGACAACAAATCAATATTTTTATAACACTGCAAATTCATTTGGTTACATAGTTATATAAAATAAACAAATTTTTCGTTGTTTCATTGTTATATAACCTTAAAAATTTCGTTTACTTATTATTTTGCACGTGTAGTGAATTTTAATTTATATAATCTACATGGTTTTTTACTTGTTATATTAACATTTTTGACGATAGAATTTAAAATAATTTTACCTTAAGTTCCTAGTTACTTTTAATCGATTCGTCAATGTGTTATTTTTCATTTTTAAATATCTTCTTTTTATTTTTATTCTTCTTCAAATAAAAAAGTTTTAGAAAAGAGAAATACTTTTAAACTAAATTTTAGGGTGATGTATCTCAAAAGGAAAAAAGGGATCATTTCGTTTTCCGTCTATCTGTCTGTCTAAGAAGACTTTTTTTCCAGGAACACTGAAATTCTCAATCTCAATTTGAAATTTATATGAAATACTTATGTTTATGGTCCCTTGGAGCTATAAAAAAATGAAACTTCTAAGTAAGCGAAATAAAGAAATACGGCCATTTATGCCGCATATCTTGAAACTCGCAAGTAAATCAATACCTATTACTTCCGGTACTTTCGGTACTTCCCCTCGACCCAGAATCATGAAATTTGTCAAAAAGCAAGGTTTTACGCTACATGTAAATGAAAGAAACTGTTAATCATTAATTCGTAATTATATCACATAAAAGACAAATTTTCTTAAAATACGTGACTGTAAAAGATATAGTAGGTAATATATTTTCGTTCTAAAAATTAAAATTGTATAAATAGCTTTTGAAGAATTACAATTTTATAATACTTTATAGGAATATTACGTACCACTAAATATTTATAAATTCTTGAATATACGAACCCTTGTAGTGCGAGTTCCATTCCAGCTTGACAGGTTTTTGACATATTCTTCCATTTCAATTACCTAAACTTTCACAAGAAAAAGCTATTGTTTAATTTCTTCATGTTTAAAATGATTGAGTGTGTCTAAATAAATTGAAACTGAAATAAAACTAATATTTATGATTTATTCCAAGACATAAATTATTAACCAATGATTATACCAGTATAAAAGCGTATAAAGTGTAACAATTTGGTCTGTAGTAGCTTGAAGGTGGAAATATATTATTCTTTCAATACACACGAATTTTATTACTAAAAAGTAAGGCAATAAAAAGTTATAATATAACTTTATATTCTTTTCTCTTTCTGTTAAAAAAGTATTTTTGTATTATCACGTCAACTTTTATTTTAGATACACGTGTAAATGTTTAACAGTTTGTTTGAACCCAAAATGTTAAAATATTTATAAAAATTTTAAAAAATATTTATAAAATAGATCGACAATTTTTTTCCGCATTTTATACTGCCATCGGTAAATAAAACTCTACCAGACTTTGTATTTTAAATTATCCTTGCCTTGAATTTGATGTGAAATATTTAAAATTTAAAAACTATTGTTTAAATTATGAAATAAAGTAAAATGTCAGCTTGATGAAAACAATATATTTTTGTTAATTGCGAACAAGGCATTGTTTTTAGATTCAAGAAAAATAACAATAATAGTGATTGTTGCAAGTTGCCCCCGCTCATAATTAGATAAGTAAGTATATATAACTTAGACTGATATTTTCATGAAAGGACTTTCACCAAATCTTATGGGACTCGACATCTAAAAATAATTCAATATCTTTTCAAAGATAACGTATAGCACGTTACGTATTCCATTTAAATATTCAAGGCATGTCTTTATTCCCGTATATTGTCTCACTTTCAAGCAAACACAAAAAAACTGAGTAAGTCCCAAATACTTGCCAAACATTACGGACGTTCTTTTCGTTCAAACCGTGGGCGGTTTTTAGAGCGGCCCGATTGAAACTTTACTTAGCTGGTTAAAATGCATTCCTTTCACTACTTGGCGAAATTCCACCTGCTATAGGTATTACGTGTAACTTTTACTTAGAAATAACTCTGGATAAACAACCGCACCAGAAAAAAGATAGAAAAATATGTTCTATCTATCTATAAGTTACGTCTAGATTACTCTGATTGAATATGAAAGAAAATAATTTTTTTTAAATAATGGAATAAAAATTCTGTTAATAAAATTATCACAATTAAATATAATAACCCAATCAAAATGTGGATTAAAGTTCCTGATATTCGGAAATAAAAAAATATTTTATACCATTCATTCCGATTTCAAAACCATTTGAAAAACAAACAAATACGTATTGAAATTATTTGTCTGTAAAATACTAAACCTATAGAATATTAGATTTAATTTGGAAAATAATCAGTTAAAAATTTTCAGTATATGAGATTGAAATCAAAAACAAATTAGGTATGAAAAAATGAGGGTAAAAATAAAAGATAACAGTACAATTATTTTATAATTCAAAAAGTTCTCTTAGGTTTTTAGGATACTTTTAATGGTAAAGGTTTGTAATTCAAATAATCTATTATAAATGATTTAGAAATATATAAAATATACTACATACCAATGTTTTGCATGCAGCTATAGATTACTTAAAATAGTGGTTTTCGTATCCTTATAATTTGCTTTTAATTGATATTTAACAAAAGTCATGAAATTAACGACAAATCTAGTATTTTACCCCCTCTAAAATAATGAAATGAGTGTATGCGAATATGAACTGTTTTGGCATAATTATTCGAATCAATATTCCTTCTCATAATGCAAAGTGCAGTTTTTATATCAGTTTCTGAGAAAAACGGCTATGATAGACGGAGACCCAAGTGATGAAAAATGAAAGGCAACGCAAGTGATCTTACAAGGGTTCTGTTCTTTTTAATATATATTATCCTAGACGAGAAGCTTGTGGATGAACAAAGTTAATAACATTTTAACTTTTAGAGTATAGAATAAAAAGTAAATTAAGCGATTATTGCAGCTACATTAACGTTAGTAACTTGAATATTGTTACAATATTAGTTAAAATACGGTTAAAGAGTAAAAAAGGATTTTAAAAAATGATAAAAGTGTTCTTCTCACAAAGGTGACATGATGTAACCTTGAACCTAGCTATTAAATACATTTTGTCTTTATGTTTAAAAAATTAAATAAAATGTTGAAAACGGAAATGTTTATTAATATTAGGACTTGAAATAACGAGGTTTTTGTGTCTCGTAATTTTGATGATATTTGAAAAATTTACATCTATGAAACTAATTTAATGGAAAAAAGGTATTTTTTATGATAATTTATATGATTTACATTATAGTCAAAACTGACAAAAAGTTACCAGACACTTGCAGTGATATCTGATGATGAAGATCCATCTCGAGCATAAAAAGTAGCCGACTTAAAATTTTAACATAATCAATTGTCCCTTCTGAATTTTATATCAAATCTATATCAGTTTTATGAACAGAAATTAAACGTGGCTTACTTTTTGAAATTCGAAAATTTATTAGTGCTATCTTTATCTTTTTCACAGCGTTTTGCAATAGAGCATTAATATATGTTTGAAAAAGATCAATTTAGTTAACCTATGTCCGTCGTTCGAATTCCTTTATCTTCTACGTTGTTACCTAATTGTAATTGAGGCAAATGAGAAATCCAATAGAACTGTTCTGTAAATTACAATTTTTTTCAGATAATATTTTTGCTGAACTTGAGAAATACGAAATAGATAAATATTTAAGATTAGATTATTTGAGAAATAATAAATATTTAAGATTAGATTATTTGCAGATTTTTACGAACAAAATATTATTAAAAAGGGTTTTACCAAGCCCAAATCTAGAGTTACAGTTTACTTCAAAATTATCCATATTGCACAAACCTGTACATACATTTTTAAATAAAACAAATTCAATTTTCATGACAAATATTGCCATCGATAATACTATATTTTAGGTGTTTTATTGCACATTAAACAAAACGATTGGAAATGTCTTCCCTGCGCTATATTGGGATTTAATTATAGCAAATAACGTTTAAAAACAGCATTTATTACCAATCAACAAAATCAGAAGTATTCATAGAGTAACAGATTCATAGTAATACTGGAATTAGTAAAAAAAATTATATCTTGATAGTAATATTGGAGTCTTGATAGTAATACTGCAATTAGTAAAAAATTTAAACTATTGATTATGCCAAAGTTTATTGGTTATTCAATATTTATATTATTTTAATCGATTTGTCATCTCTTTTATTCAAACTTTCTGAAACATATCTAGAGCTTCAAGTAGAAAGTGTCCTTAAAATATAAAAATTGTTATCTGATTATTCGTCAAAATTTTTCTAACATAAATTTAATTTGGAAACAGGTAACTTAAATTTGCTTATATATATATATATATATATATATATATATATATATATAAATATATATATATATATATATATATATATATATATATATATATACATATTTAAAAAAATAGTAATTTAAAAAAATTCTGACAAAAAAATTATTCCAATATACACAAATTTACCGCACACAAAGATTTTTTCAACCTAGTAATAATTGTTCATTTTGTTAAATCATTCATAGGTTAGAAAATGTAACTTATTATTTTCAAGTTATAGAGGTTTTTAAATCAATATACCCCTTAGCATTTATTGTCAACACTACAAGATTAATACTTATTACTATGGATTCGGAAATACGTGTATTTGAAAGGTATGTCCGCTAAGTGACATATATATATATATATATATATATATATATATATATATATATATATATATATATATATATACATATCTAACAGTAAAATGTAAATATCCCCTTTCCGTTTCAAGTAATTAAATAAAGACCAATTCATGCAAACTATTGTAGTTTGTATGGAATCGATTTTTTCAAATACATTATTTGAACTGATTATTGATTTTTGCCCTGTTTTTTGGTAGGAAAAAATATGAATCAAATAATAATATCATATAAATATAATTATATTAGACATTTAAATCTTTAATTTATACAGAATATTACAAATGTACAAGTTAAAA
Organism: Druceiella hillmani; assembly: GCA_039881145.1. Taxonomy (NCBI): domain Eukaryota; kingdom Metazoa; phylum Arthropoda; class Insecta; order Lepidoptera; family Hepialidae; genus Druceiella; species Druceiella hillmani. Next base: position 9,096,118 of record JAYKKI010000043.1, read on the forward strand.
CATGAAAATTAGTACACCATCCTTGAATATTGCACCAACACTGTATGCAAACGTTCTCTCGATACCAATACTAACAATATTCTCCCCCAAACGTACGAAAAAAACAACAATCGTTTCATTTCTTTCGCACAATCGATACGTAGCCGCAAATGGAGGAGGGCTGATACAAAAGCCGGGAACGTTATGATGCAAATAATATTCTGCTGCTAAATTCGGTAATGGTGTTTAAAATATACGCCGTCGAGACTTTATACATATTTCACCCAACAGCAAGCATTCATTGCTACGTGGGAAGGGGACTGCGGGCCGTTGAGGGGAGATGAAATCCTTTCCACGGCCGCAACAAACATTTTGATTGAATGCCATTTTTTGGTCTCCTTTGTGATTTGGCAACTTGGGAGGAATGGGTACATTATCGGTTCATATTTTATTATAAATCATTTTACGTCTAGTTTAAAACTCATTTAATGGAGTAACCATAAAGTGCTCATTTACGATAACGCATAGGCGTCGGATGATGGTAGTCCTATAGTCTTATGAATTTTTCGAGTATAATGCTTCGAATTTGTGAACGATTAATGCACATCTTCGTAAACTCAAATATTAACTTTTTGGTATGCTCAAAATGTTAAGAGCAGTCGTTTTGCTCTGCCTTTCTGACGCCTGTAGCCTTCTAGTGACCAAATTCTTCATTGTGTCGTAGTAAAATTGCGTAGGGAAATGTACTTCTCAGAAATTTTCAAAAATACTTTTACTTATTTAGAATTTTAATAAAAAATTTATAAAACTTCGGTGTATAATTAAATTTATTTCTATTTGTAATTACAAGAATTACGCGGTACTAGCTTTAAAATCCAAAAAATTACCTGTTTGTTTATAAAATTAATTTTAAAATTGCTGTTATTAAATTATATTTTGAACTTTCACCGTAAACATGCTGTAACCATTAATACAATGGTATGGCAGCATCCGGAAGGGCCAAAGCGGAAGGATGTTTTCATAGAAAGTGAATAAGCACGATTAATATCGGAGTCTGTGTGTGTATGTATATACATACATTTATGCGCTTTGAAAATCTTAAGAAATCTGAAAAAATCACGTGTTTGACTACAAACTTTATTGGTAATCTTAATCGGAACGAATAAAACGGTAATCAACCTTGTGTTATGTCACCAAACATTTTAAAGCTATGTCCTACAAAAGATTAAAATAAATTATTGGATTCTCTGTTATGATACATACATGTATGCTATTGGTTATAATCAGTAGAGGAGTTTCAGGGATATGGCCAAAAAGCCATTTTTTTTCATGTACCAGGAAGTCACAAATAGGCGGCGCGCGTACAAAGCTTCTATGTTGTTTGACATATCAGTCAAAACATGTTGTCAAACATATATTTGACTATTTGTCTATATTTTTCCAATCTTATTAATCAATTGTGAAACAATGTTTGACATAATATGAAATTGGTGAATTTAGTTGATGATTGTGACCGTATTATACCTTTATTATTACTATTTACGTATTGCCTCATTTAGATAAAGGTTAATTTAGTGGAATTTTAAATAAGCCGCTCGTTATAATCGGTAATTTCGTAGAGCAATCAAATTTATGTTTTATACATGTTTGAATACCTTAGATACAAAAAAAGAAAGTACATATATGAATATATATATATATATATATATATATATATATATATATGTATATATATATATATATATATATATATATATATATATATATATATATATATGTATATATATAATTAATATAGCTCTTTAGGCAGTTATCTGTCTCTAAATCAGAGATAGTGAGATAATATAATGTAATATTACAAAGAGACAAGATATACTGATATAGCACACTGATATAGATATAACGATATTGTTTTTACCTAACAAAATATGTTTTTCAACACCACTAATTGAACTATACCGAATAACCAATAATTGTTTTCTCGTAACCAAATTTTCCAACTGAAAAATCGTAGTCTATAAAAATTTAAGCGTTCGAGGAATTACAAAATATTATAACAAATAATATCAAATTAATGTTGTGTCTTTATTTTAACTGAATTTGGCAATTTCTTTGTAGTAAAAATTCTAATAAGAACATAAATAAAAAACTAAAGAACAAATTACGGTCGTGAGATAAAACGGAATGTGAATGGTAAGCTTAAGCTGCGCAAGAGGGAACAAGTGAAACCAATAAAGTGACGTTGATAGATGCGATCAAAACTTTTCAAGTTAAGGTCTCAAATTGATTTAATTTTTTAACTTTTTGATATCGAATTATTTTTTTGAATTGTGGCTTGATATTGAAGTTTAAATATATGAACGCTGAAATATTTTTACTCATTGAGTTTACGAAGTATTAACGGCCAAAACCTTTTTCTGCAGATTATAACATAAAAATATTATTATATCGTTGTATAAATTGTTCGAGTTTTTCTGAGGACGTGACATCCGCACAAATATTTCCTTATTTAATCACTTAATTCGTTCACATTTACCTTCGTTCTTCATTAGCGGAATTGCTATTAATTTTTTTTTAATTATATTGAAAATATTAAAAAAATGATTCCGTTTTGTTTAGTATACAAAAAATATTAATATATGAAGTTAAATAGACATCCAAGCCCCTTACCGCTTGTGCAGCACCGGACACCGGACAACAGGCGAATTTTAGTGAGAAATACCAAAATAAGAAATCATCTGTGAAAAGCTGGGCAAATGAAAATAAATCTGACCATCCTACAAGCGAAACCAACGAGTCAAAGGGCCAAACTGAGGAGAGAGACAGTCTATTACCAGCTGCCATAGAGCTTACTCGCTATATTTCATATATTGTAACTTAAATTTAGAACAACTATGAATTACAATATAATACTGTCGAAAAAAAATACAGTACAATACTATTTAAATTGAGAATAATTTGGAATACAGTACTATTTAAATATTATTGTAATTCATTCTGTAATAAATAAATGTATTTTTAAGCTTTAGCGATGTCCGTTACCTAACTTGAAATATTCAATTTTTACGTGGCGGCGTCATTAATCTGTTAATGTTTAACATAAAATTAATTTACAGGGAAATGAAGTCGATATCAATATTTATTTTCTAATTAATTATACTCCAATTAAACCGCAAAATTTAGGTAAATTTGATTTGAAACCTTGTCTTATTAACATAAAGATATTTTAAATAATACGATAACTTTAATAATTTCAAAACAGATATTACCTAAAAATATTAATAATGGTATTAAATTATCAAATTTACAAGTCTTCTTTTTAATAATGTAATAATAATATTACATTTTTAGTAATCAACAAATATCATGTGGCCGAGTACACATTTTTCCAATAAATAAATTCCTTAGCAACTCAAGTAACTAAATACCATACACAAATCAAAAAGTTCGTTTTAATTTCTTTTTAGAATCATCGAATTTACTAAAAAAAATTATACTTTCTTTCATATATTCAGTATACAATTTACTTGCGGATTACCCTCACAAACCAATTAAACACATGAAAAAGAAAATTTGTAGTTAACTTAAATATGTTTACTATATATAATAAGGCATATAATTATATGTCTTCATCACCTCTAGCAGAGCAGTGAAAGGCCACTTATAATATTACAAAGCTAAAACCTGTATAGCTATTGCATTAAATATTGTTTAAATGGTATATCTTTTTTTTATCTTGAAAATGTCTTTAGCAAAATGCCTCTGTTTTGTTATTTTTATATTGTTAACCTTGGCTTTTGATAAATTTGTGTGAATTTTCAACTGTAATAAGTGAAATATCTATAAGCTGGAGATAGCATCGTAAATTGCATGGATTATAGAGATTCCTATCAAACGACAACAATTTTTTTGGTGCATATTATTATGTTTTAAAACATATATTATTTGTCAAAAAATAAGTTCAAATATTCCCATAATCAGAGTAAACATAGTTTTAAGTTATTGAGGATTATACGGCTTAACTGACTGACATTGAAAACGAAATATTTTTTTTTGCTATGTAAGCATTGAATCACTACATCGTCATGTACAATAATTCTTTAATAAAAAGCATGCTAAGCTTTGTAGACAGTCGTAAAATTTTGGAGAGAAACATCCATAGTAACAATAGAAACATCCATAGAAACAATAGAAACATCCATCCATAGTATCAATAGTAATAAGCCGAATTTGATGGATAGAAATGATTTTTTTCATTTATCTACTACGCAGAATCCCAATGATTTTGTTTGCGAACCATATGTATTAGGGAGCATTAACATTAATATAAATAATACTGTTATCCATAAAATATTACAAAAATAGCCTTTTTGTTGTGATGTGAATCAAAAAAAATTATGTGAATGAAACGTTTAAATATAAGAGACAAAAATTAATTAATAACAGAAGTAATTGAAATATAATTTAATTCTACGGAATTTAGTCGCATAAAAAATAATAAAGATTGTTTTTTATTTCCATTTACCAATTAACCATCATGTGTATTTAAGTATATATATATATATTATATATAGCATGGATATATACCGTCACACTTGTTCGTATTTCTCCCGCGGAAGATCTTCATTACAATTCCTTGGTGTTTTTTAATTACGTTCATAACACTTATTTCATTATATAACAGATACACCAGTATGTAAATTCATATATACACTATAATATCGTGTAAAACAGAAACCTATGTCTTTATCTTCGAAAATTAAAGTTGCAAAATCAGTTTAGTTAATTTAACTTGTAAATTAAATTATCTACTTAAAAACTAATCTTCGCTTAAATAACAAACACTTTAGCTCATTTAATTTCAAGTTAAATTAGTTTTTTTCGATTTCAAAATTATTCAGAAACGTGGAAATTCATACGTACATACGCAAACATATTAGTTGTTAAATTGTTAGTAAATTAAACGAAGATTGATATAGCTGTCTTGAATAAGGCCGTAAGATCGGTCTCTATTTTTGTCATTTAGTATTTCATTTCGTATCACAATAAACACTTATATATATATATATATATATATATATATATATATATATAATATATAAATATATATATATATATATATATATATATATATATATATATATATATATATATGCACATATCTGTGTGTATAGAAAAATAGAAAATTTCCGACGAATTATTCTATAAAAAGGTATTTATATTTTTTAAAATTAAGTGAAAGGCAACTCTAACAACATTCGTATGAAATTTTCTTTGTTTATACTTGTACATATATATTTTGCTACGCTATTAATTACGTGATTAAGACATTGAAAAATAAAGGTAAACAAAATTTTTCAGTAAAACACAATTATCTCTTGTCAGTTGCTTGCGATCTGGACCAAAATTGTACAACATAAATATTTATTACAGTTTGTTGATAAAAGTAATAAATACAAATATATTTTGACAATATTGTGGACGTTCCAAAATAAGAGACTTAATTTATTTTTGCCCGGTTTAGCTACACGTAACCACCAGAATAATGCCAATGTGTCCTAAATATTACGACGATTTGTAAACAAAATCATGGGATTCTGCGTAGTAGATAAACGAAAGGAATTGTTTAATCAGTTTATAGCATATTACAAAAGTTTTCTTCAGAATTAATTTAGCAAAGAATTCATTAACATTGTTCACCGCGGAGATAGTGACGAGGATCAGAAGTTTACATAACAAAAAAGAATTCGTTTTCGATACTAGTTAATTAAGCCATACAGCCTTTGTCAATTTAATTCTTAATAAATATACTTCTCCGATTATTTTTTAATATTTCAGCTCAATTTATTTGACTATTTCACATGAAATTAATACGTTCCGTAAAAATATACCTTATAGCACAAGATAATTTGAAATACAATTTTTTTATAATAATTCATTATCGATATAAATGACACTTGGTCAAGTAGTTTAAGTAAAATATTTTTTTTAAGATTTGCATTAAGTTGAAATTTTGCATCAAATATTAAGGTAAACGAATAAAAATATTAAAGGCGTTTTGTCCTTAGAAATGCTATAACTCCCGCTGAACCATAAATTAGACTGAAAATATTTAGAATAATAAAGTCTAAATTCGACGGTTATTTTCTACTTATTAAAACATTTTCCTCCCTCGATATATAGATTTAGGTAAAATCTATTTGAAATCATGGTTCTATATTTCTACCGTGTTATTGCCTATTTAATATTTTAACTTTAAATATATACGTCACGTATTTCAATTATATATATAATATTTGTATTCCTTAGACCATAATGTAAGCAATGTCACTGACAAAAACCTAAATAAATAAAATAATAATAGCTTATTACTGACTTATTCATATAGGCTTTTGATCATGCTAAATATGTTTTAAAAACTATCTTTGATTTACTCAGATTGTAAAGCCGAGAGTCACATTATAATGAAGATTATGTGAAAATAACACTGAAAAAAAATGGCACTGAGGATAAATATAACAGCAAAAAGGCAATATTTTGGGTCTTAAATATTTCTTTGATACAAAACTCTTTATGTGAAAGTGAAACTGAAAAAAATCTCACTGGGGATAAATATAACAACAAAAAGGCAATATTTTGGGTCTTAAATATTTCTTCGCCACAAAACTCTCTTGATATGAAATATCCTACAACGAAAGCCATTAATCCTGTGAGTGGCACATTTTTTGCATTATTAATTATTCAAGAAGGAAGAACATTATTGTTGCCCGCCGCGAACTACTATAATTGCCGTCATAGTTTAATAAATAGGCGCAATTTATAATAATTATCTACGCTAATTCGGAACGGGCCTTAGGGGCGCAAGTAAAAGCAGACAATGTCTTCTGGGAGAGAATAATTAAGTGAAGTTTGGGAAGAGAATGCTAGGGATGACGTCGTCGCAGAGACAATCGTTTGATCAATCTGGGGCAAATAATTTGTGGGTAACATAAACGCTTGAGTAGATAGAGAGGTGTAGTAGTATGTATATTGTTAGATAGATACGTTTTGTGTGCTGTTACGTTGTGTTTTTTTTTAATCTATCCCAATCTCCCATACGACCAAACCACATGACGATCCTGCCATGCGCTAGCGTCATGCCTTTTTATTGTATTAACATTGTTGGTCGGAAAAATAAAGTGGAACTGTGCAATATGTTACGTATTATGCAATTCGGTCTTTCGTGGTGCATTCCGATGTATTGGAGGCATTGTTGTGCTTTGCAAACTTCATTCTGACTAACTTTTACACATGTTTATGAATGTGTTTCATGAATATGGAGAAGGAATGATCCAAGTGTGCACGAGAATAAGGAGATGGTAATATATAACAAGGAGGCATAACAGAAGCAACTTAATCCGTATCTTTACAAACCACACTTTTGCAATCCTACTTGCTTTATTTGGAATGGCGATGCTTTATTTGTCATCTATTAATAGTATCCCAAATATAATCTTATTTTAGTTCGTAGAGAAATATCTTTGGGAACACTCGGCGGAAACTACTGAAATGGCGGCGCCAGGGTAGAGAAATTTCCATCGGCCGTTTAAAGAAAGTGTGAATATGTAATATTGAATCTAAGGAGACTCGTTTTTATACGTGCACAAGTTTAATATGGAGAACTTAAATTAAAATTAATGAAGTAAATAGTTACATACTTATAAAAGCGTCATTATATTGAAATCTAATTGAAATGCTGAGCATTTCCATTCTCTTAATTTTAATTTGATAGACACAATCATTAATTTATCGGGAAAAACACCCCACGCTTTTACACTAAAATTTAATTACATTTAATAAAAAAACATGACTTACACTAAAGTCAAATCAGACAATAAAAACATGACTTACATTAAAGAAAACAGGTTCAAAATTTATTTTTCACTTTTTCTTGGAGTATTTTATAAAAGCATGTTTTTGTAGTTTTTTAAATTATCAAATTATTTTTTCTTTTTTGGTGTTGTTTTAGTTTTTAGACTAAATTTTTTTTTATTTTATGAAATTATTGTATTGTCATCGGTTCATGATACCTAATTTAAAATAACTCGGTCGTATGGAAGTGGGCAAAAATTTATTTGAAAAGTTCCGTTATATTTTGTTTAGTCTTTTTTGTTTTAAAACTAAAAAAAATATTTATTTATTTTATGAAATTATTGTATTTCCATCAGTCAGAACTACACGCAACTGCCAAGTTTCATGATGATACAATGATTAGAAATGTAAGAAATTTAGTTTCGTAAAATCCATTACATGGGTACTATACAAATAGTTAATATTATAGAAACGTAGTCCAACATACTTACTCACTTTACTTTATCGCATACCACACAGCTTGAAAACTGTAATTACAGAAAAATTGGAAAGTGAATGGTGCGGTCCTACTTTGTAAGTTTTTATGTAATAAAAAATCAGTCAGATCAGAAAAGAAATCAGGAAAATTAATTACCTGAAAAGATAAAGAGGAAGGGCGGGGTGGTGGTGTGGTTTGTGGTACTCTTATAGCAATTTAGAAATGCATATCTCGCCAACTATTGACTTAAATAAAAAAGTTATTTTAGAACCTCGGTATCATTTTTCAGACCTGTCTAATGATACCCAACACGCTTATGTACACTGGATTTTTTTCACTCCTCAGTTACATGTATGGAGTGCCACCCTTAATATTATTTCTTCATAATTTTACTATTTCATTGTATAGCAGTTCATGGAAGACACCTCCATTCGAATTTCATCTATACGGTGCCAATAGTCTGCGAGTAAAATGGCTGTGATATACGAAAAATTAGCGGACAGGCAGATATATGGACAGACGGATAGGATGAAATTATAAAGTTTCCGTTTTTGCCATTTTGCTACGGAACCCTAAAAATGGGTATTGGTTAGAGATTGTCATACTAATCTAGACTAATCTAGAAAATATGAGATGAAAAATTCCTGCTTCCACTGTTTTCGTTTCTTTATTTTACATATTTTCATCTTTGTTTACTTTACTTATTTTGGTCTCTGTTAATAATGTTATCAATTGGTTTTAACTTTAAAAACCAGTGATGTTACTGTCTTCACTCTAAATACTGGGCAATCCTAAATAAAGAGTATTCTATGGCATCAACGAACTCATCTACGAAACGGACTCACCTACGAAAAGTGTTTTGTTAATTTGGACGACCTTGTAATCCTTGGTGGAAACTGGGAAAGTAAAAAAGAGAACAAAAATTTACTAGAAATTTAAAAAAAGTTAATTGAAATGAAAACTGAAAGACTGGATTGAAAAAAGGAAATATTATATCTAGGTGACGTTACATTAAAAGATCATATTCTAGTAAAATAACAGTAATCCAAAATTATATAACTTCTAGAAATTTAGAAGGCGTCCGGGATTTGTTTCGTTTTGTAATTATTACATTTTTTTTTAATAATCGTGTTAAGAAAATAATTCACTTGCACCGTTTGTGTAGTAAATATCCATATATATATATATATATATATATATATATATATATATATATATATATATATAATATCATGTTTTCACACGGTCAGTGGAATACGAACATTCATTTAATCTACTAAAAAACAAACTAATTTCATAGCCAATTTTGCAGTATACTGATTTGTCAGAAAAGAATGAATTTGTTCACAAACTGCTATCATAAATAAATTGGAAACTGTCTTATGTAACAGAAATTCAGTGACCTACATATACTTCCGCATAAAGCAAAATAAAATTCTCCAATGAAACTTTAAAGTAAATTAAATATTATATAAATTATATAAAAACGTATTAGTTGTAATCTTCTGGGTATTTAAATATTTAAGACCTTATTTATTAGACGATCAAAGTGATCTTCTGATAAATAAAGTAGTGTTTATTACATTTAAAAAAGTATTTTATTACAAAAGTTATTTTAAAAAAGTGTTTTATTACAATTGAAAAGAAAGTTCCTGAAAATAATTTCATACCAGCAATTTTTTTTGCGATATTAAATAGTTTTATTAAAATATCAACCTCGATTTGTATCATAAAAAGAGTCATTCGTAAAAAATTGAATTTATTGAATAAGATGCCAAATCTAGATCTATCACTTATGTCGTAAGGTCTATGCCCTAATAGTTTTCTATCCGCCCAACTGGGCGATTTTGCATTTAATAATTATCATTTGTTACCTATAAGCGATAATGTGAGGGTACACAGTATGATAAATGGCGTTAAACATGATTTTAACATTTTATTTTAAATTTTGAAATTTCCAATTATAATTGAAAAGGGTACAAAAATTATGTCGTGAACCAAGACAGTAATCTGTAAATTATTAGAAATTAAATACGAATTCATGCTGACTTGGTTGTATTTTTCAATATACAATGTGATAAATACCTTGAAACTTGTAGCCACTGGTTCGCATAATCTTGTTTTCATTTTAACTATACTGGAGGGCATAGTTAAACGGAGGGTATTATTATACAGTAATCAAAATTATCCGTACGAATTAGTATTTTAGAAATTCTTAATAGACTGAGTAATAGTGTAGAAATATTTTATAACCCAGTTTACAGTTTAATTGAGGTGAAAAATAAGCAAAGCAATTCCCGAGAAAATTTCATAAAAGTGACAGAAAAAGTCAATATATTAAAACAGTGAATAGACTGACTCTTTGAATTTATAATAACATAATCAAATCTTGCTATTACATAAAACAAATTCGGTAATATAATATTGATATTTCCCTATATATCCAGTGCAATACAAATGTAAAAATAACATTTCATCGAGGACAATTATTCTGAGGGACCCAGGCTAAATATTTCGTAATTTTGATTTCGACCCAACGGTTTTATAAACAAAAATAACCAAAATTAAAAAGTTCCTAAGAAAAGGATTAAAATTTTTGTCAATAATAATTAAAACATAATTTTTAGGTTTTTTTGCCTGCGAGTGGTAAAAAAAATAATAATATCTTAATTTTTCAATCCATATATAGTTATTTACTTTAGTTAGATACTTGCATGTCAAGTATTATAAGCAGTAATAAACGGTCCTCGATACGATACGGTCGTTTTTACTGTAATTTATCCCTCTCTCTCGCACACATAGATTGGTTGTTTAACATTTTATTCGGTTATATGAAAATCTTGTATTGACTATCTTCACTATCATTATATGTAATCTTTTCAAATACAGCATCCCATTTAATCAATAAAATGATGACTACCCAGAAGAAACTAGATTAATCATGATTTCTCTAAATGCATACTTTTCGTTTTAATTTGTACATAGTCATGACGTTTTTGCGTCGTTTAAAACATTTATAGTGGATATACTAATAAATAATCACTGATCTATTAACTTAATCTCAAAACAATGAAAATTATAATATTACGATAGTAAAAACGAAAGATTGCGGTCAACTTTATGTCGCGATCACGTCAGTCGGGCCCTTGTGAGACGATAAGATAGCATAGAGACAAATGAATGTGATAGGATGTTCCGTCATTACTGCTCGTCCTATGTAGAAAGAAACATTATAAAACAGATATGAACAAACAAATTATATTTTCATTTTCACAATACTGTAATGATCACAATCCTCTTGGAACAATTGGAGCCACGAGTGTTCCTTACTTAATAATTTTGCGGATTGTTGCTGAATGCACATCCGTATTCAAATCGCCTTGAAAAAGGAAAAAAAAAATGCACGAAATAAATCTTTTAGAAAGTTGGAGGTGAGCATAATCGGATTGCAACTCTATTTGAATTGAAAAGAGTTATTAATACACAAAAAATTATTTAGTTGAATTTCTCACAACAGCACAAACTATTATTGTCAAATTAGAATATAAGTAACACGGAAAGAAAATGGAAACGATTTTGTGAAATACCATGACTTGTGAATGTTGACATTATAGCATTGACACTACCGATAAAATCTACGAATATACTATGTATAAAAAAGTAAAGAGAATATATGGTAAGTACAGCAAAAGTTTAATAATCGTCTTTGTTTTAATGGAAATTGATTTTGTTATAATTTTTATGATGACTACAATGCATTTACGTCAAAAAATGTAATGGGTGAATGTATAACAACGTAAAAAATTGAGGAATACGGAACAAATTCTATGAAACAGTAAAACGAAATAAATATAAATTTGGAAGTTTAAAATTGACGATATTTTGACGTCACGGTTTCGAGATCAGTTTATTTCTTTTTACATTTAAGTAAAAAATCTAACAAACAAATTTACATAAACACCTACTTGATATTGTATGAATATTAAACAAGAATACCTGCAATTCTTTGCCTATGATTACAGATTAATAATCCATTTACAAAATGATTCTGCTCTAAATTCTGATCCTGATTCTGAAAATTGATTACGGTAAACGCTTTTTTGAATAGAATTGATAAGAAATTAACTTTGTGATGCATTTTATTATCGTAATGTTAGGAAAACGTTAGAACACTCAGTTTAAGTATTTTATAAATCACTGTCATAGTAGCTTCGTGAGTTAATGCTTATATTTCATTCTTTATTTATAATACTGCCTCAATTTATAATACTATAAACAAATCTTGCTATTACATAAAACAAATTCGGTAAAATATTTTACATTTCCCTATATATCCAGTAGCATTACAAATGTAAAAATAACATTTCATCAAGGACACTTCTTTATATAACATTTCGTATCGATGTTTCTTTTCTTTTGTGCATCCTTCTTTAAATTGATTTCATGTATATGAAAAAGACTGCAATGAAACTGTTTCTGAAATTGTAACATTTTTGTTTAAATTTATCGTAACGTTAAATACCTTCATAATGGTAAAATAAGTTTTATAAGTAGACGCTTTATGGCTTGAAATTTAGAGTTCATATCTAGTAGCGATTGATAAGTAGAAAAACGAACGATCACAGGGTAGATGTACCAAAGATTTTAAGTAATTCTGCTCATAAAACTGTGTAGGAAACTTGAAGGAACCATGCTTGGCCATTTCTGGAAAATCGTTTTCAAATTTATAATCTCAACAAAGAAGAAGATTACTTTTTAAAAAAGCACACTTAAAAACTGATTATCAGTTTTATGTACAGAAATATTTGCATGAAATATAGATACGTTCTTTGTTACAGCTGTATAAGGGTCCTGTTTTTCATCTTTAGAGTAAAGCTATAAACTTATCAAACCGGACTCCTGTGGGTGTCATAAAAGATAAATACATCTCAATGATAGTCTTTTTCGCTTACCTTTCCCCGTGTAGATTTTATTTACTATTAATGTAGTAATATATTCTTGGATAACTTAAATTTTAACTTCTAGTATAAAACATTTTTCTGAGTTATCATACCAATTGTTCGATGCACATCGTACATAACGTACCGATAACAATGTGTTCAAATAGCCAGAAAATTGACACAGCATTTATATTAACCGCGGTTCGCCATCCGCGCCCTAATTGCTGAGACAACATTTATACAAGTGAGGCATATGCGTGGACACGTTCAATTCGTTAGCCAGCGTCCGCTTACCTCGTGCACCACCAAATGTAGCATAACGATCGTACAGCCGTGACGGTAAAAGATAAATACGGCCACCTATTGAATATTCAAATCAATTAAGAGTTATCATTTAGTTTATTAATTTGTTATCAACTTTTGGTACACGAACTATTCTAATAGTTTTTAAATGGTTGGGTAGGATAATGAATTATACATTAATTTAAGCAAATATGTCAATATAAGTCTTTGACATAAGATATATATTAATATCAAGGTTGCATTGGGGATTGGGTCTTTGAAACTTGATTAATCACTGAAAATATAAAGAAGATTATCATTAATCATCACATCACTATTATATCCACAGTGGATATAATAACAAGAACACAATATAATAACAAGAAACTGTTCCTGCAATCTTGAGTTATTCAGATTGTACATCGACGCAAAGTGTTTGGAAAAAACTAAATAAAATATGAAATAAAACTTTATTTTATCTTTTAATCTACTCCTTTCAACTTCTGACCTAGAGAAACTAGAGAAATTTGTTCAGTTAAAATGCAACATTGCGTATTTGTTTATTCCGCGCTAACTCATTGCAATTAAAATTATTTTTTTCGACATAACTTTAGGGGATAAAGAAAATGCATGGTTACCGACTATTTTCACATGTATAAACAACAAATGTGCGGAAATTACGTGAAAATAGCGGAATACCTCACTGCTTGTATAGGTAAATTTTGCTAACATGAATGTAACTGTCGAATGTAAACGCCGAAAGTCTGAAAGGAAGGCAAGTATTAAATGAAAATGATTCATTTATGGAAAAAAAGAAAACGATAAATTGCAGCAAATTTAGCTTCGCGATTTCAAGAATTTGGAAGAAAGAAAAGATAATAATCGTTAAAAGGAGGAATACTTACGTTTGAATGTAAATTATTTAATTGTAACCACATTTATGAAGATGGGTCAAAAAATAATTTCCACTGTATGTAAAATATTGTAGTCTAACTAACATGTTACAAAAATTTTGTATGTCTCTATATTTGCTTCTATTTTAGCCAAAGAACATATATAGCTCTCAAAATTTTTAAATTATAATATTTATATTTAGTATTAATAACTATTACTATTAATAACAAAATAAAAAGTAGAAAATGCTAAAAAATAGAAATCTTTTTTGTGTGTTGTACCATCAATACACAAAAAAGATTTCTAGAGATTTCTAAGACTATCTAGCTTCCTATTCTGAATATTTATATATAATTTGGCCAAAACTTATACGTTTCATAAAAACGATGTAGTCAGAAATTCTTTATAGCTTTATAATGAAATAAATATTTATTTTTCTTACGAAAGGTTTAGAAAATTCCAATTTCCTGGAGAAGGATGATGGTATAAATACATTTACAGGAACTGATGAAAGTTATATTTCCTTGGCCCAACCATGGAAAGAGAAAGTAACATTGGAAACTCCAGTTATATTTGGACTAGGCGATAATAGTAGTCATATATGTATAGAAAATAATTTAAAAAAAAAGTTATTTAAAATGTACGTAAATTGTACCAAAATAAATTTTTTTCCAAATTTTCTCTCATTTTATTTAATAATCTAAAATTTCTTCCAAGCGAAACCGTTTCAAGGTGCTGATCGTTACTAAATCTATGCAAACAAACTCGGATTGAATATTAATATATACTGTTGCAAGAAAATCAACACAACAATTATGAAATGGAAAAAGTAGAACCGAGTATAATACCTAATTGTGAAAAAATTATAATTTGACAGAAAAATAAAACTTTACACCGTCTACCGTGTTAGAATATTAAGTAAAGACAATCAAATTTATATTCCTTTTAAACATCTTGTATGTCACTCTATGCCCGTCAGTTTCCTCAATCTCGCAGTTGCCAGTTTTGAATAAAAGTGAGTACAATTTTGCAAGTCGATGCTTTATATAGAGATATCAATTAATATGTAGCTAAATATTGAAAATAAATTACGTTACTTTCCATAAATGAAAAATGAGGGGGAAAATTTTTTCTTCGCTAATCCGGTTTAGTGGAATGTAATTAAATAATTATTTTAAAATAAAATGGAATTTACATTTACCATTTTACATTTTCAATTCCATTTGTGAAACAGTAGAATTCAAAGTGACATGCTTTGTGTGTTCAATTTTTGTCGTCAAATTTTTCAGCCATGGGTTTAAAAAATGAAAAAAACACAAGATACTGGTATTTAATTACGACTTTTCCTTGAAAATTCGAGTAACTTGCATCAAACGACTACAGGACTTTACTTTGCCATACTTTTACATATTCTGACACAAATTTAGCTATTTTTCTTAAATATTCCAATACTTTCTTCCACAGTGTGTTTTGTTAAAATTATTACTTTTATCATATACATTTTTACGGAGATATCCTTTATGGAACTCTTTTCACTTACATTACCTTATGATAACTTCTGTATATAATCGTGTGGACACCATATCTTGATTACGTATGGAAGTGAGTCTGAGAAATGTAAAAGAAGGAAGAGATAAAATTAAATGTACTCATTTTTATGTACATTTACACTTCTTTTCATCAACGTGCCCTTGTTTTCCGATAATTCCATAAAAATAGCGTAATTCCAATAGTTTATTCGCATTTCACATTCATCGCATTGCATATTTTGCATATTAATTGTCCAACTATTTGTCATATTGATCTTTATTTAATCATCTTCTCCATCTCCTTTTCTGTAACTTCTTGATCAAAAAAAATAAACTTCCTGCTTTATTTATTTTGATTTCACTAATTATATTGTATTTATTACATTAATTAATAAGTTTCCTTTCATTATTTTCCACTCATTGAAATATCACAGGTTCTTGTTCAAATATGCTTGTGACGATAATATCACTGGATATAAATGTAATGTGCTATTTGGTATCTACTAATAAAATGTCATCATCTGCATAAATTATATATTAGATTAAGATACTTTCCATTAGTATAGCATATCTTAGTAACTCAAATAAGACTAAAGTACGCCATTATTATACCATGTCCTAATCAATCAATTTGTGTACAATTTTCAACAGATAGCTTAAACAATGATGGCTATATTATACAATAATTATATTAAGTACCACTATTTCATATTTATACTTATGTCACATAAATTGATCAGGATCCACCATTTTTAAAATATATCTTATAATAGTAAATGATTTTATTCTATAAAAAATCGTTCAATTAGTTTGTTATTGTAAGTTGTTTATTTCTTAAAGAAATTTATAAACTGTAATAATAATTTATTTTAAAGAATTATCCGTAGAAAACAGAATGCTTTTAAATGTACATTTTCACCGAAATTTTCAGCAATTCGTGATAGGCTTGGGAGAAAATTCCGGTATGTACAGAATAAATTGCATTATCCTTTCCTAAAAAGGTTTTATCCCCATTCACTATTTTGTGTTACGAAGTTAGAAAATTCAATCAATTGTACATATGTATATTATAGACATACCGTGACTATTGTATCAGGGTTTTTATTGATATCTTTCATTTGATAATATAAGTGCAGCAAAGTTAAACCACGTATACATACATATATTTGATGTAATTTTTTGTTCCTCCAAATTTCTCCAAATACTCTTTTGGTGATGTTCGATACATCAATATAAATGTATTTTAAATGAACTTCGACTGTAATGAAAAGGGACGAGATAACTAAAACCATTCGCCAATTTTTGAACTGAATATATTAAATGAAAACACTCTAAAAGAACGGATGCATGATACATGCAAGCACATAAATTTTCTGCTTTATTCGTTCACACTTTGACATTCGTTCACACTAGTGAAGTGAATAAAAACAATGACGAAAGACCTAATTTAAATATAGTTCAGATCAGAGAGTAAGATAAAAGGAGAAGATAATAATATGAAGACAGAATATTTTTTTTAAACTCTTGAGAACGAATATCAAATAGTGCTGTTTATTTCGAAATTGAGGGAATTCTGAAGTAAATGAACAATTTGGTTAATACTTATTTCGTACTTCACGTTGTAGAAGTAAAGTGATCGCAATAACGTACTGGGAATCGTGGATTATTTATCTAGGACACGATTCCCTTCATGAGCTTACGAAACCTATAGAACTAAGGACGTATCTGAGAGCTAGATGTATATGTCAGTAAATAGCATGTACAATAAATTTAAAATAAATTGCTTCCAAAAAACTTCAACTTACTGAAACGCATAATCTAGGAATAGACTTACAAAACATAGTCTTCCTTATGTGACGTTAATCATTTTAAACTTTTTGATAGCAATTACATTTTGTAAAAGCTTATAAATATATCCCATATTACTTTATATGGTATCACCATTCCGCTCTTGAAAGGATTTTTAGATTCGATTATATGGCTTTTGAAATGAACCCGAACTAAAAAATTCATTTGTTTATATTCTTTATTACGTATCCGTAACGAACATGAATATGACATAGCACAACTGCGAGGTAATCAAATCTTTGTTTAGTTCATGCAGAAATTCTACTTCGTAAAGCATCATGTAAAAATTTAAATACGATTTGAAAATATTTTTTTAAAAACATTTAATTTTTAAAATTCTTATCACTATTTGCATAATTTAAAATAACAATACAAATAAATACACGTCTTCTTAAATTGAAAACACCTACTTCATGTTATGCTTACGTTCAGTAAATGTTTAGTTCACCTTATGCAATGTGTCGTTGAAATGAGGAGTAATCATAAAGTGAGGAGGGAATAAAAACTTACGAGGATATATACATCAGTGATCAAATGATAAAGGTATAACAATATTCTGAAAAAACAAGACGTCATATTTCTAAATTCAATATTGAGTGACGAATGTACTTTATTATCTACCCTGACTTTGTTTTATTCGCTCACAGTTTCTAAGTGTTCGTAAAATTTGTAAAAGTAATTTTTTTTATATTGAAACATTTTACGTTACTGCTTCTCTGAGGTTACAATATTATTTTTTGTTATTTTACTATATGGCGCTCTTTATTAATTTTGCCAGATATATTCAAGAAGTGTTTAAAACCAGATATCGTTAAAAATAATTACACGTTTATTAATTGAACTATAAGTTTATTTATGTCATTATTTTTATTAAAATAACAAACATTTAACAAGTGATACATTTTAAGTTTTGCTTAATATTTTTAACCTTGGTTCATCGCCATACATGATTGAACTATATTAAATTAATTAACATAATTTCCTCAAAATCACGATACCCAAAGTATAGTAATTAACTCCATAGTATTACATATACGAATTAATAGCAACGTTCTTTAAATATTACGTGGTAATTTATAAGCATGTATTACTTTTATTTTTCATTACACAAGTAGAATGAAAAGTGTGTTTCAATAAAATTTATTATTTTGTGTATTTTATATTAATGGTACTTATTGCTCACAAAAAAGAAAACTTTTTTAATTTACTTTTCATTGATGTATTTGATCGCAAAATCACATAATTCGGTTGCCTTTGTTGCAAAAAGGTTGAACAATAATATGTAATAAAAATGAGCGCAAAAGTTCTCATGGAGAAACCGACTTTTCCCCTTTGTAACCTCGAATAAACAATAGCTTTATTAACACTGCCGGTTCAGTGTCTATAAAGGACAACGAGACCAGCAGTCAAACATAATCAAAATTCATTTCTGGCTGGCGGGCCGCAGCAAAGAAATTAATTTCGAATCGAATTGCGGCTCACGCCGAAATTAAAATATTCGCTACTTCTCCCCCGGCTGACCGTGCCTCGCTCATCACAAAAGCAATTTGTTTTTTCATTCGAAGCGAATCGCCTCGCAGGCCAGAAACAATAAGTCGAAAATATACGACGACGGAGGAAGGTATCTGGAAAGTGTTTAAGGGCGGACTAAACGCACACCGATTAATCACCTTTTGTGCCCCACCAACGGGATATAATAAAAGTGGCCCCACTCGCAGCGACCGGCGGGCGACTTTGTGACTTCGTGCAAATGAGATTTTAAACGCAGTTAGGCCGAGTTTCACAGTATTTACACTTTTTTCAATCAACCCTTAAAGGACGAGAAAATTGAGCCAAGTTTGGCGAGCGCCGCCGATACGGCGAGCGGGTCAAGTTGGGGAATGCGACGGTGAGGCCTAATGAAAACATAAATTGACGTCTAATTTTTTCAACAGACTGTGCCCAATTGTTTGTAGCTGAAAAGTTTTTAAGAGACCTTTGATAGCGGATACTACCGTAATTGAAGTAGCGTGTTAAGAGGTATTTTTTCTAAGTACATGTTGTGCTAAATTGTATGCTAGTAAGTAAGGGAGGAAGGAATAAATTAGAAACACAATTATGATGAATAAGTATGTATAGTAATATAATATGATGAATAAGTATGTATATAATGAATAAGTATGTATAGTATTGACACTTAACAAATTATGTTGCACTTTTAAAAATGTATCACTATTTAATTGACGCATATAATTCATTTATGTCAAACATTATAGCCATTGAGAAAAGCGAAAAGACACCTGAACTTGAATTAAAACATGAAAAGGAATTTATGTTAATAACATGTTGATAATAATTATTATAGTAATTAATATTTTAGTATTGTATCAACACAACCGTTATGTCGTTCATGAAGATAGTTATTGCTGCGATATACGCAGCTAATCTAGTTAATCATATCCACCAAACTATTACACTATATTCTATTTAAAGTAGTATTATTGGAACATAATAATGACTAACAGTTTTAATATATAAATCTTGAAATAAATAAAATTAGTTCTAATAATTATTTTTGTAAAATATTAAATAATGTTAGAAGGGCAAGATCTGAGCATAAAAATAAAAAAGCCGTTAAGGTAAAAATACAAATAAAATTTATTAGACGATTAGACATAAAAAGTGGTTTATTTAGGCGAAAAAGTGGCTCAAAAAGTTGATTTAGAGTACTCACATAGTATGCAATGTGTTTACTTTCTTTTTCTATTCCATTTTCGTTCATTTGTGCTGTGTTGGAGAACTTCATGAATTTCGAAAAGGTTATTTATTTGTTTAACTTCATAATTTCGACACGTTCGTCTGTTGGTCAATCCAACTGTGCGTCAAAGCGGTTTACTAGTAGATTATAAGTGTTATAAAGCTCAAATATGGCAAGGTTATATCTATTTATAATGCTTACATTAGGAAATAAAATCTTTAAAAAAATGTATAGGATATCCCCTTGCTTGTAAAGCGTGGGTGATTTTTTCATCGTTTCCTCATTGTTTAAGTTATCATTGAATAGATCTGTTAAAAATATTGGGGGTATGTCATGACACGTTTTCCGATATGGGCATTCGTTTACAATATATTAAGCTCATTTTTTTAGTCACCTTTGGAAAAGTATTCACAATAGTAATATATATATATATATATATATATATATATATATATATATATATATGTATATATATAAATGAAAGAAAAATTATCACAACTATTAGTTTTATTAGTTTACGAGAAATCATTAACCGATTTATGTCATACGTATATATGAGTTTGTAAAAGGTTTATTGAAACTCCAAAGTAGTGTCTTAAATCAATTGCAAAAATAGTATTGCATTTTAAAATACATATTTATTTTCTGCCAAAGACTTGCTCTATGTTATATTTACTCTATGTTGTATTTACTCTATGTTATATATACTCTATGTTATATTTACACGGTGAGAAATAATATCATTTAAATAAGTAACACGTTTTTAAGAATGTGTTAGACATAGTAGTCCATATATTTGCATTCCGAAAAACTAATACTTGTAAATATTTTAACACAATTACTGTGTACCCTATGTTTATAATGTACTATATTTATAAAAGCCTAAATGTATACGGAACCCTCGTGAAGCGAGTTTACCTTGTATTTGAAAAGTTATTTACTTTTATATCGCGTAGCTAAGAAAAATCTTTTGGGGTGCTCTGATAGGAGACTTGTAAACTCACGATAGTATGTAAATATGATGTATCATTAAATATTTGATATTCTTTTATATTAGTTGTACTTTACATATTTTCATACAAATATTACTTATTATATTAAATATTTGTTCATCGTAATTTTATGTGTATATATATATATATATATATATATATATATGTATACATACCCATAAATAATTATTAATAATAGGTATAGTAATAGTAAAGTGTTATATGAATACTTTCTCTTCATGTTACTGTTTTATTTTCGCCATTGATGGTTCACATGAAAGGGGTTGCAACCAATTTCAACTTTATTTAGAATAAATTCTTGAGTGAGAATAATCAGTAGACTCTTATAAAGCATGTGGTTTAGTAAAAATCTGTTGTTTATTCTCAATTGCCTGAAGACTTAAATGAGGGTATTGTTTAAAAAAAATTACAAAATAAATAGTCCAAGTAACTAATATTGAAGGATGTTTTTAAAAAAATACAAGACAATGTGGTTGCAAAATAACAAAGTACTTATATATATTTTTTAACAAGCACGAAGTTATTGCAAATTTGCATACCAGTGGAATAAACACAGGAAGTAAATCAGATTGGAAGAAGCAATCCAACTAACACACTCAATGCACTGGTTTTGATCAACTAGTTTAGAGAAAAGTGGTTTTTAAACAAAAATGAATTTTAAACCAAATTAAAGTCACTTATTACAGCATCAAAAATAATTACCTTTCCATTAAGGTATTTAAAACAAAATTAATACGATAACCTAGTTTGCCTGTCAACAAAAAAAATAAGTTGCCAGAGATTATTTTATTAAAAATACTTTTTAGGATTATTTGTTCTTTTCTTTTTTCAAATTCCTATAATTTTTACGCAAAGAATAGCACTTATTTCTAACTGAAACGAACCATTGAAGCATAGAAATAAATTTTACTAAATTTCTGATGTCCATATTGTCAAAATGAAAAGTGTTTTTATATTTGGTAAAGTAACAGAGCCTCATTTTTTAGTTAGGGGGAATATTATGCCTAATTAGAATAAAAAAATGATTAACAATAAAATCAAATTACAACCCTTTCTATTTTTTATTCATATTATTTCGATTACTCACCAAAAAAGGATTTTTTTTAAATAAAGAGTTTATGCAATGGTTTTATGCAGAAAATGTAACCACTGGAGAAACGGAAAAAAATTAATGATTTTATATTTTATATTTTTATATATATGATTTTTTTAAATCGCTTTATCTATCCCTGATTTATAAAAAATCCTATTGGTAGTCTTGGAGAACATAGGTCTCCATTTTCCTCATTACTTTCCTATGTAATTCCATATATTTCCTATAAATTTCCATTACTTTCCTACGAAATTATTATTATATACCTAATTAGATGTTGCTATTGAATTGCTTTCACCTATCTTATTTTTCTCTAGCAAGAGAATAGCTATGGTTGAAAATTATAGGTTAGAAATACTTTTCGTTCAAAATATTTGCGATTTACTGAAAATTTATCGAAAATTTCGTTAAAAATCTGATTAGTAGTCATATAAAATCAACATTTACTCGATATATAGGGAAAATTCTAAATCTTCATAGGATACGATAGTGCAATACAGGATACGGCTTTTATACACGTAACTAACCGTAGAAGCGTGTGATGGCGTAGCGTTGGGTCGCTACGTGCGGGTAACGCGTAGAGGCTGGCTACTGAGTAGAATGTATGCAGTGACAAATCTCGCACGTTCACTGAAACCCGACGAAGACCCGAAATAATAGACTGTCCGCTAATAGCCTTTTACTTTGATTATGCTCAAACTGTTCCATAGGTTGCTTAAAACTTACGTAGAATAAAATAACCATGCATTTAAGAGTCATATTTAAAATTAGGAAAATATTATTAATGAGTATTTCTTTAAGAGAGGAAGCTAATTTATGATAACTGTATAGATAAAAACTGACAGATGCATGCATGGGCGTATGTATATATATATATATATATATATATATATATATATATATATATATATATATATATATATGATGAAGTTAAAATCTTTGAACTAACAGTTCCCACACTTAAATGTTATTTTCTTAAAAAAATTAAGTACTCACTTTATACTCAAATTACTTGCTACAGTTATTTAAACTTAAAATTTTTAAGTTTATGTTACTCTATAATTTTGTTATAAAAAATACCCTGAACCTACAGTGATAGATTTCTTATTTTGAGCATACCAATTTGTTTGAATCCAATTTATTTTCCAAATAATGTTATGTGGGTGACGTCAGAGATATTGTACTATGTTATTTTAGCTTGAGTGTATAGAACATGCCAAACTGCATATTTGGTTTTTATATAATTAATACAATGGTATAAACTGCATTTCCGATGTGTCAAATCTTTTAATTCGACGTAAACGTACGTACTCCTATCCTTTTATATCCGCCCTAGGAATTGTTTCACTTTAAATCCTTACATATAAATTCTGAAATATTTTCAAACCTTATGCCACCAAGACGCTGATGTCGAAAATATGGGCGAGATGAAAAAAAAAATTATTACTAAGCAATTGCCTATTAATGCGGCTCACTAACGTAGGGATGGGGTCGCTTGAAGAATGATTACGGATCAATGGCCCAGTCTGTTTTATTGCGGGATCTCTTTCAATGTTCAAACGCTACTTTACTGCATTGCATGTTATTCTGCGACATTCGGCTCGTATTTCACGCAATACACTTTACACTGTTCCCTTGCTTTTTGAATTTCCCTCAATCAATATTGAACTGAACGACGAATGTGCGTAAGTGTATATGTGTGAGTATTAAAATTGTTTGCTGAAAAGGAATCAAAAGTAATTATGATTAAAGTAGCTTTTTTGACATTGTTTTCATTTTTTAAGAGCAGAATCGTCGCATAGAATTGTTGGTGAATATAATTTTGATTGAAAACACTTTTTTTTTAAATTGTTCTTTTTATTTCCAACTCAACGGCGAAATTGCATGAAAGTAATCGAAAGTAATTAATATTGAAAATAGATTTTTAATATAGTTTTTATTTTTTTCTTCTCACTAATAAATAACATATCGGTGCATATGAAATTTTATTTGGATCTACTCTTTATAGAGAAATGTATTTAATCCATTTATTATATGCAGTTCAACTTTGGAATATTAGAGAAACCTTTTTTTAGTTTTTGACATGAAAACTTTTTTAGTCGCACCATAAGCACTTCTTCTTAACAGTGAAGGTAACTGGACCGTCACGGTCAGGTCGGTTATGCTCGGCTCGGTTCATTGTTCGGGTAAACTCGATATCTTTTTGCATCGGCCAAGTGCAATGTCTATCACGGAATACATCGTTTTAGGAATTATGTTTAATTTTAAAATTGTTACTGACTCGACGAAATAATAAATATCACATCATATCAATGTAATATATATATATATATATATATATATATATATATATATATATATATATATATATATATATATATATTTCAAGCATAAACCAGTGTATTTTTTTTCATTCGTAGAAATAATTTATCTGCATGGAATACTGATAATTATGTTTATAACGGGATATGACACCGTTTAATTTTCAATCATTTTTAAGGTTTCTAGTCTCAAAAGGAAAAAAGGAACCCACCAGGAAAAAAAGGATGATTACCCACCTTTCCGTCTGTCTTTTCCCTTATTATAGAAATTTTGGTCATAAATAGTAGAAATTTGAAATTTAGCATAGTATTTTAATTTAATTATATCGCAATAGAAAATGAACAAACATATTTCTAGAAAAATTTAGACAAACTATTTTTTTCAAATAATCTCTCTTTTTTTCAAATAATGTTAGTAATTGTAAATAGTTTAATATAGTACACTATATATTTTTCAATATTTATGTGTGCCCAAACGTATGCGGAAACTTTGTAGGACACGCTTTACTTGTACTTAACATGCTTTATTTTCTTTATTCGAGAATTTAATGTCATTCAAAATTAAAATAAACAAAAAATTGATCCTTTATAAAAAGAATAAAGATTTACAGTCAATTTCAATTATTTATTCAAAAATATTGATATATATATAAATTAAATATTTATTAAAAATAGCTGTTTATAATTTGAAGACATTGTAACAGTCATAAAATGAATAAAAAACTGGATTGACAACATAATGCTTACTTGGAAATTTAGAAAAAAAGTAAGTTTATAATCATTAATATAATTAAAATGAAAAGGAGAAAAGTTATTGTGGGATGAAAGTTAGATATTATCAGACGGATATGGATATGATAATATTCACAATATTTGATGCATGTGTCCATATTAAAAACAATAAGTGAAATAATTTTAGGATCACCTATTTAAAAAAAGGTTATTTCCAGCAAAATGCAATTTAAAGTTCAGGTACCAGTAAAAAATTTAGAAGATAAAAAAATTAATTTTTAATCTCATCTCTAAATATTCACGATATCACAATAAAATATTTTTGATAAACCATGTGAATATGTATATATGCATTTCACACAAATCATTTATTTTAGTATTTTATGAATCTTAGAACATTTGCCGTAGAACAAATATTATATTGATTTATATAAAAAATATGCAACAAACTATATTTCCTGAAATAATTTCGAAAGGATATATATATTTTATTTTTATATCCCCATAGAGTAGAAATTGTAATTAGGTTTGTTCCTAGTATGTGAAAATAGTCTATCTTCAAAAAAGTCCACATCGATCAAATCGTGACAATCTGCTATATAAATATTTGGATTAAGTTTTAAGTAAATGACGTAACTAGAAATTTAAATATATATTAAATACACTGATCGTGCATTTCGTTTACTTAGAGAGTACAGTGCTTTTATATTATTAATCTAGAAAGCTTGAATTTTTCTGTTCAGAATTTTTTCTCTATTTTTTACGTATTGTCAGGGACTGATGTTACCTAGTTCACGATGTCTCACCATCTCCCACTCTGCTTGACGTCAGCCTGGTGCACTCGTGCAAGGGGCTACCCACATTAAAATTTATCTAATCAGATGCGATGGAAAGACTAGATCAGATATGCTGTGGGCAGACCCGCACTCTGCACTCAGCATGACAAGACGCTTTATGAAGCTCTCGTTATGCTGTGAAACATAATTAAAAAAATTGAGGATACAAGATTGTAAGATGCTACTCGATATCTATTTCTTTAGTATATGGAGATATTAGTCCAAACTCAAGTCCAGGATATTCCAAATAGTCTTATTCAGGGTATATATCTTTTCCTTCTCGGAGACATATATAATTATTCTTAGAATTCATCAACGATGAATTAAATACAGCTAAAAGAAATATGCATCTGTATATGAGAAAAACACAAACCTTCTATCTGAAGACAGCATACGCATTAATAATATATAGAAAAATATGTACACGGTAAACACAAAACATTTGCCTGTTGAGATTACCTTCATTTCACATGGACTTTTACTCTTTTCATTTGCTCTGTGAAAGCACAGGCTCCAGTTCTAAACTTTAAAACGCAACGACATTATGAAAACAATAACGGCACAGCGAAAGCTCCACGTCGCTCGCCATCGGATGCAACAAGCGAGAAACAAAGCTTACGTTACGTTCAATAGGATTGTGAAACGCTGCGAGGGGAGTGAAGCGGGAAAGGGAGGGATGAGTGGACGTCGCTACGGTGCTTGCTAGCGATTTACTCTCAAATTTTCTGTCCTGCTGGCATTTGAATGGGTGTGGCCTTTTATAGTTGGTTACTGCACTTTCATGTCTTTATAAAGATAATTGAACATGTAAACACACTATATTATTATCTGTAAAGAATCATCTTAAAAGTTGAGGAATAAATGTGAGAACCTCACATGAAAAAAAGTTATGATGGTTACAAAATTAGGATCTGGAATACGTAAAGCAATATAAGACAAATGGCTTAAAATATTTGTAGGCTGAGACTTTTTTTAAAGTCTATATCGAGTATTTAATGGTATTTGGACTTTGCTATTGTTTTGATTGTCTCTTTCAATACTAAAACATAATGAACATATATATATATATATATATATATATATATATATATATATATATATATATATATATATATATATATATATATATATATATATATGTATATATGTGTGTGTGTGGTTAAGTGTATAATTTTATTTATATCTCATGATAGATAATAAATGAATATAATCATAAATTTGTACATAATATTACATACCTCCAAAAACCCTGGTTCAAAACGTACACCTTTATAACAGCCTTATAAATTAATTCAGTCGTTAAATCAAAAAAATTTTAATTTCATACGATATTTAATTTCCAGGATGCATATAAACCTTAAGAATTTTGCCCAAAATCCCAAAATGGATTCTAATAAGTTTATATTCTCAGAACTTTCTGTATTTGTTTTAAGTCGAGTATTATAAACACAAAATTAAGAATGAAAAATTAGGAGTTGAAATTTCATTGAAACGGGAACAATTTTTCTTTTTAATTTAATATTGAAATGAGGAATTATAATAAACAAAAATGTTTCCAGTAAACTGGGTCGAATAGAATTACTTGCCCTCATCGACAAATTGGTATATATTTTTGAAGGTTGTCATTCAAAATGGCATAACGAGAGCAATTCCCGGCGAGAAAATGGTACGTCCTTCCTCTTTAGTTGATGTTACGTCCTTCCTCTTTAGTGAAACCAGAATTTTAATATTTATTGTGTACATCTATTATATAGATGGCTAAGTCTTGAAAACAACAACTGTTTAAGCTTTACGTAACACAAAATAAAATGCTTGATTTAGGTAACTTTGAAAAACTAATTATTAAGGAATTTAACGTGTTTGAATCATCTATGTTATACTATTCTAAAAGGAAAACCTCTCATATATAACACATTTAACCGTTTTAGTGCCATGGTTTTTTAGTCATATATACTTAAAAATGCCAAAGAAATCTTTTATTTTTGGTCTTATTCACCCTTGCCTCGAAGAAAACTGTATCCCTTCCAAAAAATATACAATTTTAATAATTTTTTCGGTGTATTCTTAATAAAAACTTATACAAGGATAATAAAATACAAAGAAAATTATGGAAATATATATTGTGAACAAAAATTATAACAAAACTGAAATCAAGGTCACATCGTATTTTCGCAGTCCGGTATATCCTCCGTATCAGCAAAATAATTGTTATCGTCACTATTACCACTATCACTCAAAATTTGCATTACGCCAAATTGTGAGCACACCACAATGTCACTCCCGCTATCATTTTCTTCACAACTTGAAAAACGACAATTTTTACTCGAATTATTTTCGTATTCCGACATTATGGGTTAAAAATTTTCATTTTCTGTATCCTTTTTATTTTGTAATTACTAATAATATTATAATTTGAAATTTATGTAACACGTAGAAAGACAACAAATTAGTAATGCGTGCAAGCGACCTCCCCTACCGCGCGCTAAACAGTAACTGATTTCGCGAGCGCCATCGTGCTCGTGGCAAATTTAGTTAGTACGCGCACGAGCGGGATGATGCTAGTCGGCACTCAAACGGTTAAAAGAGGTACGCATATCACCACCATTCTGCTAGCAACAGAGCAAAATTAATTTGAAAACCGAATATAGTACAAATGAAGTTTTCCCGTTACTACCAAATTCATATTTTTTTCTTAAGTTTATTGCGCGTATCGCATTTTGAATTATAATTTAGATTTTTGCTCAAAAAATGTCTAATGTTACTTAATTATACAGAAACAATAACAAAATAACTAAGCCCACAATATGACAGGTGTGATGCGATTTGTCATTTATGCATGGCAATCATGATGTGCCATGCCACTTGCCACATGCCACTTTCACATAACACACATGTTAATCGTATTCATAATCTGTTTTGAATGCAAAAAAAAATATGAAATCAATTTATCTACAACAAGCTGGAGTTTATATTTACTTTAAACTTAAACTGAATTAAATAAAAATGTTATGTCTATATCCTTTATTAGTTAAAATTAGTATTACAAAAAAACATAAATTTAAAAATAGAATATTTTTATTTTTATGATATTTATATTATATGATGATTGTGACGACATTTTTTTAATGTTGATCACAAAATAAAGAATAAACAATTTTTTTACTAAAGTTTAAAAAAATTAATTTTCTCGAATCTACTTTTAAAATTTAAATTTTACGGGAAAAAGATAGAGAAAGAAGAAATATGAATTATTATTGAAAAAAACTAATGTTTTGTTTTCAAATAGCAAATCTAAAAAATAGATTTGTATTAAATTTCTATGCAAATCCGAGTATAAAACAAAGTAAAAACTAATTTATTTTCTTAGTCACATTCCGTCATTGATTCCTAAGCTATAGAATGTATTATCCATAAAAGTTGACTTTTTAGGTTTTCTTTTTCAAAGCCTTTTTAGTTTTTCATTCCAATTTTTTGCCTGTACGCTCCGTCAAGTTTATACGCATATCATTATCGAATTAAATCCTCTGACATGCGAGGACGCCTGTTTTGTTGTTTCATTGCTATGCAAAAAATAGAGATATACATATATATTATTATATATATGTATATCTCTTATTATATATATTTAACACATTTAAAAAAGCCGAAGTAAACAGAAACGTTGACTTTTCAATATAGTATATTTACAAGGCAGAAATAAGCAGAGGTATGGACTATATATATATATTTGTATATATATATATATATATATATATATATATATATATATATATATATATATATATATACTTGATTTTTTTCAAGATTACTATGATTATTATAATAATTCTCTTAATACACCCATTATAATTTTTAGATAAAAGTTCACTGCATGACCATATATTATGCATTTTAATACTTAGTAAACTATTTCGAATACCTAGACAGAAAAATAAGAAATTAAAATTAATACGTTTAAGTTTTTAATGAAGACCATAAATTGCGAAGAATCATCTGCTCTATTAGTTTTCTTGGAGCTGAATTTTTCTCAATTCGAAAAAAGGAGAGAATTATCAGAAATAAAATTTTCGAAACATAAATTTTTTCAAACCTCCGAAGTATATATAACGACTTAAGAAAAAAACCGTGGGGATCAGTGAATTTAAAAAACCAGTGTTTGACATGAAAATTAATTAATCAAACTTTCATTTAAATAATTGTTCTAAATTTATTAATTTCTAAACCTGTTTGATGAAAAGAATAAACTTATGGTAAAAGCTATTATACACTTCTAATAATATAGTAGTTTATTTAAAAAATAAGGAAAGATTGAGATAATTACTGATTTGACTCACGAAATTCGGTTTAAAAAAGTATAAACAGAAGTTCAAAAACATTTTCTAAGACGATTTTGTATATTTTAGAAATCGCACCCCCACTCTATATAATTTCTTGATTACTGAACAAATATTATTTCCAAAAGAGTATTATTCATTTAATTATATAATATAGGCCATATTTATATACAATTTCACCAAGTCACGTTAAATAATTAAGGAGTAAAAGTGAAAGAAGCTAACACAATTGACATTTGTGATATTAAATTAATAATAATTATACTAAAAAAATTATATCATAAATTAGAATTACTAAATATATAGGTAGCTAGTGAGATTCGATGTACAAAACTGACACAATTTTATATAAAACACACACAGCATATATTTTTATTAATAATATTTTGCTTTACATAAAAGTATTTATTACAGAGAAATGCTGAAAATGAAATTTCCAATAAACTACTTCACTCATTTTTTCACCAATGTCGCGACCGAATAATCGAATGTCTTCGATATTATATATAAAGAAACTAAGATACGGTTTCGCTTAATTTATAAATACATAAGGAGTCGTATAATAAACTTGGACGACGTAAAAGTTCAACGAGACAACAATCGAGAGACACAAAAACTAGGCGAAAAACATTGCAAACTTTTCCCATTTAGCGACAGTTGAGACTTTTATTATGACTGCAATAAATAAGTCTTAAATTAATTTGAATAAACGTGAATAATCGTTTTCGTTCCGCAATTTCATTTAGGGACGTTTAACATAATATATTAAATTAAGTGAAACAGATATAATATTTCAATAAACAGGGACCAGAATGTTAACATCTTCCTTAAACTGTATATTATGACCTGGGTCAGGTTATTTCTGTGAAGCTAAACCATCGTATAGAGCTATAATATCACCAATTCCCATCAGAAAGACCCAAAAAACTTATAGCCTTATTACATTTGAATACGTTAGATTCCGAACAGAGGTGTTGAATATACAATATTATTTTATCGTTTTCCAACGGACCACTTTTCAGAAACGAAATGAACCGGGGGGCGGCAAGTTATGAATATTTTATGAGACAGAAATTGATTACGATTGTTAAATTGTAAGAGTTTTTCCGTTTCTCGCCTTTTTTTCTTCTTTTTCTTATTCTCCCTCATTGTGCTCTTCAAAGGAAGCAGAGGTTCTTTAGGCCGCACGGGGGCGCGACGGCGCGTCGATGCCGCGCCTACATTCGTTCGATTTTATATTTAAAGTTTATTATATTGTTATGGTTGAAATATTACGCCGTGCACTCAAGTATTGAATTCCTTATTGCCCTATTATTATGTGGGGTGCTCGTATAGATGATTATAAGTAGTATTTTGTGGGTTATTTTAAGTTTATTATGTTTACGCAGGAGTATATTTATTTTCTTTTAATTTGACGGAGCTGAGCGTTTTGATTTATAAATTAGTTTTAAAAAAAGTATAGAAAATTGGTCATCTTCTAAATATTAGAGATATATTTGTTTCGAAATTTGAATGTACCTATTGTGTTATACTTTACACTACCATTTATATTTATGGTAATATAGTTAGTGTCGGTATATATTTGTATTAAAATTCTTTTAGGTTGTTGTCGTATAAGATAGTATATTACTTCAGGGAACATTTATAATTTTCTTTAGTAGGAATAATTAGTATTTGACTATATGGTAGCAATAACTGGAATTTGACTATTTGGCTTATATTAATATGATAGAAATAAGCTAATTAATTCTTCCTAAGGAAGCCTTATACGACCTGAGTAATATTTGATTGTTATTGTGCAAATATAATTAAATGAGCCACATTGTGATACCTATTGTGTGAAAATAAACTGTAATAACTATTACGGAAATTAAATTTAACAAAACATTATAAATATATATTTTTCAAAATAAAACAATACAAATAGTTGTTAGATGCAATAGTTGTCAGATTCGTTTAAAAATAAAGTTTCTTGTTTGCCCCATTATACTAGCATTCCAACGTCCGTCCTATTTTTTTATCTCTTCTACTACCCAAAACTACCTTTCGTCTTTTTTTTCGTCATAATTTCAACGTTAAAAAGATGAATTTGAGAAGAACATATAAAAATTCAGGTTTTATATGAGTATCTATACCTATTTGATAGTTCACATAAAATATATGTTTTTTTAAACTTAAGAACGTTGTAACACTAATCACTAAAGTTTTGACAAAATTTTCTTGATTATTGTCCAAAATTTTGCAATAATATTTTTGAATGAAATTTATATTTCCGCTTAAATTGTTCGTTGTACGAAGGTGTTTAATATATTTTGTTCTTTTTCTTATATTACATTTATTTTTACTTAATTATAAAAATTCTTAAACGAAAAAGAGTATTCATTTTCAATATTGGTATTTAAAAAAACTCTCAAGTATTAGTAGAACTCGTTCTACGAAGATACTGTACGTACTTAAATACTTACAATTATTTTACGTAGTATTTTTATTAACTTATTTAAACGTTAACTTTTGACAACGTATACATATCCTTATGCAATTTTCTACATCAAGCTGTCTCTGAGCAAAACGGCTGAGACAGACAGACGGACGAACACGTAAGTGATCTTATAAGAGTTCCTATTGAGATACGGATCCTAAAACTAAGAGAATTGAATAAAATTACCCAAAGTGCCTTCTCATCATAGGCTTGTATAAATAATTGAAAACTAAAAACAATTGTCCCTAATTTTCACTGCTTATAATTAACAAGAATTAAATGTTGGCAATGACGGTAAACTATAATTAAACTATTAGTGAATAATATAATTAAACCATCCAATTTACGTCATATTTTTTGGTGAAAGTTACCGTTAAGTTTGCCAATGTGATGTAATGTTTTGGTATTAAATTTTTATTTTAAGAAACATTATATTTAGAACGAATTTACCATTTTGAAAAAAAAAAGATAATTCGCCGAAATTCAAAAATTCTCAATTTCAAGGAATCTTTCGGAGACATTTGTGAAAATGTTTCTCTAACATTGTTTGTTCATGTGAGTTTTATTCGACTAACAAGTTGTGTTGACCTTTCGTAAAAGTGTAGTACGTGTAATAATTTTAAACAAAAAATTGAATTTTTAGTGGTATATTAAAAAATAAATATAAAGAAACAAATAAGTACGAGTAAAATATTTTTTTTGGTTTATTTGATTGGTTGCCTAGATATGTTAAATGTATTAATTCAAGTGCATTTTGAATTGAAGTATATAGTGAATATCAATATAATGATTTTCTTAAACAGTTTTTATTTATGCAGTTAGAAAATTAGCAGTACAGGGACCATTAAAATGTAGTTTTATATTTCCAATTATATTTTAAAAGATAAATATCTTCTGTGATATCCGTTGATGAATTTTGTTGTCATATAGTCCATACTATATGACAACAAAATCCATACCCGAATTTTATTTATTGATAGGGAAACATATTAAAATATATTTTTTACTATTTCCTTCTGTGAAATTTTATCAGAATCGTTCTTAAGCGGAACGAATAATAAACAATAATTAAAATAATTTTAAAGAAACCAAAGGTTTCTTTATTTATACGCAGAGAACGACAATAAATTGGACCTGGCGGAAAGGTAATAATTAAATAAAATACAATTTGGAAACAATTGTATTGTCTTTTACGAAGTCTGTTCTTAAATGGGTACCTACATATAGAAAGCATATTGATCCAATCTACAAAATAAGGCTACTATAATTAATAGATTTTTTTTCGTCTATACAGTGCTCTCAGGCATTTTACCGTACGTGCACATTACGCACCGCGCAATTTCTTTAAAGTAATAGAATGCGCAACGCACCTAACTTATTAGGACTTGGGTTACGGGCGTAATTTGACAGAAAGAAAAATGTAATCGGTAACTGTTTTTCTTAAGTATTCTTTATATAGAAATTCTGCCTCCGATAACGAAACCTTTGAAAATAGTTTTGATTGAAAAAATGGAAAATATTTCATTGTGGAAAATAAAATTATTTCTCCGTAATAAAGGTCTTATTAAAAAAAATGTTAGAGATTATTTACGTTTTCTTTTTCCAGCTAGTTTTCTAAATCGAAAAAGTTTTTTTAATCCTTTCAAGGCTAATATAAAACTTAGTTTTTTTAAGAACACATTTCGTGGATTTTTCTTAACTACGAAACCAAATTGAATGTATAAATTCAAGATTCATGAGTTATAATTTAATAAATTATTAATAGTTGAAGTAGAAATGAAATAGCCGTGACCACTTTTCTACCTTAGGAATTACATAGTCTTCTAGAAGAATAAAGAAGGCAGCAGTACGGGTAGGTCATCTTGAACAATTCGGACATATCACATCGACTGTAACAATTATTTTAACTCGCATTGATTCCTAATTCATAAAAATCCTTCCTTTATGTGACATATTCGTTTTAAAACCCAAATATCTAAACTAAACTCTTTAAATTTCTTATATTAATTCAGTTTTCTCGAGCAATGATTTTTCTTATTTAGCACTTTTTTCCTTCACCCTTGTCTAAGCATTGATTCTTAGCAATATAATTTATAGTAGGTATATAGTAGTATATATAATTTATAGTAGGTCAGACGACTACTCAGTACTTTTCTTCTTAAAAGCAAAAGAAAGGAATTTATATTTGAAAAGAATATTTCAACAAAGACTAAAATTAAATATAAATATAAAAAAAGCAATAACACCAGCGGGATAATACTATTTAGACTTTTTATATTATTTACTATTTTGCAATAGCTACAAAAATTTATGAGTATTAAGAACTTAATATTTAGACCTTTCTAATATAATGAACTGAAAAGAACAAGCATTAAATTCCTTTTAAATCGAGATCATTACCCAAAACAGTATACCGGAAAATTCGCAGTTTTTCTCCTTAATTTCACCTTCGTGCACTCCACGGCAATCAAATGAAACAAGTAATTTTATTAAACGACTTTTCCAAGTTTAGTGACGTAATTGGAGGACAACTCGGACGCGGCACATTATTAAATTCGTCCGCTGACAACGAGGAGCGCTGGGACTGAAATATGTTAAGGAAAAATGTAAAAAAAAAACTTTTTCAGTGTTTTTATTATACCCGGTCCATACTCAACTTGACAAATATTATGGAGAAAAATTTTCTAAATTATTTGTCTTTATACAATGTTGTCGATGAAATAAAACAAGTTTGTGATTATTTTAATTCAACAATTTAACAAATATGAAAAACAAGTTTGTGATTGTTTTTTTTAAAGTCAAATAACCTCAGATCTGCACACGTGTAATTAAAATGTTATATATTTTTTGTTCCTCATTCAATAGGGGATTTTCATAGCAATCTCAATATTTATTGTTTTTTTTTTAAATTATAAACACATTTATCTTGTTTTTTAAATGTAAACGATAAGAAGTTTTAATCGATTTCTAAATAAAACACCTATCTTAATCTTAACGTACAACTGATTCGCTTAAGTTTCTAGACAATTACCTTAAAGGGCAGCTTCATATGTTTACGCTTGGTACACAAAACGGAGCGTCTTTATGTTGTAAAATTTTCAACATTTCTGAAAATTAAATCAGTTTTTAATATAGAAAATAATCATACTCATAAACTATTCTACTACGATAAATGCAGTTATTATATGTGGGTGTTTAATATACAACCGTACTTGACAATAAAATAAGGAAGTTTCATTTATTTAAGATTATACGTATACTCTAAATTACTTCGAAGATTTTCTTGAAATTTTCGTATTATTGATCAATCTGAATATTTAAAATAAAATATATTTTCTTTATCAATGTAGAAAAATCAGAAAATAGTTAAGTGTTATAAAATGTCGAAGTGATAGTAAAGCACATATTAATTAAAAGTCGTAGTAGCTCTTCACAAAGTCACGATTTCACAAGGTAAAAATAGATAGTAAACTAGACGTGCCGGAGTCTCCGTTCGTGTGGAATTTTAAAAATTATTGTTAAGTTAACTGTAAGATCGATTGACATAATGCAAGTTAATATAATAATTATGAAAATAAACTTTTTTGTTATTAAGTACGTTTTGTGTTGAAATGTCAAATTGCTATATCTTCGCTTTAGTTAGTCGATTACGGTGAATATTCAATATGTTACCCTTAATCCAATATAATCAACCAGTGAAAACTTCACCGAAATCCCTCTAGTTGTTATTGGGTGATGCAAAAACAGCTAAAGGGATTTCGAAATTAACAGACTCACACGTAACACACAACACATCTGCGTAGTTATTTCGCATTAAATATCTAGGCGCTTTTAATTTGTTTTTGTACTAATGCAGTTGAAATGTATTTTTGGAAATATTAAATTTGCAATTCATTACTCTGTGTGAACACATTTATAAACTAAATGTTACTTCGAATCAACCCATAAATTTAAAAAAATTTAAATTTCATATGTATCAAGTCAGTAGTTTTTATGTGATGCATGCGCAAACAAACACAAATAAATGGACAACATTTTGAATGTAATGAATGTATTATTTTATCATGTCTCTTTTAATATTTTTTTTTATAAATATCTTCAATGTACAGATACACCAATTCTACAATTTTATAATATGTATAGATAACAGGTTTGCAATTTTCGAGAAAATTGACCTAATGATTGAAATGAGTTGGTTATTTAAAATTGGGAAAAATGTGATACCAAAACGGTAAAATAAAATATACATGCAAACTACACACGCAGTCATGCGTAGAAATCTCAAGAGACATGACTGAATAATATAATATTAAATGATAAGACATCAGGTTATTAGCGCTGTTAATCACAATAACGGTGAGAAAAAATGCTTCACTTATGTTAAGGTAAAAGACGGACAGACACCAAAATGATTCCATAAATGTCCCGTATTGCCAATTTTGGTACAGAGCTCTAATACGTTACAATTATGTGAATCGTAATGCGATATTTAAAACAGGAACATAAATTTGTTACTATTCGTCCAATAAATCACCAAAATGAATAACTTAACAGTAGCTGCAGGATGGGTTTAACATTTATGCCCTCTTATAACAAATAGCTCAAAAACATTTTTAACACTGATTTTGTTAACACAGACTTACAAAATTCACAAATATGAGGTGAGTATAAAAATGAGTACAAGTTGTAGATTTAATGATGGATTGATAAAAATTTCTTATTATCATACTGTGTATGTATGTGTGACACTTTACACTACTCTAGAGCCTAAACAATTGCATGGCTTTTGGATTCATTATAGTTTTACGTATGACATAGTATTCATCACATTATAAGAGTTTCAACATGGAGCATACTGATGGCCGTTTTATACTAAATAGCTTACTGGTTTTAACGAGTTTGTGGACTTTCCGTGGCGATGTCGACAAATAAACAATAAATCGTTTGCAATTTCCCTGTTGTTACATCTGCTAATATCAAAGTTATGGTTGGCTGAAATATATCTTTTTAGGCATAAGTCCAGATTTATTAATTATTTATCTATTTATGTCTCTATAATAATATTGTTAGTAATAAATTGTGTGAAATGATGAACAATAAAGTAATGTTTTAGATAAATAGATAAAGTAATGTTTTAGATGGAATTTTAATTATGTGTAAACGTTGCGACCTTTTTTACCTTATATGGAGGTATCATTTTGTGATTTTGAATTAAAATTTTTGAAAGCCGACTCCCAATTGTTTTTGCATGGAATTTATTAAAATAATTTAGGCCTTTAGCTATAACGAGAGCACTCAAATTTCCTGTCGGATATTCATATGCAATGATAATTTAAACCCTAAAATATATAAGATTTTAAAGTTATTAACCCTTTTTTTATGTTCGTTTTTGCATTATTAAATATTTTTATGTAAGTTAATATTTAATGGTGGCATTAAACAAATAAGGGAAGGATAGTCAGAAAAAAGATTATGGACAAGAAAAAATATTAGAAATAAGACGTTTAAAAAATATTCCTCTAAAAGTTAGAATAAAATTAACGTGCGATACTAAATTAATCTAAATGACTGTTTCTGCGGCTCGGCCTTATCTGGTTATTTTCTACAACTATATAAAACCAGTGTAATATTTTGTACAATTGTAGCAGCCTGGTTATTTTGTAAAACCGATGAACAATAAAACAAATTGAAGATTGAGATAATAAATAGAAAAAAGGTGACATAATTATTAGCAACATCACTTTTCAAACTTCAATTTATTTCTTTCACGATTTTACACGTAGTCACAATACTAAATGCGGAAAAATAAATTAAAAACTCATTACAGTAAAGTTTAGAGTATTACAAGTTTGAAGATCAAGCAGGCCGGTTTACGGAGGGCAGCGCACAATCCTAATATTAATAGGACAGCTTACACGCAAATACTTGAATCTAACAGTAAGTGTAACCCTGCGTGATGAACATGAAATTAGCATTAAGCTTAGTTGAAACTTTCACGAAACTTGGTCTCGTTCAAACTTAAACCATGCGTAGGTAGAAAACATTTGTAGTTTGCGTTAACTAAGTCCTGTAGAGCAGAACTTTTCGTGACATTTATTTATCTACTTGATTTGATTTTGTTGTAGTCGTAGTGACATGTAATTACTTGTTACTTTACATTGCTTGAAGCTTCGCAGAGATTTACTGGATATACTCGTATAGTACTAGAGATACTACAATCTGTGAATCAGATCTGCTATGTTCGAATAGAAACCGTACTACGAGAATTTCATACACACTTAGTCAAACACAATTTTCAGGGTATTTAGTATATCTCTTAAACTATTTACAATTATTAATATTGTCTCTTTCAGAAACGTAGAAATATCGTAAATTTCTCAAAAACTATGAGATTTATAATAATTGTAATACAATTAAATGAAACTACGTGATGTAGTATTATTTCTACTTTCTTTAAGTTCTTTACCACGACCTAGGTTTCGTTGTATTACAACATCTTCAGGTGAGATATTAACAAATAATCAATTTGTGATCACATTTGTGTTCATTTAATTGTGAATTATGAATTTCTACAAAATTAATGCGAAATATATCCAATAATTGTAACAGTTTTTTATAGACCTAAGGTAATCACCTAGTAACGTTGTTTTCTTAATTTACTTTTTCAGAGATAGGAATGGAGAACTTTTTTATTTTTTGTGGAAATTTCCAACAATATCTTTGATAAAATATCATTTTCGTAATAGTTTTCGAAATGTACAAGAAGTTAATTTTTTTAATGACTTCCTTTGGTGCTCTACAATTTGTATATACATTTTTCTACGTATTAACCATTTAAACGTATAATAATTTAAACATATGTATGTTTTATCACTAGAACAAGTTTCTACGTCAATCAGTTTCTAAGGAAAACAACTGTGAAAGACAGACAATTATTTTTTTTTTGAGATGGGGAAACTTCGTTGGAAGCTTAGTCGTTTTAGACTAAAGCAATTTAGAGGAAGCTATAATTAGAATTCTGAACCTCTAGTTAGCTTAATGCAAACCAAAGTATTTATTGAATAATTCCAAATGCTGCATGTTATTATACGTTGATTATATAAACGTTAGTATGCCGTATTAGAATTGGAACCATAAAATTATATAATAATACACTACAATATGTCTGCCACTACCAAGTCCCTTCTGGGGCCCGTAACTATTCAAGTTATCTCAAACAAGTTTGTTCACGAAAACCAATTCCATACAACACTATTAAATATTGTTGCTACGTAACTGGGTCTTCACGATTTTCATCTATGTGATAACCGCAGTCAATCTTCATGTGTTACTGTCTTCTAACTTCTAACTTGTGCCCCAGGCCAACTTAAAGTTAGCCTCGTGTTGTGTAATCACAAAATCGGCAGATAAGATATCCACTAAACAGATAACATATCGTTGAGCAAATTTTGTAAGCTTTGATTAAATCTATAAGCAGTGCGCGCTGTTATCTAAGCATAACCCTTATAACTTATTGGTCCCCTCCAGGGCTACACTCATATTATAACGAAGCCACACCATATAGGTCAATATATCAAAGCAAATTATAGTATACATCAGATCGAGCGCTGAAGTATTTCACACTCCCGTACGCCGGACCATAATATGGAAGATCATACCAGTAGTCTTTTCTATATACCGCACTTGCGCAGCAAGTTTCACTTCCAACCATACCTAGGTTAGCACATCGGTCCTGGATTCCCCGATACTAAAATAAGCTTCCCCATCTTCGTGTTCTTGAAAAAGATGGTTTGGAACTTTTTGCGTGTAAATTAAACTCGTCGGTGAAGTAACCAGGCAAGATAGTCCTTCGTCCGGCTCTTTAACTTTGTAAAGTTTACTACTCTAACTATCAGCAGAATCGTCGTCCGCGTAAACGATGGCACTGAAGAATTATCTTGAACAAAATATCGAATGTAATATTTGTAAAAATAGAGCTCACGACTGTGCTGTGCAGGTAGCCTCTGGTTAACATATTCTATAGTTTAAAATAAAATCCTAGGAAAAGTCGACTTGTTCTTCTTCGTATGGTAGAACCCTCACAGTATATTAACCTGTGGAGGTAGAACCCTCACAGTATATTATTCTTACCTTCCAATAATAAAGCATATTTAAATTTGCCACAAATAATAAAAAGGTCAACTAATAGTATAACATCTTTGGATGCATTCTAATAGCAACGTAAATAAAATAAATTGTAAGTTAATCGATACAATGTGAGGTTGTTTAATTATCACCTTTTATTTACAAAATAAGCATCGAAATATTAAGGTTTCATTTCATAATTAGTAATAAATAATTACTAAAATCTTTAGAAATATCTCTCAAAACTGCTTTAGAGATAGCTAAACCTAACTTTTTTTCTAATCAATGTCAATTTCATTGAATTGGTCGCGTTTCCATAACACGGAAACTTCGAAATTCTACACCAGACTATAATTCAAACGTTTTTTATTATTTAAGAATGCAAGTACTATTTTGTAACTCTTTGTTCAAAGATGCTTCATATACTGTAAATTTCATAATTTTACAATTTATTGTAGAGGACAATAGTTGCATACATAAAATGTAATCAAGAGTTTTACATTTATACATGCGCTGACAACCTGAGGGTTCATAAAAATGTATATATAACACTTGATAACATTTTAGTAACGTATTGAAAATTATAAAAATAAAAAGAACGCTTAAATACAAATATTATTTATTTTCTATTTTTGGAAAATATATGAAGTGTAAGATTTTGTGAAGACATCTATTATATCGTTGTATTGCTTCAAAATTTTGCTATTTTTGTATAGTAAAAATATTGTAATAATAATCTTAAATTATTAGAATGCATTTATTATTACTTGTAATCTGTAGTAATTAATATAGAGTATAAAGTTCACAATATAGTTCAATCTATTTTTAATCCAAATGCTCGATGGCATTTACAATAAAAATGACCCTGTTAGAAAATCATTATCTTATTACTCATATTTCCACCAAAAACAGGTTTAAAAATATATAAAACAATATTAAATAGCCCACTCAGATTACCTACTTCAAGAATTAAAAAAGAAACCTTATAAGGTCGTTTGTATTTTGTTTATAAGGAATAGTTTGATATCAAAACTTGAAATTGAAAACAGTAATACATCGTATTAATCAGCCCATATTCAAATTTAACAATATTTATATGGAAATTTTTGTGGGGGGTAAATAAAGTAATTAAAATTTATTTTTAAACATTGACTTAAATTAGTTCGGAAAAAGGAAACATTTGAATCAAAAATATATAAATAAGATAGAGATAATATTTTTAAGAGCCCGAGGTACATAACCTCAAACATTCCAATTTATATGTAAAAATAATTCCATATCATTTATGTACTTATTTATTTATTCATTTTTATGTATAGTACATATGGCGGACTTATTGCTACATGAGCAATCTCTTCCAGTCGACCATAACAATTTGAATCGAAATTTAATTAGTAGACTGTAAGAGATTTTACAATGAAAATTCTTCATGGCACATTAGACAAAAAAAATACAAAAGTAAATTAAAAGAGAAAACAAAATATTGACGTGATTTGAGATGAGAAAGACAGAAAAGGGCAAGGACACAAAGGAAAAGGTTTCAGAAGATGCAGGACTTTTTCACTCGATTTTTGAAAATATTTAGAGACGTGATTTTCCTGATGTCAGGATCCAGGTGATTCCAATTTTTTGCTCCTTGGACAGTGAAGGATTTTTCGTAAGTGGTAGAGGTATGTTTAGGAATAAGTAAGGTGTGTGAACTTTCAGATCGCAGCCCAAGACCGTGCGCAGACAAATCTTTAGATTTGCCACTAAGATAATTTGGGCTATGAGGATTTTTTAATATGTTAAAAAAAACTGTAAGTATGTGAAGTTGGCGTCGATCACGGATCGTCAGCCATTTGAGAAGTAACGTGTATTCAGAAATGTGATTATATTTTCTGAGGCCGAAGATATACCGAATACATAAATTTTGAAGATGTTCCAACTTGCACAAATATTCTTCATTAAGATCAGAATAGTACACGTCTCCATAATCGATTAATGGTAATAAAAATGTTTGACAAAGGTAGATTTTCGTTTTAGTTGATAGACAATTTTGAAGACGTTTCAAAGAGTGTATCCTGTTGAAAACACGACGACTAACATCATTTACTTGAGGCCGCTAATTAAGATTTTGATCGATCAGTAGGCCCAGATTTTTAACAGTTGACGTGTATGGTATTATTGTACTATTTAGCACTAATTTCTGTAATCTAGGTAGGTTTACTTTAGAAGTCAGTCTTTGACTACCGATGATGATAGCTTGTGGCTTACTTGGGTTAACTTATTGTGGTTACTTGGGTTATATTAGAGGGATATATTAAAAAAAAAATATTATAGTCTTGTATAATACAATATAAGCTTACTATAAATAAGTTGAACCAAAACAATACTTACTTAATTAGTTTCCGTTATGAAATTATGAAATATCCAATATAAAACTCTATAACTTTAAGCATCAAGAACGAACTGTAAGTTCCTGCAGCCGAAGATCTCATACTGATATTAATATTCTGATATTGAATATATTTGGCGTTAATTTTGAGGAAATTCATTATTCACAATTAAATGAAACTATGTGATGTAGTATTATTTCTACTTTTTTTAAGTTCTTTACCACGACCTAAGTTTTGTTGTATTACAACATGAAGACTGAAGATGTTGTAATACAATGAAATCTAGGTCGTGGTAAAGAACTTAAAGAAAGTAGAAATAATACTACATCACGAAGTTTCATTTAATTGTGATTAATATTCCGCTTAAAATTTCATACTGAACTGATTTTTATGTTACTATTGAATAACTTAGAGTCACACTGAATTGAAATTAAAACAAGGGAACGATTATATGGGGGAATACATGACTGTTAACACCTATCGTGGTATTTTTTTCTATTTTATAGTATTCGGTTATCATATTTTGTTAAATTCTGCGTGCATATCATAAGGCAACTGAAATAAAATAGAAAACCCTAAGAAAGAAAAACTAAATGCAGTTTGCATTTTGATATTGTACTGATTTATATAGTGTACATGTTCAGTGAGAAAGTGTCATTGCTGCGATGGACTTTTTCATTCATGGTTATCTTATATTTTAAAAAGTCCTTTAACTTAAATAAAATTCTAACGCAAAAATATGAATTTATCATGTGGATAAGTATACATCATGAACATCTCGAAAGTTATAGAAGTGTGTCGCATTGCATTTGCGTATTACGTAATAAAGAGACAAAATAAAAA
The DNA here is from genome assembly GCA_039881145.1 of Druceiella hillmani. Taxonomy (NCBI): domain Eukaryota; kingdom Metazoa; phylum Arthropoda; class Insecta; order Lepidoptera; family Hepialidae; genus Druceiella; species Druceiella hillmani. Next base: position 9,140,809 of record JAYKKI010000043.1, read on the forward strand.
GTAGCTACTTATTTAAAAATTTTGTCTTTATCACAAGTTGCCAGCTGCCATTAAAATTGGCATGTCAGGGAGTCATCCAAACAGTTAAAGTGAGTTATGCGGCAATTCGGGTATATTTACATTAACTGGAAAAAATTGACGCGACCCGCATAAATTGAAAAAAGACCACAAAGATTAAACATTTGATATTCTCTTCTCTCATGCCTTGAAAACATATCATTCCTGGTCGTTTATTTGTTTGCGCCGTGAACAAGATATTTTACTGAAATATAAAACGAACCTATCCCTGTTTATATCCTAATTATTCAGTAATTATTTCGTCCACTAACCTCGCTAAATCTCCTGTGTCAGCTGAAGCTTATTGTACTTTAATCAAACGCTTTCTGGGCGCATTATCCCATAAACGACTAGAATTAATGAATCATAAGAAAATGTTACTCTGGAAGATAACGCAGTCAGACTCTGAAATACATCCACGGAAAAATGTCTACATTATGATGGAACATTCTATCTTGCCTTCCATTCCTCTCAATACTTTCTCTATACATGAAAAAAAAAGTTTTTTAATTCTAAATATCTATTTTATTACGAGATGATATTTACAAACTTGTATCAGAATGATTACTACAACGAACAAAATTATTTCTGATATTTTCATACATATTTACTTTTTCCTGTGCAAAACCACACGAATAACCTTCATCATCACTCTCGTAACAAATCTATGAAGTGACGTGAAAACAAATCATTACCGGCTACGTGACACGCTGCGGGATGGGTGTGATTGGTCGCACCACGATTCGCGACTGACGCCACATTCGTCTCGCCTCTACGTCCAACCGCTATTTGTCCTGCTCGTGGGATAAGCGCCTTTTCTGTGATAGTACAGGAAATTAACGACCATTGAATAAAACTTATGTATGTCGAAATCATAATTTAGTAATCGAAATTATTCTTTACAAATAATTAAAAGAAAATGCTTAAAAGCATTCACATACAGTGGAATCGGTAATTTTAAACTGTATGTTCATAAAACAAATTCAAAAATAATAATTTTATTTATTATAGCATATATAAATGAAACTCCTTGTCAGAATTTAATAAGGGAAAAAACCATCGTGTGCAATTTGTGGTTTTCGAAAACTCCATTTTATGACAATTATGTCGAATGCTCTTGAAGTTACACTCAGTCATTTATAGCTTAAGTACCCTTCTAATAAATGTCAATTAATTTACATTTACTTATTATAATTAATGTCAAATTATACTGAGAAAAGTTAATTAAGGAAGTTGCGCAATAAATATAAGTATCCCAGCATAAGGTGGCTATAGGGTCTTAGAAATAAATGTTTTGACAGTTGTGCATTTTATTTTAGTAATTGTTTTATTATTTTGTTACTTTATAATTGTGTCTTATTTTATTCAATGAAAGATTTCTTGATCCACAATTAAATGAAACTACGTGATGTAGTATTATTTCTACTTTCTTTAAGTTCTTTACCACGACCTAGGTTTCATTTTATTACATCTTCAGGTGGGCTATTAGCAAAGGTCTCTTGATGTCATCAGAAAATCTTTTGATGTCATTATTATACAGTACAATTATTATGTAAGAACTCGACACGCCGTACCTATACGTGGAGTCTAAAGAATATATACAATCAAGAATTTTGTCAAAAATAATCCCAAAAATATTACATTTGTTTTGAGTATAATGTATCTAATACCGTCTATTAAATTCTTCTTAACTTAAATATGCTAAATAGTACTTATTCTATATCTTAAGTACTTATTCTTGTTTCTCATAATATTATTCCTCTCACAATAATTATGATGAAGTCTCATCGCAAATTTAGTAAACATAAACAGAATCACATTTTTTTCTAACACCAGTTTTTCGATATTTCTAAAACTTTACACTTATTATTCAATGAGATTAGTGTGTACCATAATGCTGACATTTAGAAATTTAATGATTATATTATATCACTTTAAAATAGTATTGGCAAATAGGAACTGAGCCTTAATGACATTGACGATAATCTAAACATAAATTTATATATATATATATATATATATATATATATATATATACATACGCATTTATATTTGTTATAAGTTCGCGCAATATTTACATATAACCCGGACTACGAAGAGACCTGACTCCTTAAATTGTTGACGCAAGTTTGAATTTTTTTACATATTTTAAACCCATACTTGGAAAATTGAAGGATGCAGGATATTGTGCATTATATTGAAGCTTAGTGTTTCGAAAACTAGGCTTAAAATTTAAAAAAAAGTCTTGAAATTTAAAAACATTTAAAAAAAATTGATACTTATGACGGACATATTGCTTCGAGAGCAATGTCTTACAATTGGTCAGAACACCAGTCTAATCAGTGGCTGGCATTTGACTGACAACCATAAGCAATGCATCGCTGAAAGTTTGAGCACTAAACTGTAACATGTATTGATTTAACCGTCACTATGCAACGAACATCGCTCTTGGCATGTCACCGCTGAACAGTGAAAATAAAACAACGAGCTTACTGCCTAAAATCACATAAATACAATACACGTCAGTTTAAATTTCATGTCTCGATTATAATTGTTAAAAAACTTAAAAGATTATTATAAAGCGTAATATTTACTTTATTGAAATGAAACAGTGCTTTATATAAATAGAGCGAAACGACTGTGTAATTTCTTATTTATGAAATGGTAAACATGATTCTGCAAGGCTATTAAAATTATATTTAAAAAATTTTAGCATATAATAACCTAAAAATCATTGTTAAAACCAATGAAGCAGAAAAAAAACAATACTACTTAAGAAAATAATTAATGTTGAAATAATTTCAAGTAAATCATACCAAAAAAACAAACGAGTCGAGAAAGTAATTTGCCTTCGTATATTAGAAATAAAGAATGGATTGTGATATTGTGAGGAATAATTTATAAAAAGCATTTTAATGTATGGATCATGAAAAATAATGTACTTCATGGATTTTAGTGCATGGATTATGAAAGATAATAACTTTTGAATAGAATTAAAAAAAGGCGTATTTTTGCAATATATTTCATTACATTCATACTCTGAATTAACGGACTGTACGTACTACACTGAATATTATTTAGGCATACACTACAATATATTCAAAACGGAATATATTATGTCATATACTGATAATGACATTAACAAATTGAAGGATTCCTGTATAATTCCTCCTCTAATTTGAAGAAATGTTATTTTGTTAGATATTGTATGCAAACTTTCCGAAAAAAAATTCAATTTGATCTTTTTTCTATATTTCGTTTCTATAAAATTATTGTAGTTATTAAATATATATCTACATACATACATGTCAGCCTATTTATAATAGGATTGCAAACTATCAGCAGCAAATCAATCAACTGTAGTTAATATTTAAAAGATTATACATTTTAAAATTTTCAATATGCTCTACGTTTAGTTAAAGGCTAAAATATTTCAAAGTTGTTTACAAACAACATGGCAAACTTCGTTTATTATACAATCTTTAAGCATGTGTAGAATGTAAGGGTTAATACTTTTAATATGGTCGATGGCAAATTACTTTCTCGATTAGTTCTAAAAATCTTGTCATTTCGCGTGGAATTAATTGTTACAAAATGCTTGAAAATTTAAAAGCGAAAATACATTTTAAATTTAGGTTATACAGTTGAATACATTTATTTTTCTTTGAAATATATGTATACTTCTTTTGTCACTCGTTTGTAATAGAAATAAAATTTAAAAAAGTACAGTTTATCATACTTTTTTTAAAGCGAATAAAATTTTTTTCAATGTTTTGGAACGTAAAAAGAAAAGATTATATACATTTTAGATGATTTTTCTCACTGTAGCTTCTATTTTATATGGAAAATGAAGAATTACAGATAGTGGGCAGCGACTAATGGGAAATTAACAGTATGTCATTATACGCTGGATCCTAACCAATATTATAAATGAAAAATGAGTTTAAATGTTTATTTGTTTTCTTTCATATATCATTTACTCTACCGAACTTTATGATTTAATATACACATAGTTCGTGTCATGGAGATAAATATACTCATTTTCAGAAAATAGAATTTCTTTTTTATGGCACTTAAAAAAATCATTGCGTTAAGTATACGAGCGTGTGCATGAGAAACAAGTGAAAATAAGTAAATCGTGGCAATATACAGGATACATCATTTTTCTTTTTATGTACAATTTTCTTCAATTCTTTGCATCTCAAAGTATTTAACTATTTTCAATATTAGTGAAATAAGATTCAGCTTTCTTTTATAAGGACGTTATTTTTAATTTTGTCACCGTTTTGTCCCTTTTTGGATACGGATTTTCACAATGACAAAAAATTAAAATTGGTCATTTTTATTTAATTCAAAAGGTACATAATTATTGTAATGTGGAAATATGTATAATTCTTTATTGAAAATGGGACGTTTTAGACCTCTTATCACTTAAAGTATTTTTTTTTTGCATAAGTTTCTCGTTTCTTTCCCAGTCGCATTGACGTCCTTTCACTCCATTACTTTTTTACAATAGCTTCACTAAGATATTGGATAGTCACTTTATTATAGACTGACTAACTTCTTGTCCGGGCTATTAATTATTGTAATAAAAGTAGTTTTAATTTTATAAAATTTTATTTCATTCTATATTTCATTTTTTTTTCGAATGTGCTAAACTGTAAATATTTTTGCTTGATGAAATGCGTGACGCAATCACATAAATTTGGTCAAGTGAAGAAACAGTCTACAATTATATCTACTTCAGTAATTTTCAGTGTCTGTCCCTAATTTATTAAAACTAATTATGAAACAAGTATTATTAGAAATTGAAGACGATTAATTTGAAAACGTAAATCTGAGTTAAGCATTGGAATATTTAGCATTGCATTTTTTTTGTCAGTTAGAACTTTCCACTCTATCATCAAAATTATTTATTGGTTTAATTTGTGACCAGGTTCCGTTACATAATTTAGGCGGGTTCAATTTTCTTCCTACCTTCCAGACAAAAAAAGTTTGTGAGACAGAATTCTAGGTGGATTTGAAGATATTTAACATTACACAGCAACAATCAAAGAACAATTTGGGTGAGTAAGAAAAATGTTTTATGTAGAAAGTTATTAATTTTGTTGTTTTAGTTGTTAGTTGTTGATAAAATTGCTCTCGATTTGAGCAGTATCGTCTTATTTTTAATATTATTAATTTCATGATAAACCTCGCCGACTAATATTTGGAGACTGTTATACGGACATATAAGTTATAATCAATTTTAGTTTTATCATTAATCACTCACAGCTAAGCCATACCAATATTAAGTAATAATTCTGGAAACATTTCGTTTTATTCTGAAGACATCGCAAACTTTGTATTTGGTTTAATTTAAATTTTAATAACATTTGGCCAAATGTGAGAGGTAAGATTTCTTTAGTGAAGTGTTAACGTCTTCGGTTCCGATTACTCTTGGAAGAATGGACCATATTTAGCGAGAATATCCTGAGGATACAACTGTGCAACCCATAGAAGTATTAACATTGCGTAAGTCATGCATTATCTATCCGGTGATCTGATGAAAGTTATTTTTAAGATACGTACTTTTCTCGTTCTAAACTCTTAAAGAAAAATCGTGTAGCTCTCCGCCACTTTGCATTTAAATATTACATACGCAAAAGACACTCTCGTCAGATTTAAAAGTATTTTGAACGTTACTTGCATGGTTCTATCATAGATATTTCTAAAGAAGAAGAAGCAATTTCGAACTACGTAATTTTATCTATAGACCTAACTTTAACTAGTAGAAATTTAAATAAGTATATTTTGTTTGCATCATCGGGATAATTGAGAGGAAATATATTACCTTCTTTGTTACTTATTGATAATATATGGCTTCAAAAACCCTTTCTATGATCTGAGCCCTAACGGTGTTCGTCTTTGCATACGGTTGGCGATGGATTATTGTGGTCAAAATATGTATAAGTTGTATATACAGTATTGAATTTTGCGGTGATATTGGTCTTAAAAGAAAAAAGTCTGTAATAGATTTGAGTGAAAATTAATTAATTGTAGTTTCGTAATAGTTTAAATTATCTTCTGTCATTTCACGTTTTCTTCCAGGTCAGTACATCTTCAGCCATAGTCTGTCGATTATTATTCAAAACTCAAAGAATCAGTAGTTTGACAAAAAGTTGAAATCATTATTAATTGACTATCGTGAAAATCGTGCTGAGCTACATAAAGTACCTATTGACATTGTATTTTCTCAAAGGTAATCATCTGTCACTAGCTATACATGTCGCTTGATACCTTGTACTATTTTAGTCACTAAAAAAACTAGTTCATTTTGCCACATGTAACAATATCCGAACATAAAAATATTCCATTATTTGTGTCCACTATCTACGTTCTGTCAATGACATGAGTTTTATTTTAAATATCGGAATGACTCTTCACAGATGACTTTGTTCCGTTTTGGTTCAAATTGTGGGGCTAAAATCGATGTCCCTTTCTGGATTTTAACCCTTAATTACCTATTTAAAAAAGACACAATTTCCTGACACAGGAATTTCACTCGATGTGACTTCACATTTCAATAATTCAGATAAAAATAGACATAGCGCCACTATCCCAGTCCCACTTTAAAAATGAAGGCTGAAGGTTTCTGTCTGAACTTTTTCAACATTGATGGCGGTCAGATGTCACGAACTGCGCTATTTTTGACTTTAGGATTCGATGGGAATGGATACGGGATAATTTTAATTGCTAATTATCCTATTAAAGTGTAGTTTTGAAGAGGATATATTACGAATAATTCTGGACACCAAATTTGTATCGTAAAATATTAAAAAAATACAAGACTGTGAATTTGAAAATATTTTAAAATTTTACGATCTTCTTAAAATATCATGATGTTAGGGAGAAAAGTACATTTAAAATTACCAAAATCGTACATGAATATATAGATTATAAATAGTAGAGCCTATGCTTAAAACTAGGGCATGGCACTACCAATAAAAAAAATTAAACGCTCTCGGAGAACTAAGATTGCATTAAACAAACCTGGGTAAGTAAGAGTAAAAATAAACGTTTCTTCTTATTTTTTAGTCATTTTATTTTACGTGTAACATACGAAAACTTCCTCCTATGCCTTAAAAATATTTTAAAATTTATGTCACGGGGATGTGAATGAAAGTAGTATCACTTCACAGCATGAATGTTATTTTCAATAAAATAAACTTGTAATCCTTTTTTTAAATGAACGGCGAGACAAATGATTATTATAGCTACAAATGTGATTATTAGAACTACAGATTGATGTTACGTATTTTTATTTATATTGAGTGGATATATTTGCAAAGAACAGTTTTAAATGGATGAATATAAAAATTCTTAGAATCCAACGTGTCCTGTAATGATGTAATAATGGCTTTATTAAGAAATTATGGTGCTATTATACACTAAGTAGGTGGGTGTGTTTTAGAATCGGCTATAAAATGGACTTGTAAAAATTTGTTGGAATGATTGTTGAACTGAGAAGGAAACAGACTACCACTTGAATGGTAATTCCTGCACGTTAAAAGTGGGCCACGTGCTTTACTGTGTATACTTATAAATGATGTCATTTGAAAGACTTTATTATATTGACGAATATGACGCATATTTTTTTTCATATAACAGGTGATCACCTGTAAGAAGCAAATTTAATAGCTCAGAAGGAGAGGAAAGGTGTTGCCATTTAATTTTCCCTTGCAAGCAACGCATTTCTTGTGAGTTATCCTACCATATTAAATATATGCTAAGCAATATGAGAGTGGGCGGACATAGTAAATCTGTCCATGCACTTTAAAATGTGACCAAATGAAATCATGTTCTATAATCTGTGTACACCTAAATGATGCCATTTAAAAAGGTTATTTTATTTTCGAGAATGACGAAAACATTTTTCAGATAGATGGTTATCATCTGTAAGAGTGAATTACTTATCTTTTAATTTAATTGAATATCTTTTAATTTAATTGAATATCTTTTAATTCAATTTTCCCCAAACAACGCATACCTTTTAACTTATCCTTCCAATTTAAAGCTAAGATATATAGAAGATGTCGAATATAGTGGTCATCGGAACTGTTGAATCACTTTTATAATCAATGGAAAAATCTTAATTCATTGCAAAGCACTCTTTATCTGTCCACGAATTTGCAACTTGCCATATTGTACTTCTTAAATTGTTTTGCCTAATATTGTCAGTCAGCTACTGTGTGTATCGTTTAAGTTTTCTTATCTTGTTGGAAATTTTACCTTGTTAGGGCTAAAGGCAAATGAACGTCATGCTCGGCCGAGGTATCTCTTTATCTTCGTGTGTTTTTAAAGTGCCTTAATCGACTTATAGACAGATGAACTTCACATTTCGCTGCGATCTCCTTTTCTATATTACAAATAAAGGATAAATCATTATTTCTTTGTTATTTGCCAAACAGTCTTCTTTTCCTTCGTCTTTTTAATTTTTGCGTGCTAAATGCATTCTCTAGGAGTCTGTTGAGACGTATGATCTGACTTAAATTCTAATAACAGTTTTTAGATTTGTACTAAATCTTAATTAAAAACTTCGAAAACAAATTATTTTCTACGAGTGTTCAATGTACGATGGTGCTCACATCTCCTATTTTATTATATAAAGGTAAGATTTTAATCCCACTAAAATATCATTATATATACTGCTGAAGCAAATTCTACTATACTATAACTGAATTTTGGCGACGTTGATGTTAGTAAGAGGTTGATTAATGCTTTGTTCTGACACTCATGTAATCAAACGACCGACCACTCACGTCTGTTGATAGCTTCCAGCATTTTTCTTTTCCAGTGTTCCGACCTTCAATTATAAAAGGGGCTTCCGACTTGAGCTCGTTTCTTTTACATTCAAATATCTTTTGTCTGTGTTTATCTCATTGTTTCCGTCGACAACTAAAAGAATTATGATATCGTGTAGATTTAAACCTTTTTCGTCTAAGTTTTTGTATGTAGTTGGCCATTTTTCAGTTATAAATTTATATATTGCTCGCAGAATTAACTTTTACATATGACTTTATAATTTTTAATAAACTCTGTTTTTAAGCAAATAGTATAACTTAAAGTAATCTGAATTTACAGTTGAGATAATCGTTTTTAACGAAAAATTTGAATATTTCAATTAATATTTCGTTATTTTTTTTAAAATAAATATTACTTTACTAACTTTCTTTATTTGTTATTTTAGACTGTGCTTATTTTAATTGTCGGGTTTTTCTGCGCCTATTTTCCTGATTGTCGCCGTAACTAAAATTTTAGCTTCGGCCATTTTAAAAATCTTCAATTTAAAATACTGTTATATGTTATATTTTTATACTTTTTTTATGTCCAATGTTCACTTTCTAATAAGCACGTACATCAAATTATATATATATATATATATATATATATATATATATATATATATATATATACATATATATATACATACATACATATATATATATATATATATATATATATATATATATATATATATATATATATATATATATATATATATATATATATATACACACATATATCAAGAATGGGCAAACATAAGAATAGATTTAAACACAAATAATTATATATTTATAAGAAGTAAAATTAGTGTCAATATAGTTACGTTCTGTTAATTTCACACTCTGTAGGTTTCAGTTATATATTTGGCAAAAATTATTTAAAGAGAACTTGGATATTGACTTAATCAATCAAGAATTCATAAAATTTAGTAAATTGTGTATTTTTTATTAAATTTATAACTAATCACTGGTTTGTTAGTTATATTTAATAAAACAGCTATAATTTCCAACAATTTCCATACTAACATATAAATTTCACAAAATACTCTAGTAAATTATATTAAAAGTGCGGTGTTTGACCTTCTGTCCGTTAGAAACTGAGTTACCAAAACTCAGTAAAGAAAAAAAATTACGAAGATTTTAGGAAGAAAATTTATAGTTCTTTTGATTCATGAATTTCGTTTATGGCGAAAAACGAGTGAAGCACCACACAAAATATCCATCATGATTGGTAAATATGTATTTGGTAAATATATACTTTCCTATTGCTTCCATAGATTCAATGAAAATTTGTTGATTTCTCTAATAATAAGAAGTGGAAACATTCTGTTTTGGCTACCAAATGAGCCAACACGGTCAATCTGGCAATAACATTAACATGTAGTAAATGAATATTTCTTCCATATTATAAAAAAAAATTATTCATTGTATGTTTTTTTCTTGGGTTCTCCTTCAATTCACTTATTAGTTCACTTATATGTCACTTTTAAAACACACTTTTTTCCATCATCAAGTTTTAATAATAACTACTAAAATTATAACTTTATTTTTATATGTGAATTACATTTTGTAACGATATGTACCTTTTTTCTGTTGCAATCGATAATAGCAACAGAATAACTAAAAGGAATTTTGAGCCGTTTTGGGATCTCTAGTAGATATAAAAATCTAAATATGTATATATTTGTATATTGAAATATTTTTTACATGAACAGATTGAAAACGAAAAAACAAATATTCAAATACTTAACAATACTCTTTTTTTGTTATTTTATTTTCATGAAATAACCTGTAACAGAAATATTTTTTAACGATTTACTGAAAACATATTTTCAGTTTCTTAATACTGACAGTCGACAAAATGCAAAACTGAACGAATTAAGACAGAAAAAGGCGACAAAACGCGAAGATGGCCGAATGGCACGTCGCAATGTGCCGTCAGAACGTTTTAACTCCCATCCAAACGCGTTATCAGCTATTTTACATCAATAATTACAATAAAAACGCTGCTACACCTTGAAAAGAATTTAAATGCTATTAAAACTTTAAAAAATTGAGTTTTAAACAATTCTAAAGGGCACTGCTTGCGGTATTGAAGAGTACACCTATATTGACGAAACAACGAGTATGCACGCAAGGCAAGTTTATGATAATTTATGTTATATGCACTGAGAGACGAAATTTGAAAGGATGGATTAAAGATGATAGTAAAATGATCTCAATTTAAGGTTAAATTTACAGCGGAGTTTAGCAGTCATTTTTAAAATCCATTTACGTCAAATAAAGATAATACAGAAGTTTTATGAATTAATACCTTATAAGTTGATTGGGCACCAGCGAGGTGTGCAAAATGTTACTCCTATATACCAATTGACCCAAGTATTCCAACGAAATATTTTTTCGTACAGTAAATCAAGCAAACAATATTCTAATAAAATATATAATTATGGTCATTTAAGAGACAAAATGTATCCACAATATGACACTTCTCTTTATAAAATGGTGAAGATTTAATAGTAAGTTAAAAGTAATATAAATCATTATTTGTGCAATTATCTCTCATAATAAGTTACACAGAAATATGCTACTCTGTAAAAAAACAAACCGACCCAGGAATTATTAAATAAAATACATACTTAAATATCATTTCATTAACTACCTACACTGAGTTTCTAATATATTATAGTGTTACTTTAAAAACAATAAAGAATTAGTAATGAAAACATTGATGTCAGAATATAATTACGTTTTGAATGGCATTGTTTATTTTCTTAAATGTAATTCACAATTAAATGAAACTACCTTTTGTAGTATTATTTCCACCTTCTTTAAGTTTTTTACCACGACCTAGGTTTCGTTGTAAGAACTTAAAGAAAGTAGAAATAATACTACATCACGTAGTTTCATTTAATTGTGAATAATGAATTTTCACAAAATTAAGGCCAAATATATTCAATATTAAATGTAATTGTGATTTGACCGATGAGCCAAAATTTTTGAGACGTTTTAGCTTTCAACATCAATAGGCAAATAGCTTAAATGGTTAGCAAATGAAAGAGTTAGAGGATCAAAGCGAAAGATAAATATAATAAAGGAAAACATTAACTCAGTTCTGTTTTCCTATTTCTTATTAATAATCAAACTGATATCAAAGATATTTACATTAACTTAAAATTTTACGTAATTTATGGGGGTCGGACCCATGCTACTTTTCGTAGCTATAAATATAATAAATAATAAAATAGTATCCACGTTTGTGCACATATATAATAAATATCGTGTATAACAGATTTATATAAGAGATACGTCTTTATTAATCTTTTGTACACTATATGTATTATATACAGATTTATATCGGATATATACGGATCAAAATATTCATTATTATGTCAAATATATTTACATACTCATATATTTTGAAAACTATTAACGAGATTTTATTAGCTCCACTTATATGTAAATGTCTATGTAAAAGAATATAGCAAGTTGATTTTCACCCATTTCTAATTGTCACACGGATTTAAAATTGAGGTTAAGTTTTGAGGACAATACTAATTATTTTAGACAATAGCGCTGACATGATAGCGGGAGGGATTATCGGAACTTGTCAACGCAACTAACAGTAAACTTGTTTTGTTTGAGCTCATTTGACTTATCTCGATGAACCTTTGGTTACTTATTGTAACTGGGATCTTGGAGAAGTGAGGCGTTTATAGGAACTTGGAATGCCTAACAGAAAACCCAACGAATATGGGCTCGTTTGACTTGTCTCAATGAGTTTTTTGGTTACATATTTTAACTAAAAGGATCTGATCATCTAGAAGAGAAGTAATCGTAGGAATTTATCAGTGGTTAACAATAAACTGTGGTTAACAATGAATTGAGGTTCATTGGATTTATCTCAATGAGTTTTTTGGTTACATAAGCTTGTATTTCATCTTTTTTCACCATACATTTTACTTATTTTTAAAGATCCAGACCACACGCTGACATATCACACATTCGCCAAAAGAAGAGATATAGAAGCACTCAATTTTTCTTATTAGGATCGTATCAGACGTAGTAGTATTATGGCGACAATAAAACAGATACAATTTATTTCGCAAAGCCATTATCTGTCATTTGGCACCATCACTTTACTAGCAAGTATGTACATTCGAACCACATACTTAATTGTTCACAGTATTTATAATCAAAATTGCATCTGCTATAATAAAGTGAGGTAGTACAAATAGTAGTCTAGGATTGGAAATCGACTGGTATATTAGAGCCACGAAACGATGTAAAATTAAAGTTAAACACGTCATTTTATTAGTAAGTACATAAAGTTTCCTTATAACAATGGCTAGTTGCCATGATACTAATCATGATTCGTGTTCACGTCCCGTCCTTGATTTATCACGGCTCTGACAATGGAGGATGTTGCGTGTTCAGTATTGTTATCAGAGTTTCATAGCTGATTGATGTGAAGGGACTTGTACATGAACAAAATTGTCGTGGTAATATATCAACTCTCCTAGACCTCTTTCAAATTACTAAAAGGCACTGAATGACATTCAAAAGTGTTAAAAGTCCAGATACATTTTTTTTCTTGTTACATCGAAATATATTCTTCATATAATAGAAGAATATTTGATAAAGTTTACAAAAATGATCAGATCAAAAAAATTAATGTTTTATTGCCTTGTATTTATTGAATGGATTATTGAAGTTTTTTAGTGAGCTTTTAGAAAATTTATGAATACACATGTTGCATGCGTATTTTTGTGGTTAAATAAAATACAATCAAACTTTATTCTAAATATGGAAGGGACAATGGAACGTCATATTTTTAAAGCCTTAATAAGACCATTATAAATTATTAGTGGATATTAAAGATAATATTATAAAATATTCTGAAACAAATACTAACAAAAATATAAATTTCAATACTAAAATATATTAAACTTTATAAATACTCAGATATATCTGCAGAGCGAAATTTTTACAAAAATTTACGAGAAAAGACTAAAAATTAATTTGAATGTAATAAATGTTTGAATTGCATTGAGCTGTTAATATTTTGTGACATTAAGAAATTAATACGTAATATGTGGATATAAATATGTAATGTAAGATATATTATATACAAATTAATACACATGCATGTATGTAACACCGTAGTATCAGTATCTGATCTATGACCGCAGGAATTCACTGTGTAGGGGTGAAGTTGAGAAACTCGTACATGTTTCTCAAAGTTGTAGTGTCTTGTGAGTAACTGAACTATGTAGCTTAATTAAGAACCTTGCTGTGAATTCCTTTCTCATATACACGTAATATATAATCATTCTTTAGTAGACTTATATCAATAAACACTATCTGAACCTTCCTCTTAATAATACTGATTTGATTACAAATAATATTCACATATATTAAATATCTATTACTATCAAGTGACAATATTAGGAATGATATAATTTACTGCATTCAAAATTTATGTACTGTCAGCAAAATTGTATATTGAATAAAACACAATACGGATAACTTATGTTTCAGTACTACACATTTTCACGTTCATTCTACTTTTATTTTCTACTTGAGTTTTATGAGCGGAACCGAATTAAGAGAAGAAATAACGGAATTCTAAAAGAAATAAAATAATAAATTTTCAAGCACAAACAAAACTGATGCTATGAGTTTTCCGCACACACTCAAGAAAATATAAAACATCTGAAAACTGTAATCGTTTTATAGAAAAACCCATTACATTGTATTACTATTACATTATTAAAATCATTAATTTTTTTTCATTAATATTTCTTTCGTAGGGTTAAGATAAACAATAGGTGGTCTTCAATTTATTGATGCGTTTAAGGAAACAATATTTCCTAAAAGTGATTACGTAATGCTCTTATCCTGATTTTTGTTTCATGCGTTTGATGAACTAGGAATTAGTTAAAAGAAGTTGATTAAAAATATTAAGTCCCATTGAATTATTAATAAATTACGGAAGATATATGGATGATTACCGGGTGTACTTAATGATTAGAATCTTGGTTAAAAAGCTATCGCAAGCCTTGAGGATACCCAACAGAAAATATAAGTACAAAAATTGAGTGACTGTTCGTATAACCTCTGTCACAGAGAATAAAGATCGTACGGAAAGGTGTGATATTTATATATAATAGAGTATAATATAGTTTGCACATACGTTTTCGTTTACGTGTCAAAACAATTCTTCAATTATATCACGCTCGAAGGGTCCTTGAGAAATAAAAATAACGCCTGAAACTCAATTTGTGAGAAGGTACTTCCATAAAAATCAAACGCATTATCCTTTTCTATATATTTGTTTAATTAAAATAGATCTTTCTTTGCAATTTCGTCACAATCAGTTTCAAACAACGAGAGTTTCAAACAACAGGAATAGGAGAGTTCCGATACTGTGACACAAAGACGGACAAATAGACATGAATAATTTATATGTTCCACTTTTTCTGTCAGTCAGAAATTCTCATAAAGAAAATAATTTGAAATGGTAATATAAGGTACTTTTTAACATTATACTAATAAAATAGACTATAGTGAATTCAAAAGGACTTGTTTGCAAATTGATTTAGTTCAGTGATTTCGTCATTTAAATATTCTTAGTTTACTATTCCAAAAATATAAATGATTAGGAATAACTCATAACTAATAACTTCGGAAAAGCTACTTATAATTATAACTTTAATTTTTGTCAGAATACCATTATTCTGATAGAAAAGAAAGCTTATCACGAAGCTTTTATTTCTATCAAAATAATGTTATTAACGATACTGTTAATATAACTATTAGATACGCAAATTTTACTACGACTACAAATTAAATCCTCCCACACTAATCATTAGTGCTAGTTAAATGTTCAATATGAATTATGTTCGATCACATTATAACAGTTTAATTATAGAGATTAAAATATTAAATTTTCAAAATATTCTTAAGGCGGACGAAGTAAATGAAAACTTAAATGAGTTCAATAAAAATTATGACATGTAGTGTGGTACCTTATATATAGACAGATAACTATGCGAACTTTAAGTATAGTTTCGAAAATTCATTTCATTTTTTCTCAGCTAAATTCTCTTACGATGAATTCTTCTCAGAATAAAAGCATATATTTAAAATATATTCATTGGATAATAGGAACAGGTAAGGTATATTATACCGAGGCACATTATCTCTCGTAATCAGCGGTAATGGAGCATATTCGCTCCACTCGTAATGCGAGTGCGCTGTCTAGTATATATTTATAAAAACTATGTACATATAACGCTATTACCCAAAGCCCAATGGACACTGATAGTAAATACTGGAATAATTGGACGCTTGAGGGAATATTAACGTAATCAGTCATATTCATTTACCAAATGCGAGCTTTGAGGGCGTAAATTACAAAAAAAAAGATCCGTAAATCGTAGCTTTACCCTTGTTTTGAATTGTGGTCACAATTACAGTGTAGTTTCTATCGCTATTCGCAATTTGTTTAAATTTATTATTTGAACTTAATATGTATATAAATTATTTATATAAATTCGAAATTTCTCAAAGCAAAATTTACGTCTAGTTTTCAAATACTGTATGATTTAATCAACCATGTACTAATAGTTTACTTATATTACAATAAATTTGTATTAACAAGTAAATTAAACTATTTGAAGTAGAATTATCTATATTTAAATAACCTTAGTCAGTCTTAACCATGACTTAGGTTTCGTTACATGACAACATTTTCAGGTGGGGAGTTTGAAGAAATCTCTTCAAATTGCCCACCTGAAGAAGAAGAATAAAATAGAGATAATACTATGTCTAGTAGTTCCATTTACTTGTTACGTGAATATCAATCCACTAGATAATTATATTTTTTTCATTAAATTGCGTAACAAAAATGTAAGTTTTATGAATATTGAATTTAACTAACGACTGTATTATACTATCAAACGACAGCAGTAAACACATAAGGCGCTAATTCGTTTATAAAATATCCATTGAGATATATCACCTAGCATATGTATATCTAATTAAACAAAGGTAATAAGAGTATTTGACAGAGGTAGACTAGTTTAATACATCCTGAATATGATTTACATCCAGAGGAAGTCGAGCGAGGAATTACGTTAATGTTTATCCTGAAACGCACGGGAAAACGCCTCCACGAGACAAGATTTACAATTTCCCTGGGATGTATAAATTATAGAAATGGTCTTCGTTTTTAGAATAAAACGCCTGGAATATTACACACGCATGTGATTAATGTAATGTAATTAATTTTATTTAGTTATTTTGCTAATAAGTTTTTGACTTGCCACAATTAAACTGCCTTAATAATTCTGAGAATCACATTACTTCTCGTCCCTTTTTTTTTGTCTTATTTATAGTTGTTGCCTGTTTAATTTTTAAAAGGATAATCATATAATTTATTCTATAACAAATTGTATAACAATTTCAAACTTTTTCAATAGGCAATTTTTCAATTTATTCCTAAGCGATTATAACTAGCGAAAGAGCATTATTAGGTATAAAAAACAAAATTAAACAGTACTTTTAATGAAACTTTGTAGTTTTTAATTATCTTACTTTAAAGATTAAATCAATATCTGTAAAAGAATTCATCACGCTATTTCGTATATAGTTAATTCATTATTATTTAGTTAAGAGCGACATCTATTCCTTTTATAAGCAACCATCGCAATCAAGGTTTCAAATTTCTTTGTTAGATAGCGAAACTAATTTAAATTTTAAGAAAAGTTTTTCATAGTAATGCATTGATATAATAATGTGTACATTGATTTTCAAATAAAAATTTAGCAGAACTTTTCTCATACAAAGAACACGCAGAATTGAGAAGTTTTTACAAATATGTAAATAACTTAATTTTCAAGTCAAATTCCTTCATACTATTATTAAACTAAATTGTAAATTAACTTAAATTTTTATTTTATTTTAATTTAAGTCACGTTTCATTTTCGTTGCTCAAGACGCGATTTTTAACGCAGATGCAATTTTTAGCGGTGGACGCCTTTTAATCATAAACTTTTTTCATTCACATACCTATCGGAATTTTGTTCTCATCATACATATTTAATAAGCCTACATAAGCTATTTTTTTTCTTAAAATTATAATAATCTGTCTACATTTTAATTTTTTATCACATACTTACCCATGAGCTCGTCAAATACATCGTTACATTGGTAAATATATCACGTGCGTATTATACTGTATTATATTGTTACCCCTATTTTAAAATAGTCATGAAAAGTAATACCTTCATTTTAGGTCTAAAAATCCGGCGGACAAAGAAGTAATTTCAGACAGGTGTTGCCAAAAAGCTACCAAATAAGCCACAACGACTAAAGCTCAATTACATAGAGCTACGCTTGATAAATAATCGTTAAACAGACACTTTAACGCAGTAAATTGGCTCTCTTCATCATTAATCTCTATCACGGACAATCTCCAACTCGACTACGAAGACCGATAGAAGCTTTAAGAGAGTAAATTGGTTACTTTTTATTTTATTCTACAATAATAGGCGAATTGTGGATAATTGGAGGATTTCTATGATTTCTCGCGTTATATCAATATAATTATGAAACTTAGAAAATTGTAAAAAAAAAATTAATGAGAAAAAGATTTTTGTAAAAAATATTTCATATTGCCAACTAAAGTAAGCTTATGTTCAATATGTTTTTAAATATGTATAAGAGAAATTGAAACCTATATTAATTGCAGACGTATAAGTTATTTTATTTAACTCCGTAAGCGCACAGAAGGCAGGTTATATTATTACTTAATTATTTAACAGCTACATCTCTTTATTTAAAAAACAACCGTCATAATAAAATCTTTTATGATTCTCTATTAGATAGCAGTTTTACTTCATTGCATGAGTATATATTCGTGCAGGTTTCAAATATGGAAAGTTGCAAATAAGTAAAATAACTGCAATTATTCTGATTTCGATTAATTGATTTAAATAAATAAATAAATTTAATCCAGAGTCAATAAATATTAACACATATTATATAATATATAAACACGTGTTTATCTCTTGTAAAATATTAATCGAAAATAGTTGCAAAAAAATTATTCGTGGCATGAAGAGTACGTGGTAGCGTATATAGACTTAAAATAATTAAAATATACACATCACGTGAAAACTACTATCCCAATTCGTATGATGCAAGACAAACATTGGGTTAAATCGAGGCAACGTTTCATTTTTATTTAATCATATTACAACTCAATCAGAAGATATCCGGATATATTTTTTAAAAAATTAATATGATTTGCTTTAATTGCTAATGCAATAGGAGGAACAACAAATATTTGCAGTGCCTCGTTACTAGTAATTAGACAAAAGTTTAATCTACCTATGGCGTACATCCATGGATGGCACTACGTGTATTTTAAATGCACCCACGCACACAAACATGCACACACACACACACACACACACATATATATATATTTATATATATATATATATATTTATATGTATATATATATATATATATATATATATATATATAAATATATATATATATACGCACATGCGGGTGTGTGATGTATGGTTAAAGCATAAAGGATAAATGATGCCATTACACTTACGTAGTACACGTTCTATATTCAAAATTAAAATAACGACCACATTTTTTTAAACGTCTCAACCCACTAAAGTCACCTGCGGGTGTTGACGGTCCTCACGATATTTACTCAAGTGCAAAACGTTGATAAGTACGCGGGTAAGGGGCGCTGCTGCGAAGTTTACGCCGCGATGCACCGCCGTCTTTGATAACGAAACCCTCCGCCTTTTAAGGTAACGACATCACTGCAGTAAATTTCAGAAAATGGTCAAACAAAAACAAAGAAACCTAAAAGTTTATTATTCAAAAATATAGAAATAGTTTCTGAATGGTTAACCTTTTTCAGGGGACACCCAATTTCAGTTAGTTTGAATTCTTTCAATTTCGACCGCGGCTTTGCATACAATAAAGTTTATTGTTTAAATCATAAAGAAATTATTTTTTGTGAATGGTTAAACAACTTTATCGTAAAGAACACAACCTCTGCTGAAGTTTTTTTTATTAAATATTTCACGTATACTTTTTACTGAAAAACTTTTAGCGGAGTCATTTGTTTAAAATTGTTGGTACAAAGATACACTTTAGTGTTTTAAAACTACTTGCTTGTGACTAAATATTTGTTTTTTTTAGCTTAGATATACATTGAATATATTTGGCGTTAATTTTGTAGAAATTCATTATTCACAATTAAATGAAACTACGTGGTGTAGTATTATTTCTACTATCTTTAATTTCTTTACCACGACCTAGGTTTCGTTGTATTACAACATCTTCAGGTGGGATATTAGCAAAGAATCTTTGCTAATATCCCACCTGAAGATGTTGTAATACAACGAAACCTAGGTCGTGGTAAAGAAATTAAAGATAGTAGAAATAATACTACATCACGTAGTTTCATTTAATTGTTAGATATACATCTTCATTCATCCGCAACTACAGAATAAAAACTTTTGATCATTGTCTTCTATTTTATTATATTTGAAAAATAATCTTGCTTTATAAAATTACATTTTCTACCAATAATTGTATTCACAAATATACTACGCATCTTAAAGTAGCATTAACTAAGCGGACTCATAAGTATTGTTTTAAGTATAAATACTTAAATATCACAAATCATTAGGATGACTGCGATATAATTTCGGCTTTTTTCCCATGACTCAAAAAATAGCTTCGTGCTGCGTTGATGGTATTTTTATAATCTGCAGTAATAAATTATTTAATTATATAGTTCTGCTGCAATGTTATTAATTATTTTTTTATTATTTCATTAACTTTTTAAACTTTCGTAACTATGCAACTGTTTGTTTATTTTGTAAATAACAGAGAAACCCTAGTACCAGTGATATAAACGTGGTTTTTAAAATTATACATGCATTCACGTAACAAATCATTCAAAATATATTTTCAAAAATGTTCACATTATTCATCAAAAAATTACGTTTAAGTGAAACACGTGGCTTTATTTTATGTCTTGTAATAAAATTAAAAATATAATTCCAAGAGTTAAGTCAATTTACGGCAGCAACATAGCAACGGAAAACACGTTTAATCCACTTTGTTGCTCATAGGCAAAACTATTTAGAATATTATGTCTACATAGCGCGAATGCCGATCCGCCGCGAAGAGCTTAAAGCTCCGGTCGCCACGTCGCCCCGTGAGTTTCTAGCTCGCTGAGGACACGAGCAAAGCACCGCGACCTTTGTGTTGCGAAAATTCCGGATCCAACCAAAATATTTCCTTCCGGCATTTCGTATGTGAATTTGAGGCACAAACACCAGCATCGTGGAATTATGTCAAACTCTCCGGTCCCCGCGCGTTCCTATTATTCATAGCAGGCATTCTCCACGCGAGACTACCTACTGTGCATTCATTATTACAATGTATATTATGGAGCTTGTCAGGCAATAATTATGTTACTGTGCTGATAATAGGGGTTTGAAGTATAAACGGAAAGTTGAATTGCGAGCAATGTGGGTTGTTGTATAAATGTACAATCTTTGATAAAATAGTGCAGCCGTAAATATATAATGCAGCATCCGAAGTGGAAATCGAACAACTTTTCTTTGAAATAAAAGTACATTCTAAGCTCTCTAGTTCCTTTTCTTTCATACATTGGTATACGAATGAATATTAATTTGATGAATTATTAAAACAACTGAACAAAGTGTAAAATTCATATCTTGCTGAGATTGTAATACAAATTATCCTATTTTCAATTTCAATTTCAAATTATCCATACTATTAATAAAAATGTAACAGACTGAATTCTGTACTTTCTTGTTAAATGGAGTGGATATCACACAAAGTATACTGGACGGATTTTGATGAAATTTGGTACAGTATTAGTATATACCCAGGAGCAAAGCTTAAGAGAAAAATTTTTTTTTCCTAATTACAGGCGAACGAAGTCGTAGACATAACTAGTAGGAAATTTAAATTACAAATTATGTGAAATAAATGTCTATCTACTTACTGAATTATTTAAATTTAAATAATAATTATTTAATTTAAAGATTATAAGAAATATTAATTATTTAATTTAAGATAACAACTTACCTTCGATGACTAATTAACTTTCTTGTTCCAAGGTATGATATGATAATTATCTCCCAAATAATGATACCTAACGACCGATATTTAAAAAAGACCTCCAATAATTATATAACTTCATTTTATTCCCCCAGGAACCCTTTTCCACAGCAGCTGCCCATCAAATTGATGTCATTTAATGGTTCAACCTGACTCGAATAAAAATTGTCCCATGTAGGAAATTGCAAATTTAATAGGCGACTGAGCTTTGATGTAAAAAGGTTCGGCAAAACTTAATTTGGACTAGCGTGGGCGCAGGAAACATTTTTCCTGAAGTCGGGCCGCAGATTGTGACTTTGATAAAGTCCTTAGCTTCGTCTCATCGCATTACGTTATATGTATTCTATTTGCGAATGGAGTATTCGCAAATATTCGCCAAGTTGCCTTGAAATACGG
The DNA here is from genome assembly GCA_039881145.1 of Druceiella hillmani. Taxonomy (NCBI): domain Eukaryota; kingdom Metazoa; phylum Arthropoda; class Insecta; order Lepidoptera; family Hepialidae; genus Druceiella; species Druceiella hillmani. The sequence goes on from JAYKKI010000043.1 coordinate 9,163,287, forward strand.
CTTCTAGTATTTTGAAAGGAGAATCATTTACGGTGAAATTCTAATTTTATACACTTTCAATTTGTTTTCTTTCAATAATAATATCACCTTTAAGGTAGAAATCAAAATATATATAACTGTGGATCAAATAACACCAGTTTTTAATTTTACTACATTTGTGCCTGTGTGTATTTTAAATTTGATGAAACTACAAAATAATTCCAAACGCTTTGAAAAAAAGCTTGTTGTTTTAAATTTTTTTAGGGAAAGATTTTTACGTGGATATATTACCAGCCAATAAAAATATGCATCTAAAAATCATTAAATTAGGATTTTTAATAATACTGAATTTCATTAATAACGATTTCTTCATTCATTTCATTTATCTATTTTTGCATAATAAAACGAAGATAAAGACGTTAATAATACTTTCATATCTTTGAAATAGTTTATGGTTGCGATTTTGGTACATACTTTATAGAATTGTATACACAATATTATGATGGCAACAATTTCTGGTCAGCTTTCATTATATTTGAGGCCTATAAAGGCAAATACGACTTTTACTTAATAACATGTAGCAGTTTTAAAACAGATACAGTATAGATTTTTTTTAAATATGCGAATTAATTTTTCTCCAACGTTAAGTTACTTAATTTTGCTGACATGTGGTGAAGACATATAGTCAATATATTAGAAAATACATAATTTTTTACTGAAATACTTTGATAAATATTTTCCATTATTATATAAAAACTTAATAATTTTTGGGATAAGACAATTATATCGCTGTGTTTATTTGAATTTGAAATAATGAAAATTTTAATAATATGGCAATTCTGATACGGTGAAGACCATCATCTGCATCGTAATTTAAACTTGGGCACTTGTTGGTTGATAAGAAACCGTATTAGAAAGTAAGTGCAATATGTTGTTTCGTCGTTACTCTATATACACCTTTATTGGAGAAATCATGAAATGATATTCAAATGATTAGACTATCCTATAATTTCCCAATTCTAACCAAAGAAAGGAACTCCAAATTTCTTAATCATGAATAAAACGGATAATGATTTTTTTTCCGACTCTGTAATTTTTCACTTTTTGTCTGAATTAAAAATTCTACACGTTAATTGAAATTATTGTTAAAACAGGGAACAAAAAAGGTACGAAATAGACTTTGGTGGAAGTGAAGACCTCCGTAAGCTCTATCATTCAGAATATTTCCCCTGAGCAAAATTGGACATCAATTCTGATTGAATTGAAAAGTACTATCAATAAAAAAAGAATAATTTCCGTAAATATTTTACTATATTTAGAATTATCTTTAGAGAATAAGAATATAACAGACGAAATGTTGGAGATAAACCAGACACTCGTGGGTGCTACGACATACCAATATTAAATTTGTAGTATTTATCTAATTAAAAAAATTGTGTCCCGGAGAAAGGCTTATTGATATACCGGTGATACCAATATATATTACACCTTATATGAAAGCTACGTACGACGTCTTTGGAAAAAAATATCGGAAGGTATACGAATAATATTTGTCTCTGACGTGCTTATCATAGACTGGGATGGACGCCATAACATATTCGCTGAAAAATATCCAATATATAATATAATAGCTACAAATAAAACAGCCAATAAACAATGAATTCTGAAATTACACAAAACTTATTAAAAAAGAATGAAGCGTTTTTAAGTGACTGTCAATTAAAAAGTGCACTGAAAATTCAATTATTGTTTCTTCACTAGTTTTTGAGAAAATCGCGAATAAACCCACGCCCATCAAAATACACACACACATACACACACACACATATATATATATATATATATATATATATATATACACGGGTGAAGCAGTGAAACTTAATTCTCGAAATCAGGTAAAAATATATGAAATTTTCAGAAATTTAAAATTCTCGGTTTCTAAAGAAATGAATTAAAGGTTTTATGACATTCATAATATCACAATGAATATTCTCCCCTAAATATTGTGTAATGATGTTTTTTTTATTTATGCTAATTAACTAAAAATCCTTAGAATTCCTTTTACCCAAAACACCAACAAATTCCGCTTAACATAACTCATATCTTTTTGTTTTCGGAGTTTCTGGGTACAATGGTTTTACATTACTATTCAAAAATTATGAATAAATACATTTTAAACATATAGATAATATAACCTAGTTTTGAAAAAAAAACAAGTATTCCATTTAATAGGGATAGTCATAAATACTTTGGGGTAAATGTACGAATCTACCATTTCTTTAATTTTTTTTAGTTACCTAAATAGTGATTTTCGGATATAGAATAATTTTAGGGGAAATAAAGTTAAAAAGCCGTATATGCATAAAAAAACTAAGTTTTTTGGACTTATTTTGAAGTTTTCTCCTCGACGAAGTTTGTTCAAGTCTCCGATAGTTTCTTCTTCTTGTGAATATTTTATAAGGTGAAAATGCTGATGAACGCAATATTACCGTAATTGTATAGTTATTTAAGGATGTCTGATAAATCTCTTTAATGATATATTTGACCAAATGTCATAGAGCTAGAGAGTATTGCAATTTATTTCTTCTAATTATAATTTTATTAATGAATTTTTAAGACGTTTTTTACTCATGCGATGCTTTAAGTTTACAAAGGAATAAATTTTATAAAGCTCAAGGTTGATTTTGGTTATTCATTTAATGTACTTGGACAAAACATTTTTATATTCTATTTAATTATAACTTTTTTTACTCATTCCATTTCCGTTATGTCATAAATATTGCGAGAAGTTTAAACATTAAGTTTAGGTATTTAATGCAACTTCATTAACACAGTATTGTTTTAGTTGTACATGTCAAAGTCTATAACAAATTATATTTATTGTATACACTGCTTCATTTTGAGATAGCAATAAACATTGAAATTACACAAAACATAAATGCATTGAATATATAAATATCTACAAAGCGCAGAGAAAACGTACTTTATATCACATCTATTCTTTGTTTCAGTTCAACGTTTTTTTATACATATATTCCATATATAAGAAACAGATATCTATACTGAGAAAGGTTCAATGCATATTTTTAATTTTGTTATGCATACGAGTCATATGAACATCTTGAAAAAGATCTCCTTCGTGAGTTAGAAGGTCTTTAATCTAATTGTGGTATCATTGTTATATCATCAATTGTTAAGTGTAAAAGGTCGACGATTAGAAATAATAAATCAATTAAGTTGAAAGCCAACTGTCTGATTTACTTTATGAAGAGAAGGTAATAAAATCACGTTATTTACTCTTTTGTAAAATAACTAAAAAAAGTAACTAAACCTAGAAGTTTCCTTTATACAATTGATAATAAATCAAAATCTACCTAATGCCAACCTAAGACGTTGGTCTTTATATAACCGTATTCCAAATAGTGTGTGAACATATCAGCAATATACAGAAAAATAATCGTTCTAAAATTCTACATAAAATTCATAAGTTTGCTAGATTTAGGCAACAGATATAACCTTCTACAGATTTTAGTAGAGAATATTATAATACTTAACTTTCGTAAATATTTTATAATACGAGTATATTCCCCAAATTTGTCATTTCATAACACCACTAACATTTTTTTCGAGAAATGCAAATTTTCTTATGTAATTTATAAGTACTAATACAGACTGACAGTGGTAATATAAATACTTTGGAAATGAAAAATGTTAACGAATTGAGACTAGGAATTAAATTATATCCATCACACCTTATTACCGCAATACACGAGAACTACCCACGCAGCATCCAACTAGGAGGCGTCTCTGGAGACAGGCCATAATAAATTATAATCTATTTTCGTCCACACACATATACATACACACACACACACATGCGCGCACACACACACAATCCCACACCCATACACACACACACACACATACACAAACACACACACACACACACACATATATATACATATAAATATATATATATATATATATATATATACATACATATACGCTGGCACTCGCGAGCACTACACTGAGAAACGAAGTGTCGTCGCGAGGTGGAATATGAGCCGGAGGAATATTTACTCAAGTGCATGGCGCTGATAGCGAGCGCCCGTGAGAGGCCCGCTCTATCGCAGCGCCCGCCTCACTGTACCACTCTCGTAGTCTCGAGCGCGAGACAACTTAGTTTATAAGAGGACCTGGTATTGTATTTGTAAAACAGCGTTTGCCTCAGGGGTGGAGGTTGGTAAACTTGCGAGTTAAATAGATCGGGTCTTTGTACGTGAGTATCTGTTGTCTGGGTTTAGTCCGCGAGTCCATCCGCTCGAATGACGGCTCGAGTGCAGATGAGGAAAGTGAATACTATCAGCCGTGTGCACTGTAAGTTTGCAGCTGTGTTATTACTCAAATGTATCTTTAGAAGAGACATTTCTTTTAAAATCTTTAAAAATACAAGAATGTGTGTGACTTTTACATTAAGCTGTATATATTTCGTAAGATAACTCTACTTATTTATAAATAAAAGGAGTTAGTATTAATGATATTCATTTATTTTTCCCGTAAAAGTATTCACGTAAAATAAATTGATTAATAAATTAGAAGAATGAAATAAATTTATACCCGAAAACATTTTTTCTGTTCGAATTATGCAGCTATTATCAGAAAAAGGATTAATTTATTTATTTGGGAAACAAAACATTTCCAATAAAACTGTTCAGAATTATTGAAAACTAAAGACGAAAAATTAATAAGAACGATAGATGGCAGCATATTATTAGGTATGCATAAGTTTATTGTAACTGTTGCTACAAATTATTCCAATTTAATGGCGAAATTCATTACTTTGAAAAGTGGGTCGCAACGTCAATTTAGAGTGGTAATTTCTTGAAACGTGAATGTTATTATCGGCAATATTCATAAGTTTTAAATTTTTCTCGTCCACAATAGTAAAAATTATTCCAAAATGAAATGTTACTTTAATTTTGATTTCAACAAAAAGCAAATTAGAAAGCACTCGGGATAAAAGTGATAGAGATTTTATTAATAAAAAAGCAGATTAGAGCTATCGTGTCAATATTAGCTATTAGAAATACATTAAACTTTTAAGTCATCCGTAAGCTTTTCTTCACAATCTTAGACCGCCTTCCTGAATCTTGGCACCCGCACGCGTGTCGTTCACTTCCGGAATCCCGGCCTCAAACTTTAACGACATCCGCACAGTACCCTATCGTGGTAAAGCTCCGCATTTCGTTCACTACAATAATTAATTTAGTCGCATTACACTAACGCTGTTATTATCAAATGAGCGAGCACGACAATGGCGGGCGAAGCAATTCGCGCTCACGCCACGCCAACAAACCCTTCAACGATCCATCAAGAAATTTCAATTTCTCACTAACAAACATAAACCGTAATAGGCGTGTCAATTAGGCTTAAGACGGCCCAACCCTTCTTACACGCAGACGATGGAACTAATCCACATCTTAAACGAATGTTCAACTGGACCCAATTAATTTTGCTACAACTCGTATTTTGTTATCGTAATCTCAGATTAGGGCTTAATCTCGGGTTCGCTTCTTCATAAATCAGGGTAGGGAATGCTCGCCGCGAGGTTATTTAAGCTGATAAGAATGTGGCCAGGATTATGTGGATACCGGGCTGAGGGAGGATCTCTGCGGGATGTATGGGCGACGCCGAGACCGAGCTCGGACTTCATATCATATTTTGTTTAGCGTTATTGTGCTCGCTCCGAGGTGTCGCCTGACGGTAATAAAGCTTAGGTTTTAGTATGTTTTATGTACGGGACGGACGGCTGGAAGTCTCGCGAGTAAACGCTGAACAAGTATCATCATTAAGACATATGTGCGGTTTATGTCGGGAGGCCTTGTATATGTGTTCAACATGTCTTTGCATGGATTTTAGAGGGATATCCCATTTCATTTATCTGCTGTTTTAGTAGAGATATAAAGTTTATTAATTGCTTCAAAGCTTATTAGCCTTATCTATCAAATTCTAGCTGATTGCACTCGGTTTCCTTAGAGGAAATTCTTTACGTTTACTTAAATAAGTAGTTAGTTTCGGATCATCGCTTGCAAGATTTTACCATAGTTTTAAATTTTGTTATATTAAAATATTAAGAAAAACTAGGGAAGTATTTTAGGTTTTCCAATAACATTTTTAATTTGACTCTAAGAAGGTTAAAAAATACTAATTAACAAATATTGAAGAATCATACATGTGCCAAATAACTAACAATATGGAAACTACTTAACCAATTTAGACAAAAATATATTTGACAGTCTTAACAGATAAGAAAGTATATTCGAAATTAGTTTGACCTTTTCAAAGTTCATAGTAAACAATATACGTATGGAACAATTGGTTTGATTTCGATAATTTTATCAGTTCAGAATAATGATAAGATCGTGTAATATCTAATGAGGGCAGAATAAAAATCGTATTTACAATTTTCGTTAAAAATAAAAGAAATATTCAAAACGATGACTTTATTCCATATTCATTAAAACACACTTTTATAACTTTTATTGAACCAATTTTTATATTTTTTTTATACTGTAATAAAACATTCAGTGATTTTAAAGACCGGTTAAATTATAACAAAATAGTTTTTGGAAGTCACTTTGAAAATTAGGATGAGGTCTGTTGCAAATAATGAGCCAATGAGTTTGTCGTCGTTTGTTTCTATTTCGGTGATAATGTTAAATGAAGAAAAATAAAATATAGAATGCTATCCTATGCCAGGTTGACTTCAATATTTCTGTTGACGATTACTGAACCGATAATTTAGATGAAATAATAGGTTCTGGAATGTTACAATGATCATGAATAAGGGCAAAAGGTTCAGTCTACCGATGGCTGCGAATAGTTTAGAAATACTGTTGAAAAACTACTGGAACTATTATAAAATTCAACGTATTTGAAGGACATTCAATTGCGTTGAATTTTGTTTTTCATAGCTCAGAAGGATCTGGAAGAAAACCAGTTGTTTATATGACTGTGGAAACTTCTAGACATGTCTAAAACCTCATAGAATACATTAAAGTCTTATCACTAGCCAGAAAATAATCCAGAAACTCTGAAATTGTTTTATTGTTACAACTCAAGTTAATATTAGTTCGTACAACTGCATACACTCAATATCACGTATATTCCATTTTGTAGTCAATTTTACTTTTCTTTTAGCTTTGATAAACCCTTTGGATTTATTTTACCAATGTCTTCACTTTGAACTTTGACTTAGAATTAATGATACGTTGACGAAGACTTCATTTTTATATAATCCGGACCCAATTCTATAGGGTCCTCCTTATAAAATTCTTATAAATTTACGCTATTAAATTTTAAAAAAAATATAGATTAAAATATGTTACATAACATTCAATCCTAAATTAAATGCAAAAATTCAATCCTAAAAAAAAAAATTAAATTTTAACTTTTCATGTCACACTGAGGATAGCGGTCATAAAAACACAACCGTGTACCCATCTGTCATGCCATCCATCAATGGTGTACTCATTGATTTAATAGAAATGTAATTTTTGTTTAACTTATAATAGACATAAGAAAGGTTGGTCGGCCAAACCCTTTTCTGGTGTTATGGGTATAAGAGAGTGACTCCACCCCTAATCAAAACTGCACGAAAAACTCATAGGATAAAACTAGGTTTATCTTTTATCATCCGAGTTGTCTTACGAAGTAAAAATAGTCACCTGCGTACCTTCTGGAACGGCGCGACTGACCGAAAATGATAACAAGTCTCGAGGGGTCTTTCAGGCAAATTTATACGTGAAAATAAGACCGAACGTATTAAACCTGTTACTAAGTAATAATATGGCAATATTATAAAAATCGCTGATTTTATCATTACCTGAATGATTGTTATTGGCTTATATTAATGTGATTTATTTGTAAATTAATCCGATTTTATAATACCGATATAATAATGACTCTCATAAAAGTTACAAATTTATATTTTAAATTAATAAATAATAAATTAATTAGTTAATAATAACCAAAAGGAATTATGTACACTAGTATAATAGCATTTTAAATTTTAATTGTTTTTTTTTGTGTATAAACTCGTAGTAATAGCAAAAACGAATAAAGCTATTTTCATATTTTTTTAAATTTTAAAAAGTAGTAAAGTTTAAGCAATAACTTTCGAAGCAGATCAAATTTAGTTTCGAAACTTCAATTTCTAAATAGATTTGATGGTTTACTTGTATTTCATCCTTGTTATAAGTATTTTGTACTCCGGAAACAATCATCCAATCCTTGCAAAGGCCAAGATTGTTTGGATGACCGTGGAAGAAAGATTGTGATGATCGCTTGATAAACGAAGATATACTCATGAGAAAAATTAATAGGTTGATATAATAAAGAGGGGTTTAAAAAAAAAAAATAATCAAGCATATTTTATTTCTGCTCATTCGTCTCAGAAACATAATCTGATAATATAAATAAAACGTGAATCATTCTGCTATACAAAAAAACGTGATTGTAAATATTTAGGAAATTTTCTAGATCGAACATTCAGAATGAAGGTACAGTGATCGATTGACGAAGTGAAATAGCTCGCACGAAATGGTAGGGTTTGGATTAGTTAGCCCCAATAATAAATAATGACTTACAAAATCAGGACGTATACATGGGTATGCTGGTGATAAAATGAAATGTATGGATGTTGTGTCATAACTATAGTTACATAGGAAATACTGCGTTAATATGTATAGTGAGATTTGAAATCACATTATAAGCTTTATATACATCGCATAAAATCTGATAAGTATAAACATGTAACACATGTCGAGAATAGTAGATAAGGTGATGACATAAACAGAAAAAAAAGAAGCGGGCAGCTCTAATGACATTTTATATATTTTGATAGAATAGATTGCAGCAAAAAGTCCCATCGATCCATCATCAGATACGGGATCAAATAAAGTCACAGAAGATAAATAAACAAACAGAGAAGAATATGATTTCTGCGATAATTCGACGCGGCGGTGGCAATGTGATAAAAAGTTTGAATCGGAGGCGTCGCTCATAAAGCGTCGCCCGTCACCGCGCTCGACTCATAAATTTTATTCGACTCAATATTTCCGCGGACATTTTCCTTCCACGACTCTTTTTTTGTCAGTTATATTTATTTTTTGCAGTAAAACTGAAAAGTCCACGGTCAGTGGAGCGTCGCCAAATGAGAATTAATAACCTCCGACCCGATGGAGCGGGCTGGGCCGCTATCCGTAGTGGGCCTCGCTTAATCCTGGTCTGCTTCACGATTTTTATTATTTGTTTGAGTTTCCGGTAAACGACAATTTGAATAAAAGAACTAGGAAAGATACGATTATTTATCGTTCAGAGTCTTGTTTATTGGCATATATCCATATATCATACATATTTTATTATACAAATGTTTAATATAAAAAAGTAATAATGTCCATAATCGTAAATGAAATAATACGAACAATCAGTCTTAAATATTTATAAAACATAGTTCTAAATCTATTTCCATAGTTTTTAATAGAAATAACGTATTGAACTTTCACTATAGTACGTCGCTTAAAAAAACGTACTGTTACACGAATCGTTAAGGAATCATGTATTAAATTTAATATTATTACTCGGAAGAAAATTAATTCAACCAATACTTTACTAATAATTCATAACTTAATGCTATCTTATTACCAATTACTCGTTTCAGCTTTACTCTGTTAAAAAAGAAAGTGCATTTTATTCTGTTTCAATTGCTTTTTTTAAAATATGATCTACTATTCAGGATTATTTTATTCACGGTATTCTCAACGGCTTTGTTAACTTTATATTTATGAAGCGATTTTGTAACAGAAAACAGATCGGAACATTATTTGAATGCAGTTATACTAATATAAATACTGACTAATACAAAAATCCGCCCTATGCACTTCGACTCTCCTCATTTTAAAAAATCTTAATTTATTTTCATTCACACCTAAAATATTGTATACCATATATTAAAGTAGCTATTATAACCTATAAGACGATGAGGTTTACGTTAGTAGGATAAGTCCTAAAAATAATCAAGTAAACAATCAATATTTTTCCATTTCCAAAATTAGTGCAGAAAATAATATAAAGTCTTAATAATTATAATAAAGTGTAATTCACAATTTTTGAAGCATAAATGAATTGATTGGTAATGAAGATTTCTAGTAGATACTCGAAATTATTTCTAATCAAAAGGCTCAGTTAAACCGCCACCAATTCACCTAACGAGAAGATTCACCAGAGCCACGAGAAGTGATGCTAAAATAGAACCACATTTAACAAAGTGCTACATTTAGTTTTAATAAAGGACGCCCACAATAGAACATTCCACAAGTTTCAAACTAAAAGCTTTTTAAAAAGCTCCGTAATTTAAGCTCCGCAATCATTGAAACTCTCGCGCCGCACTCGCGCCGCGCACATGGGACCTCTTCGCTTAAGAAGAGCTTGTGCCTTTTAAACTTTTAATTTATTTCAATAACTCTTTCTCGCGTTTACTGTATTTGTTCTAGAAAATTATTGGTAGAAGGAAAAATGTTTTCGATAAGCTAAATCGGGATGAGACTATACTTTTATGTAATGTTTTTTTTTGAAAACATTATATTTGATAGGGCTTTTTATTTACAATTATTTCGATTATCTTGCACTAATAATTGTAAAAGAAATGGAAAATAACGGTACGTTACTTTATGGATATGTCGATAGGCACTTGACTAATTTTTCGTGTTACGCAAATGTTCTGCAGAAATCATGAAATTTCTTATTTGTACTGGACTCGAATCCACATTATCCAATTCAATTTACGTTATACGTATTTAATGAAATTTAATTGAAATTCAATATCAAAATTTCCAGGAAGTTCACATGAATAAATTTTTTGAAATTCGAATATTTATTATATGTATATATATATATATATATATATATATATATTGATTTGGATATCATCGATATTGTCTGAATTCATCGATATTTTCTGTAAAATCATTTTAACTTTACAATTTAAATTAAAATGTAAGACAATTTTTGCATCCAGCTCTTAAAATTTTATGACTATAATACTGTTAATCAGCCATTCATCAAACAAGTACTACTGTATTTTATTATGATTCATCAGGTAAAGATATATCATCATCATCAGGTAAAGATATTTCACTAGCATAAAATACCACCAGATCACCTATGAAGGTCTATGAATAAGCTTATTTTATCACGGTGGCAGGCGGACATCAGTAACGGATTTGATGTCGGCATCCATCAGCGAGCGCGTCGTTCATTGATGTTGATCCTTGACCCGTCCAACTTGCGCCCGATTTTCACAAAATAACAAATTTCACCGACCTTCCTGCAGGGATGCTGACGGGAAGCGTTGAAAGTGAAGCTAAGGGAAAACTAAAAATAGTTAAAGGGGTCGGTGGGCTGGCGCATTTCGCGATTGATTGATTAGAATAAGCTCTACGCGTTAAGAATCCGTAATGTTTGAAAATGTACTATGCAGTAATGATACAAAATGTACTTATATATCTATAAGTACATTTTGTATCATTACTACATAAACTATTTATTTTTTGTTATTATTGTTATTGATACTTTATTTTTACAGTTGCAAAAAACTCGATATTTCATGTATCGATGGATATGTTTGTTATCATTTTTACTATATTCTTTATTTAAATAGTATTGAGATATTTGGTTTATGTATAACTGCTCGTAAATATGTGTTGCCATCTTTAACCCATAGCCTAGCTTCGGTTAAAAAATCAAAAATGGTGTTGTTATTTAGAATTAGTATTCTTCGAAAACATTAAAAAAATATCTTTAAGATCAAAAAGATTTTAAAGATAATTTTCAGGATACTTCCTTTAGTGAAATAGACTTTCTAATATAATAAATATCATTAAGATATAACTTGGATGAAATTTCTAAATTATAATTGCATAATTCGTTTGTTAAATTGTTTTTAGGTTAATAAAACGTCGCGTAATATTATATACCAACGAACCTTATGAACAGAAATTCAATCACGTCATATGCACAAAAGCATATGACGTGATTGTGTATTTTAATATATATAGAAATGTCGGAAAATTTATCAAAGATTATAAACAAATTAGTGATGTAATAAGAAAATTATGGCTGTATTTAGGATAGGTAAAGTTTTTAAGACAACTTTTGATTGCATATGTTGACAAGTATCTTCTTCTTGATATGCATCTCATTGCTTATATAACTGGGTGTGATTTTGTTTACGTAAACATATGGAAAATATAACTAATTTAATTGTGCGAATTAACGATTGAAGTTTAAAATACACGTAACGCGACTATAATCATTACAGTATATTCTTCTTTCAAATACGTGCGCTTCTTATTGACTATTAACTATTTTAGTATTGACTGACTGACTATTCAACTCACCGCTCAAACCGCTATCTCTAAAAACTTGAAGTTTTACACAAGAAGAATTACAAGAACTCCTTAATGGCATCCACTAAAACAATGATTTTTTAAATTTAATCCTATGATGATCAATGTTTTTACAAAAAAAAATAAATGGTTCATTTAACTTGAATTATATACGCATAGTGCCACCATCTCCAATATTTTTCGGAAATCAACACCTAATATGTATAATTATTAAATATATAAGTACACAGTCGTAATGCAATTGAGGTCATCTCAATATTTCGTAATATGGGTAGAGCGGTTAAGTTCAGTTTCTAGGATTCCCATAAAAATCATTTGTATGACTGGTACTTATCGATATTTTCCGATTTTTATTTTCGATAGATTCCTTTATAGTGTCTCCCAACCAATATAATAAATGCAAAAATGAATTTGTTTGTTAGTTCTGCTTATACGGCACAAATATTCTATCGATCTTTATGAAATTTGGTTGAGAAATTACATGTTTCATGGAGAAAAGAATAACATATATTTGATTTAAAAAATATTGATTACACGCTAGCGAAGTTGCGCGCAATAGTCAGTTGAATATAAAATATCTAAAATAAAGCATGATTAAGTCATTACATGAACAATTTTTCTGAGTGTACCATTTTTTAATGTACAACCTTTTCAAAATTTAATAGTAACATTATTTGCTGTAATACATTCCAATTGCGACTTGTATATATCGATCCGTTTTTAGCGCTCCATACAAATCACACGAGTTACCCTATTCGTATTTTAACATAAATTATGATTCGCAGAATTTTATTTTGTTATTTATTTCGAGATGTAACTTTATTTAAGGTTATTAGTTTCAAAAACAGTCAGTATAATAAGTTTAATTTATTAATATAAATACAATTTACAATTTTATCTTCTACAGTTTACTTGACATCTATATAAAAATAAATATAGATGCTCATTCTATTCGATGCATGAATCCAGCTTTCGGCGCACGAATCATTTTCCATTTAGCTTTAAAATTAGACCAAGTCTTCTTCATGTAAATGTAATTCAATTATATTTTTGGTATTCAAAGCTAAACATATTTTCTCATTTACTGATTATTATTCTCCAAATACTACAATGGTTAAAAAATATATGATGTATTGCTTAATTCGGTATAGTCTACATAAAAATATCAACATTCAAAATTTGCCTCACGAAAAATGTATTCTTGGGACGTACATAATCATCTTTATGGAATGTCAACAAAAGTATATCCGACCTTTTCTTTGTTTCATTTCATTGGTTAATGTGATTACATCTATTTTTTCCATTTCATTTGACCTCTGATATTTCCTGAAATATATTTCTCATTTCTTTATTCAGAGTTTCCACGATCTTTATTTAGAATATTACTTCCAATTTATATATCTCTAAGAAACTATATGTTTTATCTCAATTCACATGACTTGCTGTAGTCTGCCACATTTACTATGTAAGGGATTGCTCTTAGAGTAATCAGTATAACATAATATACACGTCTTTACGTTTATTATTAAATTAATTCAGCATACAAGAGACAAAATACCTTCATGGAAGCATATATATGAAATTTGTACCGGTCGCCTGCAATACACATGTAACCTCTGCGAATGGAAATAAAATTTGATGCAATATTTTTTTATTAATTTCATTTTAATATAAAGAATTTGTATTAGTTGTTTTCTTTGTCTATCGTTAATATTTTAGTCATGAATATAATAATTATGAGGTAAAAAATAATATAATTATGAGGTAAAAAGTTTACTGAACAATTATCTCAAATAATTCAAAGCTAATAATTTTTGAGAAATATATACGGTATCACCAATATTCAAAATGTTTTTAATTATCTCAATAGTTTAAGATAGTGAGGAGAAATGTGAAATTTTCGGGCAAAACCGAGATTTTCGAGTGTTACCTAAAAAAATTAATAAGATATTTTTGAATTCGTATTTTAACAAGTTTTCTTTTGATGTTTGCAATAATCTTAAAAATATATTGTAGCCTTCTCTCAAATCCTGCCCCTGGAATTGAAATTTGCTCTATTCAATATGATATTTGAATTCCCTCTATGATCCCAGGAAAAAATGCTTGTGTCAGAGAAACAGATATACAGATAAACGGACAGATACAATAGTCGTTTCGTGAGTATTCCATTGTTTAAATTGTGTACTACTAAACATTTAACCATTTCGTGCTACTAAAATTTGAACAATGGAATACTAAAACAATGTTAGTAAGATGATTCATAATACAAAACTTTACACAAATTATAAATTAAAAATCTCTATGCTATATATTAATGATTCAAAGTTATCTATAGAAATATGTTGAAAGTAGCAAAGTGAATTTGAATTTTTAAAATTATTTTATTATTCCAGAGACAAAACATACATGTACTGTATAAATTGTTTTTGATGATTATGAACAAACTTGAGTTCAATTTACATTTACATGAAGAATATAATTCCCAAAACATCATTGGTGCCACTGTCATATAACAAAACGAAAAGTTTATTAAATAAGATATGTATCAATTATTGTTTTATTCCCATAAATATAAACAGTTACAGATTTAGTACAGATAGTATTGTATCTGGATTATTCAATTATAATAGTGGCGACGTCTTAATATGTAGATGTACGCGTTTAAAAAAAAATTATTTATTTTTTTTTAATTTGTATTATAACAACCAAATATTCACTAAATTTTATTAATGCTCTATATTTATTTGTTATAAATATAATAAAACTAAATTATATCAAAACTCACTTTCTTAAATTTCTAGTCGGAAAAGAGGTGTCGCTCGTTGTAAAAATCCACTATTATTTCCAAATAAAACAACACCAACGAAAAACAAAATAGAAACAAAATTGCATCCAACCCTTAATCCACACAACTGATCACACAACATGAATAATCATACCTGTATAATTAACTCCCGCCACTGCAACGAAGCGGCGTACAAATAAACGTATTGAATCTGAAGTCCCATTGAACGGATTATAAACGTGGGTCATTCAATGCAGCTTTCAAAAATAAAGAGATGATTTGTTTTCATAATTCGATCTATGAATTAAGTTATTGCACTTTATGATGTCAAATAAAGCATTGGTTTATGAATAACGTCTCTAAGTATCATTTAGCGATTTTATTTTCGACGTCTGTTCAAAACGATATTTTTTAAAAATATAGTTAACGAATTTTGGTAACACAAGCTACCAAAACTCGGCTTAATTTAATAATAAGGCAGAAATTCAAATATTCATGTGGAAATTTTAACACCTTATAAAAGTCGTATAGAAAATAAAAAGGTGTATGGAAAGTTACACGGCAATATTTAATATACCTTATTTCTTTCAGTTTATAAGAATTAGAATTACCACTCTTTAAAGATGGATTTGAGTACCTACAGCTTCATTAACACTAACTCGAAAATATGGAGGTAACATCTTGCGTGTTTATAAATGAAAATGTGTAATTTAAGTATTTTAATTAAATATAATAGCAAGATTACCTTTCCCTGTACGAGTATTTTTGTACTAAATTACCGAAAGCATTTAGATTATATTGCACGTCCTTATTTCTATAATTTTTAATTACATTGAAAAAATTGCAGTTTCTGCTGAACATTCTCCTACTAATGATACGAATATTTTGGAGACTAATGTTAACTAATAATATGAAGATATTTACAAAGACCGATAAATTACATTCACTGTAAAGGAATTTACATAGTTCTAATTGGAATAATTACGGAATCCCAATTACTTGATTCCAAAATGAGGGTTACGTTTATGAGAAAACAACAATTTCCTAAGTGTTCCTTGTAAATATATTTATTTACATGATAGTTTTCCATTAAGTCATTTACTGTTACACATACCCCTAAATGGATTTTACATAATCATTTTACTTTTTCGTTAAAAGCAGCTTAAATCAATCGCAGTGTGGTATGCGGTGAGCTGGGGCGGGTCGCGCGCCGGCTGCCTCTAACTGCTTTGGCAGCTTGGTGTAACCTCATCCGTAAATATCGACACCGCTTGATTATGCAAGCCTAGTGTTTTATTAAATTTTATAATAGTCTGGTTATTGACCGACAATTTTGGATTAAATTAACATTCATTATGGAATTTATATACTATATATATATATATATATATATATATATATATATATATATATATATATATATATATATATATATATATATATATATATATATATATATATATACAGTATATAAATAAATGAAAGTTCGCTACTTCAATCCGTACCAGAGCGTCATGGGTAAATTGCAATACACCTATTTTTTTTAAATCATACCACTTTTTTATATTTAAAAATTGTCATGTCATTAACATTGAAATGCTTCAATTTATTTCTTATATTCCGATAAACGTAAGAAATGTGGCAACATTGCTTATTTACCCTTCTTAGCGATCGACAGTCAATTTAACTTTTCTAAATTTTATAATGAATGGTATTTTGCCTAGTTTCACAGAAAAAGGTTTGAAAAAGAAAAGGATAACAAAATTAAATTTTAAAGTTAAGTTTGTTTACATTTCGTAGATTATAACTATGACTATTTGAAAATCTTTAACATCCATTTATAATTCCCTCAAATATTTCAGAATAAAAAATACCATCATCGGTTTTCAAAATAAACTTCTCCGAACTATTAACACGACGTTTTTTTGTGTCATTTGCATAAATTATTATTAGCTTCTTATTAATAATATTAATATTAATTGTGATTCCAAAGTAAATCTTTATGGATTATTTATTATTTATTATGGCAACTTTTGCACATTACTTCTACCAATCAGAACATTTCAATATTTTTAAAGAGAAAGCTAGTTACTATTGCGAAATGACAGTTTACTTTTATTCAATACGCGTCGCTGGTTTTTGTTAAATAATTTATAATATTTGTAATATCAAATGGGTGGAATTATGAATATTTCTTTTTTTGCTAATGAATATAACATTAGTATATGCTGAATGCCATTATAACACTGACGAAGCCCTCGAATGCTATCCGAACTGGTGACTACCCAGTAAAGGCCGAGTTATTATCAATGCAGTCACGAGAATACTTTGAAATAGGCCAGTCATTCTGTTTAAAATTGTGTGATGATACTCCAACAATATCGATAAATATTAGAGAAAATGTGCTAAGTCATTTTAGAAGGGTGCCACATTCGAGTACCGTATTCTATGGTTTGAAAATCTTCTTTGGATTGAAAACGTTATTTTTTTAATGTTGCCAAAATGACATTTCGCGGTATTTTTCTCATGATGTTAATTTAAAAAAAAAATTTATCGAATTACAAATGTGATTGATAAGTGGTTGAAGTAGTGAACTTTAATTTATTTACGTACTGCATATATAATATTATAATACGAAATATATTACAGATTGTCAGAAAGAAAGACATTTCATGTATGTATAATAAAAATTACTTGTATTTATTTCTAAATATTTTCTGACGATGCGCTCGCGGTTCAAGTTACATTTTATATATGTTTTTTTCTTACGTGGGACTTAATCAGCAGTGATAATAAATAAGACGCAATGTATTACGGCGCTGACAATGCCAAATTGATCTTATTTAACAATTAGCTAGATCTACTAAATTTACAACCACGAAAAAAATATATGTTATTCTTGATAATATTTATCAAGTCCTGGTTATTTCCAAAACACGACTGAAACATTTTTTTATCTGGAAAAATATCCAAAAACATCTCGTAACATAAATTTTAAAGCATATTAACTCCATTATTTCTAACACTTTATGAATAGATTTAAAAACACTAACCGCTTATTTAAAATTTTGGTTGATTTTTATTTTCATTAAAATAAATGGAATTCCAATAAAAAAACCTATTATTCCTCTCGAATACAAAGACGCGTCTTGGCAATGTTATAGTTTCTCTTTTACTCGCATGCAAACCGATAGTATGCGCTGAGGCGCAG
Source organism: Druceiella hillmani (assembly GCA_039881145.1). Lineage (NCBI taxonomy): Eukaryota > Metazoa > Arthropoda > Insecta > Lepidoptera > Hepialidae > Druceiella > Druceiella hillmani. The sequence goes on from JAYKKI010000043.1 coordinate 9,181,729, forward strand.
TGCTCGTCTAATCTATGTCGCTTGTTTTGCCACTGGTTCAAAAGGCAATAGAAATAAAAAGCGATATAATTAAATTAATTTTAATCACAGGCTGCTCGTCAACACGGGAAGTATCATACAGCTTAATATGAAAAACCCAAATAACATTAAAAATTAGAAAGTATACTTGTTTGTTCTTCGTTCACGTCGCAACGGAGACAGATCTACGTAATTTTTAGCATAGCGATGATTAGCGGGACAGGAAATAATATAGCCTCCTTTCCTATTCGAGAAATCTCAACTTAATTAGAACAACAATTCCAACGAATATTAAACATTCAAAAGTGTTTTTCTTAGTTATTCTTTTACGTCGCAATGGAGCAATATATCGAAGTAATTTTCTGTACACAGACAGTTGATGGTATAGATTTCATTTTAACTAAGAAAATCGCATAGTAACTGATATAACAATCCCAACTAATATTAAAAAGTCTAAAATGTGTTTATTTATATCTTTTTTTCTTTCACACTACAATGGAAGAACGGCTCGACCTGATTTTCTTCAGTTTATAAATTTCATCTTAATTAATAGAACACTTTCAACCGATATTAAAAATTTCAAAATTTGTTTGTCTGTCCTTCTTTCACGTCGCAATGGAACAAAGCATAATTATTCGCGCAGATAGCGGACCGGGAAATAATATAGACTACTTTTCAACCCGGAAAATCTCATTCCTGCGCGCAGATAGTTAGCGGACCAGGAAATGATCATAAAAATCTTTTCCTAACTAATATAATAATCCCAAGACATATTACAAATCCCAAAGTTTGTTAGTTTGTCCTCCTTGCATGTCGCATTGGAGCAATAGATCGGCGTAATTTTCTGCACAAAGATAATTGGCGGGCTAGAAAATAGCATCGACTACTTTTCATCCCGGGAAATCTCATAGTAACTAATGTGATAATTTAAAATTAAAATTATAAATTTTACATAAAATAAATAAAGATAAAATGACGTATCAAATTTGACGGGACATTTGACGAGACAAAGGAATACCAATAACAATTAAGTCCACTATACTATAGATTTGTGGACTTAATTGTGTACTATTCTTAATTGATTAAATAATCACACGTGTCTGTGTGTGTGTATATATATATATATATATATATATATATATATATATATAAATATATATTTATATGTATGTCTTTAATATTTCTATTATATAAAAACAGTAAAAAGTAATCTGCCTGAATTATAAACGCAGGTTTAATCTATTTCTTCATATTCATCGGAGATGTAAATACATCTTCAAGTAACATTTAAAAACCTTGTTAACATTTCAAAGAGCATAAGTCATAAATTATCATTCGTGCGGCTAGCGAGTTATTAACGCGGCTATTTTAATTTGTTAATATGCTGAGTGCCTGACGTTGGCGCTGGTTTATCGGAGACAAAAAGGGGCGGAGCTTGAAAATTCAATCCTTCAAGGTCGCTGACAGTGATCATCGCTTTAATTTTAAAATGTAAAATTTTTTAAAAGCCATTTCTAAAAGCACTCTTAATTGGAAGTTCGAAGAGCTTTTATTTTATGTCTACTCCAAAAGACGATAATACTGGTGTTCTTCCGCTCAAAAAAATTTAATTCTTTCTTTCAATATTAAGTCGTAATTATAAATTTTAACTATGGTGCTAAAAATATTGTCTTTAGTCTACAAAATTAACTTCAGGTACCAATTTCAAAAAATGAAGCACGAATATACTTTAACCAAATTACAGATTTTCAAAATGAAATTTTACTTTCATAACTTTTGTGACATAATTATTTTTTAGTTTCAATATTAATTTTATATTATAAATATTAATTATAGCACTCAAAATATTAACGTCGCCTGAACAGAATTTGAGTCCCATCCTTTTTGTCCCTGTTCGAGTGTTTATTATATTTTACTTATTTAAGAAAAATGATCATTGGGTATATAAACAAAAAGTATGTATATATATAAAACAAATTATTTAAAATAAAAATAAATCCTTACTTTTACAACTTTTGTGATGGAACTGTTCTGAAATTTTATATCTTTCTTTCAATATTATTTTGAAATTATAAATTTCAGTTACACCACTCATAATATTTTTCGTAATCCGAACGGAATTTGAGTCCGTACATTCTTTATCCCTATTTAAGTATTTATTTTATTTGACGTATTTAGACAAAATTAACGTAACCAAATATCAAAGAAGGATTACGTACATATTTAAATTAAGTTATTTAATATCAAAATCAAACGTTACTTTTATAACTTTTGTGCCGACTCTGCTCGGAAATTTGAATTCTTTCTGTTATTATGTTTCAATATTAATAAAGATTACCTTGTCTCTAAATTACAAATTTTAACTATTGATTACATATCCATATTTATTGAGTATTAAGAAATGTTTAAGCGTAGGTTCATTGCGAATAAATAAATAAAAAGCGTACAACTATTTATATTAACCGCGATGCAAACGAGGTAAGATTTGAAGTTCTATTCATTTTATATTAGATATAAAATGAAAAGAACTTCATCATTCTTTTTTAGATTCATATTTATTTCTCTTCATTATATATTTTATAAGCTTGTGTAGCTTGAATGATTTTATATTACTAAATAAAACGGTTATTAAGTTGGATATTTTTTAAGTAAATTATTACACAGCTTCATTATCAGAAATGTTACAATATTTTTTATGTTAAAGTATCTATTATAGAAAATATAGATATCACCAAATATGAGAAATGCTATAAAATTAGACCAAAAATTTAAAAAATGTAACTAAATCTGGGTACGAATACTATAAAACTGTGAAATTTTGTAGTTTTTATCCTTGAAAGACGACCGAGGTTAGCCATATACCAAAGACTTTTTAGCAAGCAGAGATAATTCGAACCATAACGAAAAAACATTGAGTCTGCATATATTAAGTTAAAAACATTTTCCTATCGGATAAATGTAGATAAATTATTACATTACTCGATACAGGCGCATTCCAAAGAACGTTCCAATATTTATGTAATTAATTATAAAATAAATTGACATGGACTAAATTATCCAATTGACCTAGTTCGCGTACATGATCGCAGCTGTTTCCAGGATATATTAAATGCGCCGGCATTTCCGGAATGTTTTAAATGCGCTTCCGTTAATGAAGACTTTCAAAAATACGATTAATGAAATTGCCATCGAACTCAAATTATTTTACCTTGGCGTATTTTTAATTTATTTTTATACCGTAAAAACTTTTCTTTGCTTAAAGTTAACTTATAATTGATTAAGAGAAAATAGCCACAGTATTGTTCTATTTTATGGGAAGACGTTTTATATTAAATCAAGACACTCTCGAAAGACTTGAAAAAACACTCTCGTTTATTATTTTGCGACACACTCTTATTATAAAATTTATGTTTTTGTAGAAAAATAATACAAAATATCGAAATAAAGTTTAATGTACTTTATACGTATATTATTTCTATTTATATAAAAAATAATAATATCTTGATACTCGTGATTAAACTTTTTTGCTTCATAATTCATAATAGTCACAGTTTTATTAAAATAACAGTAGTCATGAATTGTAATATCATAAATTAATTAAAATAGTCACTCATTTCCTTGATTTTGTATTTTTTAAATTATTTATTGGAGTATATATATATATATATATATATATATATATATATATATATATATATATATATATATTGATATTATACACGTATAAACCTTAATTAATATGATAAATACGACAATGAGTTTGAGTTTTTTATTTATTAGTTTTATCTTCAACTTCCGAACAGATTTCCGTCAAATTATTAATTATTTTTATACCGCGTAAGAATTATTTTTGATAATGAATGTTTAAGTAACTTTTAAATTACATAAAAATTTCTTCCCAAATCTAATTCTTCTCGAATCTAGTTGCAATATAAATAATCATGTGGCGAATACAGTCAAAAATCGATATAAGCAAATATTTGTTATACTATACTTTATGTCGTATATGAAATAACAGAAATTTGCTAATTCCTATCTTAATCTTAATTGCTAATTCCATGAAATTTAAAACTGATTTTCTTCGCGAGAACTAGTAAAATACTTTCACAAATTTTAAATTGTATAGTAATACATATAGTAACATTGATATTTCTGTCATTAAAATGATTTCCTCATTATTTTAGAGTTGGTCTATTAATTTCATATAATTATGTACGTAACATTATTACTGCTTTAACCCGCATTTTGAAATCCTCATGTTCGAGATATACGCGAGTGTATGGCATTCTGAACTATTTGATCGCGCATATCATTCCCGTGTAATTAATGATATCTCGCGCATCTAATTATTATTTCATAATTACGTCCTACTGTCTACAAAAAAAAATAGCTAATAGAACAGTTTAATAATTACAAAGAACGATATCAGAAGATTATTTAAACAATTTTTAAAACTGTGGGATGTTGGTCCATCTGCCGCTGGGTGTGGTTAACTTCAAAATTCTCTTGAGAGTTGATGCGATTTCAACTACCAATACCCACGAGAAATTTCCATAACGAAATTAATTTGAGTTCATTAAGTTTTGTTGTATTTGTTTATTATATGTATATCTTAACTGATGGTTATTTGTAATTGTAATGTTACGGGCAGTAAAAAGCTAGCCTATTTGCTACATGCGATTAATTACCGGCACGCTTTTATCGAGTCTTAGCTAGCATTAAGCGTATAAGAAATTTTGGTTTAAGGAAACATGGCTTATAAAAGTAATAATTTGCTAAAAATATTTTTTCCATTACAAATATCGACAAATAAATCAATTCATTTATTGATTTGTTGTTGGTGTCTAAACGTAGAAACATTTTGGAATTATTTAATTCTGTCTTTCTAACAATTTAAAGTGTTGATATTATTCATGGTATTATTATGTGTTCAAAAAACAAGGACATGTGGTGTGTGAACTTATTTTGATGTTTCACTGATAATATAAACAACTGAAGTATTTTTTAAGCTTATTTATGTGTACTGTCACGATGCAATATGACAAGTGATTTAAACGTTGTTTTTGTTGTGAAAATGTTTACTTAAATTTTCCACGTATGTCTGTAATTTTCGTTCACATAAAAGTGTTTAAAAAAATTCAAGGAAATTTATTTCCTGACCAAAAGAGAGTTAATTTAGCTTCTTTAGACACTGTTGAGTCTCACTTATTAGGCAAATCAATGTACGCGATTTTAAAAATGAGGCAATATGTGTGTACGTGATAAATAAACATGTAAGAAATATCAAGTATAAGAAACCAAATTACGTTTATATATATGCACATATATATAAGTATATATATATATATATATATATATATACATACATGTATATATATATATACATATATATATATATATATATATATATATATATATATATACATACATGTATATATATATATACATATATATATATATATATATATATATATATATATATATACATACATATATATATATATATATACATACATACATACATATATATATATATATATATATATACACATATGTATGTGTTTATAACCATTTTTGAATATAAAAATATAAATTCATTTAAACAATGGCTTAACCTATTTATAAAGCAATCTATATTGATTGTTAGGTAATATTTTTTAAAATGTTTATTGCGTCGTTACATTCTTCTTTCAATTTTTATTTTTATTTATATTCTCTAATATATTTAATTATGATATATATGCATTTGTGAACACAGATTTTTCTGTACTCGTCAAATCTTTTCCAATAGTAAACAAGTGTGTTTTTTATAATATAAAAGCAGAATTTTCAATTTATATTCTATTTCAGTTAACATCAGGACCATTTTTGGGTGGTCTCCTTTATGTTTTAAAATAACAATGTAATTCTTTTACAGTGAGGTAACTTATATACCTTTCAATGTATATAAATCTCATAGCCATAAGCACGATGTGCACGACCATAAGTTGATTCAACTGAAAATGCACCATTTACTTTCCCTCAAGTGAGATGCTCGACTCATATATTATTGAACACTTTCTTTCCGCATGTTATTTGTATTTATACTTCCTCCGCTTCCGAATCCATTTACACCTGCAGCCAGCGGAGCACGCTTAACCTCTGTCGTTAGACCGAAGCCCGCAGCTAATAACACTCGGGCGCAACGCGATATTAATCGACTCGGATTTTTTCACAGATGTCTGAACTTAAAGTCGTATCCATTTTACAAGCAATTTGCCGCTGACGCACAAAACATTTGTCTTTATTTTCCGCTCCTCGTGCCGCCTGTTTGACTTTCAAATAACAAATGGATTACAGCGCTCAGCGAAGCCGCTCGCGCCCGGATTGATTCGACGGGCGCAGGCATTCGCTGCCGTTCTTGCAGTAGGATGCGGCTGTACTGAGCGCCGTTCATTTTATAATTTAAACAAGCCTATTTGTGTTTTGTAACTCGTTCTGTGTTTAACGCCCATTACGTAAACAAATTATTGTTTTTTATGTAAACGTCTATTCGCATAACATGAAACGTTAAGTATAGTGATAGCCGTTTGAATTTTCTTGCGTTATAAAATACTATCAGACTTCAATCGCTAATACGAGTATAACAATGCGTTCATTATGGTTGAGCTTGCAACGGATAGAGTATATCTACTTATGTTTGTAGTCGAGTATTACTTTTACTTGTGATGTCATCGAACTAGTGTAGTGTGAATTATCGTTACGTAAAGTTATAAATTAGAGTAGCGTAAAAACTTGCTACGATGTAGATTTGTTAAAGAGCTTGATAAGTGCTACTAGAAACCGAAGTGAAATAATAAAAATATTATATGAAAATATTATATTAAAAATATTATATATTTATAATCGATACTAAATGAAAAATTGCAAAAAAAATTAATGAGTCGTCTCATATAAATCGTAAATATGCTCGGAAGTATAAAAAACTCAAATCAAAGAAAAGCCCGCATAAAAATTAATCCAAGAAACCAAGAACGTATAGGCTGGAGTAAATGCGAGAGCTCCAACAGCATCGAAAATAAAATTTAAAAAAACAACAGAAAGCAATTACGTAACTGGCTCAGCCGGTTAGATAGGGTTCATCCGGGTATACCCGATGAGCCAGCTAAGTAATTGCTTTGTGTTGTTTTTTTAATTTTATTTTCGATGTTGTTAGAGCTCTTCCATTTACTCGAGCCTATACGTCCAGAGACAGTCCAAAAGTCCACGGATCATGTGCAGGCATCGTTGGAAGACAATACAGAAAAAGGAATAATAAAGAGACCGATGGCAAAGTAACAGCACTAGACGAGTATGTATTGGAATCACCAAATATCGTGGCGTTGTCAACGTCTACTGCTCGAACCCGAACGGCGTCTTTCCGTATTTTTTTTTCTTGCCTTTACATATTTAAATATAGCACAGTAAACTCGGACCAGAATATTTTAAAATATTTTTATAGATAGTCTAGAAAAGGAATAATAGCTAGTTTAAGAAAAATGTGTAAAATTCTCGTAATTTTCGTGGTTACAAATATTAACTTTTAAGTATGATTTTTTATTCACTATATTTAACTTAAACTTTGAATGCATCCGTATGTCAGTCCATTAGTAATAGGTATTTTTAACGTAAAAATGAAAAATCTTAATGATAAAGCAATACTAAACTGTAAATATTTCAATAAGCAATATTTAAAAAAGGACAAGAGAGCAATTATAGCACTCTACACTTTCCTTTTAAACGTTTTGTATTTTGTGAGATATCAATTGAAAGAACGACTTTAACTTATTTAAAAATTAGGTTTTTTTTACAATTCCTTTATGGTAATTCTAAAGATTTTGTTAAAAGCTCACAAAACTTTTATCGGAAATCATTTTAAAAGCATGATGACCAAAATTATCAACTTTAAGATTACGTCTTAATGGGAATTCAATATGGAATATCTTGAGAGGGCAAACAAATTAATAAATTTTTTTTCGTTTTGTGAATCGTGTGGAATCTCAATTAAAAGAGTTATTTACAAAGATTCGAAAAACTAGTTTGGAGTATTAAATAAGGTAATTAAAGAGATATTATTGAAAGTATTTACCAAAATACCCCCGTCTTTGAAACTACTAAACACAACATTCTGAAAAAGAAACAGTTTTTCCAGAACGTTTCCTAAAGTTTATTGGTAAATTATGGAGAAAATCCGAAAATCATATTTTTCTAAGTATTTTCAATATCATGCGAAAGATATACTAGGCAATATATTTCTATTTTGCAAAATAATAATATATTTGAATAACTTAAGAATGGTATTATATGTTTATATATGCCTAAGTATATGCGGAAACCTCTTAATAGGTTTATTATTCTTATACATGCAATCATTACCACAAACTACAACCGAAGGAATTGTGAAAAAATTAAAATTCTGGTGTAAATTGATTTTACATGCAGGTATTGTTAAACATGTCGAATATATAAGAACGAAAATCTTCACGACAAAATAGGGCACGGCATTTCTACACATAATAAACAAAAAAATATAGTTTACAAAAGAGAAACATCGCTTTTGAGGTAGATAGATTTGAAATATAATATCATACAAGAAAAAATCTGTAAGAAATAAAAATTAACTACACCTAAAGTAACTACTTTCTTATAAGTAAATTAGAAATTTCAAAAGATTTTTCTTTAATATCTGTACATACCTGGCGTGAGCTTCAAGTGGTCTTCAAGTGGACTTGTTATCAGTATTCGATTTGCATATAATCGGAATAGGTATCTATACGTAAGTAGCTTCAATTCCACAGTAGTAGTAATCAATTCCACATTAAAACATAAGCTACTTCTTATATTGCTTATTCTTATATTGTTTATTTTGTTCATTATATTTCATAAATACCCTGCTAGAGCAATCTATAATCCAGTGCAACGTAATTTAATTTATTACTCTAATATTAAAAAAAATTGTCACTATTCCATCCAAAAGTAAGTAGCAACCAGTTTCCATTACACTGCCGATGTCATTTATCAACATTGTGACTATGGTTATCAAATTATGAGAGCCATATATCAAATAATATCTTAGTCGTAGGTTACAACTGGGTAGATAGTTCACAAGCTGGAAGAAACAAAATCATACAAAAAAACATGCAGAAGTATTTACTCCTCCGTTTGACTTAGCTGCAGTTCAGTCAATATAATTTAAAGGTTAAAATGAAGTAACTTGTTTGCAGAACACGTACGAATTCAGTGGCTAAAAAATATTATAGAATTAAGCCGACAATCTATCATTAATGCTATGTGATCTCTCTAGTAACTATTAACCACTGAACTTCGGAAGTTGGAAAAACAACGTGAATTAACACATAATACATGATGTTCTACCAAATTTTAATTTTAAGAAAGCTCTCCGGTGAGACTGCGTCTGTAACGCTAGCCCATTCCCTCTCCCCCGAGAGCCTACATTCGCGATCGCGGAATCTGGAACAGTCGTGGGCGGCTCCTTTTCGCTTCACGCTCCCTGCATCGCACTCAATATCCGCGGATCTACCCGCTCCATCCGCCCAAACCACTTATAATCTAATTGATTAAAGTCAATCTTGTTATTTGTTGTAGGCGCCGAAAAAGGTGTACTGCTGAATTTATAAATAATGCATGCGTTTTGTGCATTTTAAATTGGGATAAAATTATGCCAGATGTGTTTGAATAATCGTAAAGTATACGTAAAATTTAAAAAAAAATACGGGTATAATAAAAAACAAAAGAAGTTATGTATTCAAGATCAGCTGAAGTTGATTCGAAAATTGTCTAGTAATTATTCGAAGATATCGAAAATTGAGGACAGTCCTAAAATTTGCAAATGAAACTTTTTTTTATTTCTGCTAACTTCTGCTATTTTTAGGGTAAATTAAAGTTAATTGGAATCGAATTTATTTTAAAAATAATATTGTGCAATTTATATTGATCCTTAAGTTTCAAATTTTTTTTTTAATTATTCTAAAACAAGTAAAATGTTCAAGTGCAAATTTGAGTCGTAGACCGAGAAATCGTAGATCGGTGTTTCAGCAAAATCGAATCTTAACTTTCTATGCATTACTTAAGCCGCATCTAAGAACTATATACCCATGTATATGTGTATGTGTATATATATATATATATACATATATATATATATATATATATATATATATATATATATATATATATATATATATATATATATATATGGTTTCTGGTTACATGTCATGCCCTTTAAGGAGTTCTAAGAGTGATCATTAGCAACCAAACGACACCAAGTTCATTATACCAAAATGGACTGTAATCGAGATATTTGTATTTTTACAAATTTTTCAGAAAATATGGGTAGACATTTTTAAAAATTAATAAATATAAACGATGGAATTTCATGGTATTTCTTTTATTTTCTGACTTGTACACATTCTAATATCTACAAAAAGGAATATTTTAAAAACATCTACGTAATATTAGCTCTCTATTAAGATATAAATATGTACCTTATATTACAAAACTATTGAACAAACTTAATTATTTGGTGAAAGTGAAATATCATCTTTTTTTCTTAATTTACGTTTATTAGTTTGCGTAATAACTGTGTTTATTATTTGGTCTCTAAGATCATTTATTGAAGGCACAGGCTATACGTCGTAAAACAAACTTTCTCGAAGGGAATAGCAGTCCATTGATGTTAGGATAGGAATCTTGTCGGCCAAGGGATGGGTTCTCCTCTGGCCATCCACCGATTGGGAAATTCATTATCCAAGTACTGTCTTACAGTAATTACAAAATGTACAGGACATTACAAAATGTACAGGACGTTGATAAAACATTCTCCGTCTTCTTTGCAGTGTTGCTGTCACAATATCCCTTACAACACATGATATCAGTGTTCGTGTACGGATGTCGAAAAATATTTGATTGCAGCCATGACAGTCCTTTAATAGTGCCAAGTCATTAGGAAAGCTATTACTTACAGTCCAGTAAACAAGTCGAGACACAAAAGATACAGAAACACTTCAATACGCAGAGCCAAGTCTAATAATTCCGAAATAAAACTCAATGTGCTTTTGGGATGCATCCGCAAGGTAAAAGTGGAACAAACAAACTAACTACTTTTAATCTTAATTTGAGGAGGAAAGTGTCGTTTTATCTCATGATGAATGATGTGTAAATAAACACGTGTACTGGTTTCCGAAACCTTTCTTCTTATTGCAAAACAAACAGTAGCAGAAAACAAACATTAGTTACAAAGGATGGATCACAAAGACCTTCTTCTTAAATTTCGGAAAGAAACGAGGTGAGTGATATGGAGTGAAAAAAATAATAGGTCAGTATATTATTATTCTGAAGTTGGGTTTATTATTTAATAATCGGTTTTATGAATTTATTTATCATACGTGAATAAAACTTGACAATTTTGTTATTCAATTCATATCGCAGGTATATAAATTTTAATAAACTTTTTTTTCTCCCACTTTACGTGTACGAACTGGTATATTTTTTTAACATTTTGCTACTAGTAATTGGGACTCTCATCCTATGTTTTTGAAAATTTAAAATTATGAAACCGCAAAGGTGAAAAAGTTTCTTGATTCACTATGGAATTCTAAAACCCAACGGACTGAAGATGCGAGAAATGTTTCCACATTATTTGTACGTGTAATGCATAATTAATTTGCTTAAATGTTACAAAAAAAATCGTCCAAATATAGTTAACAAAAATATAATTTTCTTCTAAATTATTTAGTCAAATATATGGCTGTTGGTTGTTGTATTTAAAATGTTAAGCATATGTGTTTTTGTGAATTATAAAATTTAAATCAAATTTCGCATCTCAATTGGTCGATATACTCGCATCTTTATTACATTTAGTTCACTGGAATAGTCGGAACACAGTCCTGGAGCAATTCTTGAGGAATTCGCAATTTGGAAATCGCCTTATTATTTATTGATTTTTCTCGTTTGTTTTGGAAATAGAATTCTTTTAAAATTTATTCTTGTAGTTTAATTATTATGAGCCACTGTTTAACAAATATCACGTTAAAAGTGTTCGTACCATCATCTATCAGTGTGGTATATTAAATTTGTTTTTTTATAAATTTATTTTTCCTATTTTTAGATATGCAAGCGAAAAATGTTTTTTGTGGACATTTTCATTAACACCTTTAGATTCATACTAAATAAAATATTGGACAAAATAAATGTGAAATTCTTATACCTGCCCTTTCAGTTTCTCGCATTCCGCAAGATCGTAAGTAAACATTTTATGCATGATAAACTTACCTTCTCCAGAATTTTGAAATAAAGTTTTTATTCCAAAATTTTCAGGTTTTTAGGTAAATTTTTATTCCAAATTTTTCACCTCATACCTCAAATTGTTTCTAAGAAAACAGTTGTGATATATGGATGGACGGACGTATGTTCGATTAAATAATAACTCCTATTTTTTTCCTTTTCAATTATGGAACCCGAAACAAGGTGGAATTTTATTTCATATTGCCGCATCTTGTTGATTATAAGGCAGCTGTTACCTGCATTCAAAACTAAGTTTTGCGTGACACTGGTCAAATGAAAACCAGATATTTATAAATAAAGACCAACAACTAAGGTGAATACAATGGGACCTATTGACTTACGTATTCTTATATTAATTAAACTAAAAGTAATTACAAAATCGAATATAGTAATACGTTAAGTTCAAACATTAAGCAATTAATGAATGCGATTTTGCTTCCTCACTCGTTGAGAGGGTAGGAGAAATTTTGTTAAAGACTAAATACTTGTTTAAAATTATATGTAATCTTATTATTTCACGTCTTGACAATTGATACAAAATTGACACTAGGATACCCTGCTTCAAAACCGTTGGCTCAGAAACAATTCAAAGAATGTTGGCGCAACATCAACATGTATAAACCAAAATTCAACTACGTCACGTATTCATTTTAAAACGTAGCAACTCCCAATCGACTCACCAAATCCACTATAGCACTCAGAGTTATAATCCCTCCTTGGAATAAGTCCTCGCCAACCTTTTTCTATTTTTTTTATAATGAGTGTATAAATATGTTATATTTTTTTTTGGTACTATTCCTATTTTTTTTAAATCTACATTGATTTGGTTCCTTTGGTTTCAACCAACTGGTGTGGCTTACAGTTCGCTCGCTTAAAATGGTACTTCACAAGAGTAAGGGAACTATTAAATTAAAAATTTTAAAAACATTTCAAATGACGAAAATGGATATGCATGTATATATGCAATCAGGTAAACTATCAAGTCATATGAAGATGATTCGTAACGTTTAAGGACACATTAATATTTTAGCCTTCCTTGAGCAATAAGTTTAAATTCTTTTATTTTATTCATTACCATTTATAATGTATACAAATTGTTAGGACGAAATACAAAAAAATAAAAATGCCCTATTATAGTAATTAGTAAGGAGCTAAATTTTTCTTCTTTTTATCTTAAAACTCTTTCACCCTTTCTCTAGGAGGAAAACTTGGAAATGCTTGCGCAATTAGTGTTCCGTGCCATTAGCTCCTCACTTAACTTATTGATGGTAATGACTATGTGCTGCATTATATTGACTTTGGTTGCAAGAAAATTTGAGATACTGTTGAGTGGAGACCGTTTCGACTGACAAAAATTCAAAATTTTAAGAAATGTGTTTGGAAAAAAGCTGCTGCTTTTATCGTGAGAAATATTTTTTAACTGAAAACTTTTTCTCTAAAACCGATGGTTCAGCAACTATAAATAAACAATTATATTGTTTGTGTTAGAATTTTCCAATCCTGATAATTTTGATTCAATTTATACCTGATTCTAATGTTCATAATTTTTTTCAGTTTTTTGTGCGATCTTCTCAGTAATAAAGATGACGAATGGCAACTTTTAATCATTTTTTATAACGTATATATTGTTGACTCGCGCTTCCCTGACTTTTCTTTTTGAAACCCAATGAAATTTTCATTTCTTTTTTCCTATTATATCCAATTAAATTAAACCCAGAATAAAAGTTGAACTTTTCCTACTTCACGTCTAAAATTGAACCACCAAGTCATGGCTAAATTTAATTTTTTTTAACTCGAATATATTCCGAGGCAATCGGCCGTAATATACAGACGGACGGAATTACTCCGAAGTGATTCCATAAGTATTCCATAGCGATAATTTTGCCACGGAAAATAACTTTGTGACGATAGAAAATTATAGCTCTATAATAATAGAAAAAAACCCATAAAGTTCTCCAAAAAAAAGGAAAGAGCCTAAATTATGAACAATTTTGTAAATATTTCTGCCGAAATTTTCAAAATCAGCTTTGGGACGCAAATTTCAAGATTTCAACGCAATATTTGTTGCCGATCTCTGCTAACGTACGGCGCTACCTTGTAACGAAAGGAATTCTCAATAGCACGACAGACATTAGACGCTCATATCACGTCTCACACGGTGCCGTCGCGAGTCAACTTTGATTATATCGAATGCGCCGCGACACCTCAATACGACACGTGACCGCACGTCGCACGCCGCATCATTGTTGCCTGATTTATCGTGAGCGCTCGAAGATGGCTGGCTGATACGGGTTTGAAGAATGCTCATGCTATTGTATGACGGATACTTGAGCGTGAATTTCACTTTGCAGTGTGATAATGAATATGAATTCAAATAATTTTAGTTAATTTACCAATTTTTTACTTTCTCGAAACAATCTTGTGAATGTAAAATAATGTGAGATAGAATACAAAATAGGTGTTTTTTATTCATTTCTAAACACTCTTTGTCTGGTTTATCAATAAAATGTGAAAATTTCACCGTTAATAAAAGCTAATTTTATAAAACCAAAATTAATCGTGTAACGTATAAGTTAATTTATCAAATGGACAATATCAATAATTTCCACAAAAAGTAACCTTATGAAAACTTATTGAATTAAAACAGACTTAAAATATGGATTTTTTAATAAAAAAGTGGGCTTCATAACTATGTGTTTCTCACAATATTTTTTTTAGATGTCATATCAATTTATACCTCCACATGATATGGATCTTCCCAATTATAGCATCCATACTCAACCTTTTCATACAAGTTATTTCACCGTAACAGGCAAAGATATTATTTACTAAAAAAGTTGAGCAGATTTTTACTAATCAGCACTTATGTTAATAAACGCTTTGGAAATCCGAGCGAAATAAATTTTGTTTTTAGTTAAAGACAACACACGTGAGATAACCGATAGGCCACAATGAAATTACAGCCAATAGATATATTATACGCACATAAAAGCAATAAAAAATGTGGGTTCAGTGCTACGCGCCAGCTATGAAGAGAGAAATGGAGAGTCAAAAAAGTATGTTTATAAAACAGATAGTGGTATTGAAGTTTACCACAAATTTTGGGAATCATTTTTAGAATACTAACGATATATCTATATGATGCAACATCAATGGTGGGTCCTAGTCGATCAGATACAGACTAAAAACTATAATATAACTGAATTTCACCGTCCACTTTGCCTCCCGTGAGTATAGGACCGACACTTATTCAGTTTAAGTCTGATCATTTTGTAGAGCATTGCTATTTCGTTTTAATTACGGAAAGTGTAAACTTAAAGCCGCCTCAAGGCTACAGACCGCATACTACAATTTGTAATTAAATAATTATCTGTGAAGAGGAAATGCACTAGATTAAATCTCTAAGTATATGGCAGATAAAATAAAATAAAACGCGCTTCACATTGTGAAATAAAACGATTGCGTCTGCGAGCAATGCTTAGTATGGCTGCGAGTAGCTCGATTCTCGTGAACGACATATCGATCACTAACTGTGATGTATTAGCCGATAAATATACGGTAGCCTCTAAATGTTGGTTGTAATATTAGCTTCTAAAATAGCATTATAATATTATTTTGTATTAAGTGTACAAGAACTCGCATCTCTCTCGTTTCAATACCAGCACGAAACAAAACTTTTAAAAGTAGTTTTCTCTACTACCTAAGCCATCATTTTTAATAAAACTAGGTATTTTAAAATTTTTGAAACAAAAATTCAGTTAGTAACAATTGGAATAAAAAGTAATCAAATGGATCTTTAAATATTTAGACCATACTGTAACTTAATTAATAATTAGGGACTTGTGCAATAAAATCTAATAACAATGAAATTTCTCCTTAGAGATCTTACACTTTACCTCTTGCAGGGTATGAACGCATAATCTGATTTGGTCATTTATGACATCTATTTAACGACCTGTAGTAGAAACAGCTAGTTAATATAGATACACCTACATAAATAGAAAAAACAAAGTAAAAAGAAGAAAGAATCTTTTATGAATAATACTATTATTATACAAAATAAATATAACAAAACACTTTTTAAAAACTTTATCCTACAACATGATGTTCTATTAGACTAGTTGACCTCACGATGAAAGAAAATTTGTAATTTTTCATCTTTGTACTCGCATATATAATCTTTTCAGCTTTTATTAAGGAACATTACAAGTAAAAGGTATCAAAACATTCGTGTCAACTATATCTCTAAAGCTGGCGAAAAATTAAAATAAAGACCAAAACCTCTTTCATATATTATATAAGTATAGTTTACTTTGACAAAATTCGCAGTATTGAACTCACGAAAACTATTACTCGAAAAACCTCACCGTATCGAGCCGTGAACGAGTGGTGCATTAAGTATGTATTACCACGTTCAGTTGGAATGGAAGGAAATAAGTCAAAAAGAAATATTTTTCAGACAAAGGCTCTTACTCTAAAGCACTTTCATGTGACACGTTGCTTAGATTAAGGTTATCGTGTGGCTGCAATGCAGAATACAAAAGCCGCCGCCTCGCAGTGGCTTTTGGAAGCTCTGAAAAGCGTTGTATTATTCCAGTGATATTCAAACTTAATGATCTATTAAATTGAAAACACTCTGTTATTCGCAAACCGTATCTATAATAGTTATTTCCTTAAGTCTTTTATTTTTAATGTAAATAACATTGAATAATATATCAAATAATTTATAGTACAGGGTTAAATCGAATATATTTCATTAATCCCTTACAAATTGTACATATTCCCTTACAAATTGTACATAATTAAATTTTTCACAAACTTGTAATATGGAGTTTTTGTTACCAATTTTTAAATTATATTCGTTTCTTTTACGTTTTCAGTGAAAACTTAACTTTGTTTTTCAGGTGAAATGTTATTTTGTACCTCAAAATGATAAAAGGTCGTTAGTTACTTACGAGAATTTTGTAAATATCGCCGGCATGTAAATGCTAATGAATGCCAAAAAGTGATCCATAGGATGCCAACAAATATTTGTTTGATTAATAAGTCATGGTATTGCTTTGTTACTTGATTACATTGTTATATATAGTGTCGGTCGATGTATTTTGTATTTAAATGATGGCGAGATTATAAGAAAAAAGGAGCACTTTTCTTACAAACACACACACATATATATATATATATATATATATATATACATGTGTGTATATATATATATATACATGTGTATATATATATATATATATATATATATATATATATATATATATATAATTTGACTAAAATGAATACTATTTTTGTTACTGTCTAAGACAAGTTCATGAAAAATACCCGCAATATTCAATAAATTCTGATTTTAAACCAATGAGAATCATTCACTAATATACACCATATGTCTGCAGAAAAACAAGACAGTAGAGAATATAAATCAAAGGGTAATTTCTGAAATTAAACCAGATAGTGCTTCATTACAAACTAACAAAATAATGTATGCTGCAGTAATGTATTCAAATAAACTTTTGCGGTGTGACCCAATTTAAAAGCGCAGTGTTGTTATCTAGGAAAAAAACCTGTCAGGCCCAAGTGCAACTAGCACTAGGAGAGTTGCGTATACATATAGGTATTTACAAATAATTAATAGTACATAATATTCTTATTAATCTATGTTCAACATTTTAATTTTTAGGGCGAAAATATATTGCCTACTATATCTTTCACAGGGGCATATTTAAAAAATGATATTTTTTTATGTAATGTAACTACAAATTAACGACTTTTCCTTTACTTGTGCTGTAACGCCTTGTTTCTTGTCAAATTTCATGATTCTAGGTCAACGGAAAATATCTTATATATTTTAATTTATTCTTATTCAGATCCATTACAGTTACTTAAATTTGTAGTCAAGTAATTAAACGATAAAAGACCATGTGAAATGCTGAGCATGTAGAGTTAGCTCATCAGCTTAAGTTATACTGATCCGTCCGTTATCATGCTGACGATTTTTAAGCAAGTTTCCAGCAAGGTGACTTGGAAACATCCTTGCAGCGAGCTTGCCGCGGGTACGCAACGTATTCGCCGCGTATGAGTAGCAAAACCTTTACCTTAATGCTTACTGTTTAAAACACGATTCTCACGCCATGCGCAGATAAAGAGCTCGCTACTCATACGCGGTGAACACTTTACGGACACGAGGCGAACACGTTACGTACACTAGCTTGTATGTAACTGTTTCCAGCGAAATCTGAATACACGCGAACAAATTGCCAATGTTCGCACGGACACAGATTTTCACAAAACATCACTCAGCCACACCGTCATTCTGGATAGTTATTTGTTTTTTTTGCATTAAATTTATGGTGAAATATCATTAAAATTATATATAACGTAGTTGTAGATAAGTGATCAAAATTATATAATTTGTCTATAATATTATTCAAAATGATAAAAAAAGAGAAGAGAAATACACCTGGGATACATATCATTTGACAGCACGTCAGTTGTTCATTATTAGTTGGTAACTTGAAAGCAAAAATTAAAATTTGAATCTGTTCGACTTTTAGCGGATATTGCCACGTTAGTTGCCAATAGGTATCGCGAAAGGTCGCGAATTTTATTTGCGTCAAGGCTGGATTTATTGCTCGACCAATGCACATAGAAGTATTTTCATTAAAAAGCTGCCCAAAAGTCGAAAATCTAAAGTGTAATAAAAAACTGAATAATTGGTTTAGGACAACCCGTCCTCATCGCGTCCACAGCCCTACCCCGAACGGCACACAAGTAGTCGGAACTCAGTCGTCGCGGTGTATTGTTTTCTCGATAATTTCATTGTTCACGCAAGTTAAACCTCGTATTTCATTTGTTTTTTGTACAGTTTGTGAAATAAACAAGTTGGATATTTAAGGTGGAGGTATGTACTCTTATAATAATTACTTTAGATTTGATTGTTTACTCATAAATATTTAATTTTAATTACATTTTTAAAACAATAATAAATAGTTTGGTTTTGCTAAAAATATTTAAACAAAAGTGTTTTTGTACATCTTCCAAGTACTTTCGAGTAGTTAACTCATACTTTATATAAAGTTCAGGCCTTCCCAAACAGAATGACATAAGAAAAAGTTCTACTTTTTTCCTCTTTACCAGACTTTTAAATGTAATGACATTGAATTTGGTATTTTACGTGGATTGAAATAAATTTTGTGTTCTTTTTAGGTTCAACTGGAACATTTAAGAATATTCCTAAAATGGAATTATACATATTTTAAGCCATTTTAAGTATAATATTAAACAAAAATGGGTACATGCAAATTACAAATATATACGTTTTTTTTTAAAAGAATGAACAATGACTTAAAAACACGCTTCAGTTCGCCATTTCGACTGTCGAAAAACTGAGTCAATCAAATAAAGACTTCGGGGAATCGACCGATATATCGAAACGAAGAAAAACAAGAGCTTTGAGAGATAAAGTATCTGCGGAACAGTTAATTTTTGCCGCTCAAGTGAGTCAATGAGATCAAAAATATGAACATTAATATTTTTTAGCTTTTAAACAACATACTATACTACCTTTTTACACAACAAAATAATTACTTTATGATTTATTATTGAAAATTTAACTGCCTGTTGTGTAATATAAAAAATGTAAAATAAAACATAATATGGCCAGAAACATGTATAAAAATAAAAGTAATGAAAATAAAAACAGTACAAAAAGTATATAAACAGGGTATGTAAAAAAATGAAAACGAAATAAGAAAAAAACAATATTTAAAAACACAAAATAGAATAAAAATTTATAAGTAAAAAATTAATAATCTAAAAATGTATTTCATTTGTTTTTCAATTCTTAACAAAATTTCCTTGCGAATGTCAAGGAGCTCGTTTTTTTATCATTGTCTCTGCTCCATTTCATGCCTCATGCAATTTCTTTTTGATTCTTCAATCTGAAGCAACTGACGTTGGCTGAAAGTGAGTCGGATATCCGAATGTTGGCTGCCGGTGCGTCTCCTGCGTAATGGCACATTCGTGTCCACATCCAACATGGTTTCCTGCATCTCACGCCTAGGCTGACCAGCAGAAACATCTTTCGTTGCCTCAGACGATGTTGGCAAAGTTTCCTTTGCCAACTTTCGTCTCTGCTTGGCTTTTATATTAAGCCAAAGTCGGTATAGTTACCTTCCTTTTGCGCAAAAAACAAATAAAGTACACGTTTCTTAGCACATTATTTAAAAAAAAGGAATTACCTTCGTGTAAACAAATTAATTCTGCATTCACCAAGCAAATTAATTCTGACTTTATCATGGACGAGAGTATTGATCCTATGAAATCCAACTACAGAGATTTAATTTATCACTAGCTGCGCAGACAAAAATTGCTGATCTATTATATTTATGTAAAATTTTACATTCGCATGATGATTGTTGCCATCTCCTCTCTCCACTCAACTTCGACACTCGACTCAGGTTCCATATACCATTACAGAGATTAATCGTACTAGAAGTGTATAACAATAATTTCACTTTTATAACATCATAATTCAAATGTGCTGTTTGCATAAGGATATTGTATCTCAACATCCGTCCTTGGATACTTTTTAAACTGAAATTATACACATTTGAAAAGGAAATATAAAATATATTATTTAGAAATTAAAACATGCTACGATAGAAATAATGTTTTTTTTCAGTATGTAGGAAATAATAAATTTTGTAAATAACAAGTTTTTTACTCTGTTCTTTTTATTATACATCTACGTGACTGTAACTTGTTTTGTGCGCTTTTCAATAAATATATAAATTCTATTTTCATTATAAACCTGAAGATTGACTGTACATACACTTTCACTAATAATATTACTAGCTTTATATAGGTATCCCGGCATTTTTTCATCTTCATGTTTGCTCCGGTGCGTTTATTTTCAATAACATAATAGTCTTTTCTCTGTTTCCGTGTGGTTTCTTTTTCTTGTATTATTTTCACTACTTTTGTTAAAAGCAAAATTTCAACCAAAACAAACAACGCTTACAACCGTCAGTAAATTATATCAAATGTCAATTAAAGATGTGCCTGTAATTAGTGATGTCCTTGAATAACACATTTTTAACGCTCTAAAATGCCGACATTACTACCCACAAAACTTCATACCGAGTGTTATATATGAAAATCGATTCTTAAAGGGTAAACTCTAAAAATGTTGTATCAAAATCTAAAACAAATAGATTTTTGAACAAAAAGGAGATTAATTTAAATCGTATATGTTTGCCAAGATAAAAAAGTAAACAGTTCCTAACTATTTCTCACCAAGTCAGAGGAACTGTTAATCTAACTCGGTAGACTGATTGTTAAACAATTCGTAGACTGATTGTTAGACAATTTTACTACTTTAGTTACACGATCGTCATAAATGGCCTTTCTTTTATTTGGACATTAAGTTTTTGTTGAAATTATCATCACAATGATAATATGGTATATAGGTAAGTTATCAATGTGAAATATTTTATCTTGACTCTTTTTTCAAAATTATGAAAAAAGATAAAGATATCCAAGAGAAACATCTTTTGCGAGCAGGTAAATTGTTCATTTCAAGCTGACAAAATTTGAGGACTAAAATTAAAAATGTTAATAGGTTCATCTTTAGACGGATTTTGCCATGCCAGCCGCCGATAGACATCGCGAGAAATAGCGATATATAAAGATTATAGGAGCTATAAAGATTGCAGTGTTTTATGTAGTAAAGTTTAAATATTTTTGAACATGTATATCACATTCTAAATGGTAAAAATATGCTATATTGCAATTACTACATCAATTATTGCACGATAAGTGAAATTTGAGTCTTTGTTGCTACTATTTAGTTCGTGATATTGTCCAAAAATGAACCGCTGTATTCGTTCATTTTGCTTTATTTGATTAATGTCACAAATAATAAATATCACAACACAACCTCTGAATGCACATTCAAGAAAATAGACAAGCAAATATTTGACAAAATCGTCAATAAGAAAATATCCAATATGGAAAGCCAAATCAAGTAAAAAGCGTAAAATAAAAACACTATTCTACTAATTCGGTTTCTTTGTTAGTAACTTGTTTAATTTTACAAACAAAGTGAGTGAGAATTATATTCAATCTATTTTATAATTTACGGTATTAGTTTTGCATGAATTAAATTTATGGAAAATGGAAATTAGCAGGGAATTTTCACTATCATTGTGATATGAATAAATAAATTAACCCTTATTAATCTAAGTGTCCTTTTCCACAACCACCGAAGTGCGACATTTTATTCCAATTGTACTCTCAGAAACCTCCAAACCATTATTTCATATATAAAAAACTCTTAAATACAAATACAATGAAAATAATTCGGAGTTGATAGTTGATGGCTGCATTAAAAGTTGAATTGATAAAGGTTCAACATAACGGAATCTCATGTTACATAAGGTTGAGTTTAACGTTCAATAATTTTTAAATCGTTTAGATATGGTGATTTTGATGACGAATGTCACATGATATTTTTGATATTATCGAAATTATTTGGACTAATTTATAAAGTACATAAATTGGTTTGTTTGCATTTCAAAATAACTTTTTAAATTGAGATAAAATTTTGTTAAAGTTTTATTAATATGTGTTTGTATCGCGTGCGACTCAAATTACGTACTGCTGTACTTTTCCTATATAAACTGAATAGCTGAATTAAATTGAATAATAAAGGCATAATTTTTTTAAAGCATGAATTTTCTTAAAAAATAGTTTTGGATAAAATATTAGATAAAGGTCTATGAAAATAACCGCAATAGCATAAATTTATCTATTTAGATAGCTTATGTATAAGAAGGGTTTTAATTAAGGTTTACATTAAAAGTTTAGTTACGTTGGGAGGCGGTTTTCTTTATTTTGTCTTTTTTAACTATGTAAGTATCCAGGCGCTATTAATCCGGACCGCTAGTTAAATGTAAACATTATAAAATTACATTAAAAAATACATTTTTAAAATAAATTTTTGGACAAAAATAATGTTACCTTTAACCGATCTGTTTTTTTGGACCCAAAAACAATGATATATATATATATATATATATATATACATATACATATATATATATATATATATATATATATATATATATATATACACATCAATAAATTGATACATAGGTAATTTACGTTTATCCAAAGTTTATTAAATAATAAAATTGTTTTAATATTTGCCATTTAGAAAGTCAACTAATGGAGTAATTAGTGCTGCAAAATGTTTTAGGGCTCATATTCCGTAAAGGAGGTACCATATTAAATAATGTTACAAGTAATTTTTACAGCGTTTTAATAAACCTCTTCAATAACAATCACCTCGACGGGGTCAGTGAAAAAAACTGTTAGTACCCAAATTTGATTATTCGAGTATCGATTCAAATTATTTTAAAATAAAATTAGAAATATTTTTTCTCATTTTCGTTGGCTTACTCAAACTACGTCATCGTCTCGTGAACTAGTCTTACGTTTTACGGTTCTGCACATTTTGATTTAATTGTAATCGTTTCGGTTTATTACTTGTTGTTTAATATATAAAATGAACCCCCAAATTAAAGAAAATTTTCGAAATTTATATTTCTGATGTGATTAAAATAATATTTAGCTGAAGAAACTTCCCAATTTTATATTTATTGAACAGATTTTCGAAAGTTTCCTTTCAGCTCTCTATCACAAAATAAAGTAACAATAATTAATAAAATAAAGCAATAGATGATTTATTATATGAAGACTCTTCTGTAAAATTAAATTTTGATAATTTTTCATTTTAATAAGGCAGATACTTGGAAATGATAAAAAGTCTTGCAATTAATGTCCTCAATCACAACATTTTGCTATTAATTACTAACGCCAGGTTTCCAAGAACGAGAATTTACACGGTTCTGAATAACATTAAGCGCAAAGTATTCAGCTTTTCGAATTTTCGAGCGCAATAACCAATAAGATTTCAAGAAACGAATGATGCATATATGATATATTAAGGAAGGACAGGACGGAACGAAAAAAAATCAATTATCACTTGCATTGGATTGAAATTATCGCACATAAATTATTAAACTGAATATAAGTATTACCCCGACATAATTTGTCTATATCATGTTCATTTTGTCTAACTGAAATATCTATGTTATTGTCATATCGACGTAATGAATAAAACGGGTCACCAAATAAATATTGAACACATAATTTCATTATAATTATAACGTCGGCGATCATGGTAATGCAAATAGACTATACATTTTTGGAACACCACAAATAGCATCGCTACGCTCGTATTATGAATTTTACGACTAGTAAATATCCGTGAGCGTCGAGATTTTATAAATGAAAACATCCTTAAGGGTGTTTTCAGTTTGTTGTAAAAAAGCAAATATTTCAAAATGTCTTAGAATGGAATGAATATAGACAAACATTGAAAACTTGTCCACAATTAAAATTTATTTATTGAAGAACAAAATACCTAAATTTTTTTAAAGCTTAGAGAAATAGTAAGGCAAGTTAAAAGGAATGCGAGAAAATGGATAAGAGTATAGAAAGTTTATCTGACTGTTTTTTTATTTGTGTGTGTATAAAGTTCATTACAAGATTTAAAAAATATTAATAAATTTATGAGAATAAAACAAGTTTAATTTTGGCAAAAAATATTTTTATAAATGATGAATTTTTATGAATGATATAACTAGGGCATGATATCCCGGATTATTTTAATACTGGTAATAATTGCCTGTGTTTTCTTATAATGTCGATATAGAAATACTGGAGATTGGCAGGTCTCAACCGTTGGTTCTAGAAACATGAAAATTTGAAAGGTAATTTCTTTTAAGGTGAAGGCTAAGAAAGTTTTGTTTAAATAATCGCCTCGAAGAGAGTGAAAAAGGGGGTTGAAGTCGTTTTATGTATCTTTGAATATATTTTACGGAGTATACTTACATATTATCCACATTCTGTAATGTTACATACATTACAGATGTGTCGTTTTAAATTTATCTCCATCCTAAAAATAAATTATTCCGGTTTGATTTACATAAAATATGAATTAAATGACCAAAGGGTTTCTTGCGCATTTTAATTATGAGTCTTATCTTTAGAGAATCACAAAAGTTCTCATGTGATAAATTTAATAATAGAACTTTAAATTTTTAGGGCTTCGTACCTCAAAAGGAAAATTGCAACCCTTAAGTAAGATAACTTCTTTGTCCGTCTGTCAAGATCCTTTTTCTTAGAAACGCGTGGAGAAACAAGGTCCCGCAGCAAAAATAAAAGAAAAATAGTTAATTTGTATTTAAATTATATAAAACAATATTTTTTTTTCAAAAATATGTGCTTGTGAAAGATATACTAGGCAATATATTTTTCGTTCCGGCCATTCGTGCTGCATATTTTGACACTCGCAAATTTATAGGGTGTTTCCCATTGACCTAGAATCATGAAATTTGGCAAGAAGTAAGGTATCACATCATAAGTAAAGAAAGAAAACCGAGAATCATAAAGTAGTTATAACATAAAAAATATTTTTTTAAATATGCACTTGTGAAGGATACAGTAGCCAAAATATTTTCATCCTAAAAATTAAAATTTTGTAGATAATTTAATAAGAATATTATGCACCAATAAATGTTTATAAATACCTAAATGTACACGAAACCATTGTAGTGTGATATCCACTTGAGCTTGGCCGGTTTTTTAAATCATCATCCTGTTTTTAATTTGAATCATATTTAATGAAATCGCCCATTACCTAGACGATTTTTGTCGCAGATGAAATTTGTTATTAATTACAAGGCCGTTTATTCAAAGCGGATAAAATATTGAGCAATTTATTTTAAAAACTTTTTTGCAACTAAAATTTGTAGGCAATTCAATTAGTAATTCTTTAAATTTTATTTAAAAAAACAAAGAAAGGAATGGAGTGCAGATAATGGAAACTAGATTATAGCAGGCGGTATCAGAACAATATTAAACAATAC
This sequence comes from Druceiella hillmani, assembly GCA_039881145.1. Lineage (NCBI taxonomy): Eukaryota > Metazoa > Arthropoda > Insecta > Lepidoptera > Hepialidae > Druceiella > Druceiella hillmani. The sequence continues at coordinate 9,208,071 of JAYKKI010000043.1, forward strand.
TTCATAGAGATTGTTAGAAAGTTTCCATAATCGTTCTTTGATGAGTTATTAATTTTTTTTATTCATCCACTCTTTTTGTTTACCGAGAGTTATCATATTTTTTTTTAAAATCTGTTTTCAAATCTGATATACACGAAAACATTACGATTGGGTGTACTTAGCAATTCTATTAATAATACCGATCAAGTGTGTATGAAAATGCATAAAGTAAGATAATTCTATATAAATCTGTCAAAATTATTGATTCAAAGTAATAAACAAATTTTCTCAATTCTTTTTTGAAATAGTGACATTTTTGCAAATTATTGTTGATTGTTATTGAGGACATTTTTGCAAATTACTTTGAATAGTTTGCTGCCAATTGGAATCTTCATCTGAAGGTTCTGTTGCATTCACAAAATTTTATGCACATGGACCTCTGAACCTGTGGACTGATAGATTAATGGACGTTTAGATGAAATGATGGATGGTTCGAAAGACAATGTCGAACGACGATGTCCGAATAGACGAACCAGCGGGCATTCAAATTGACGAAAACAAAAAACAAAAAAGCACATATTATTCCCATATCAACAGAATACGGAATAATATTTGAATAAAATATTTATACTGTTTTTCAAATCTACTTAATACTTTGTCCATAAAGGAAAACTGTAAAATAGGATGATGAAACTGTGATTTTAAAAATGTGCACATGTAGTTCTAAAAAAAATTAACACTTCAAAGCTTAATATTTTTAAACGAATCATTGTGTCAGAAAAATTATTAGAATATACCTTCAGTATTGTAAGAGATATTTTCAACAATCTAGTACAGTAGGAGTTAGCATTAGGTGACGTACCCTAAAACGTTTTTCACAAATATTATTTGTATATATATATATATATATATATATATATATATATATATATATATATATATATATATATATACATAATATTTCAGGAAATTGGATATAATAAAAACTTTCTGTCCGAAGCGACACTTGATGACACCTATAAATATGGCAAGCAAAACAAACTCCATATAAAGTGCAGTCTGCTTTGTGGATATTTGTTTATAATTTGGACAAGAAAAGTGTTCATCAAACAATAAGTTTAAAAGTTTCATAATCATCTTAGACTGTAGGAATAGTATATGTAACGCTTGATTTAATATTTTCCTATTAAATTACGGAAAAAATATAGGAAGTACTTAGGTAAACTTACAAATAATCACTTGATTTTCTAAGAAATTAAAATCTTCAATACGAGTTTTCCCACATATTCGATTTAATAAAATTTATAATTGCCGCAATAACTGGTTAGACAAGAAGTGGAATGAATATCAGAAAAAATCTATATAAAGAAAAGTTGTGTTAAAAGAATAAAAATTACCCTTTTACATGTAGAAAATCAACAAATAGGTCTTAAAAATATCAATCAGAAAAATGAATCAGTTATACTGCATAGAGCCATCAAAGATGACACGTATATCGTGTTTACCATAGAAAAAGTACTTTCACCGCTGTACACTGAAATAAAATGATTTGCTTCGGTCTGCTCGCATCGCCCCAGGTTGTTCCTTGGACTTACAAGCGACGAGCGAAAGGACAGTATTGGTCACACAAGATTGAATGGAAACCGCTCGCTCAATAAGAGTTCGATCTGTTTGGAAAGCCCGAGGCCAGACACTAAGATGGACCGGAGTGATATCTTACAGCTATTTACAGTGACGTGCTTTTTGATATTATGCATCACAAAGGCCTTTTTCTTAAAATTATTGGGAAAGAAATAAGACGGGTGGTATGGAGTGAAAAAACAATAGGTATATTGTTACTTTGAATTTCGGTTTATCATTAAATAATCGATCTTATAGATTTGTTTATCTTTCGTAAATAAAACCTGATAAGTTTATTATTCAATTCATATCGTTAATATTAACATTTGAATAAAATTTTGTGCCACTTTACGTGTACGGACTGGTATTATATTTTTTTTAACATTTTTCTACTAACAATTTGAACTATCTTTCTAAGTAACTTCTTCAAAATTTCCATGCACACAAGTCTAAATTTGTGAAGCCGCGAAGGTAGAAATGTTTCTTGATTCACTATGGAATTCTTAAACTCAACATGCTGAAAATGCGAGAAACATCTCCATGTTATGTGTACAATTACACATAGGACGACTTGCTTTATCGTAACAAAAAAAAATCATCCAAATATAGTTAATAAAATATTAATGTACATACAGGGCTGTAGGTTGTTGTGTTTAAAATATTAAATCATAGTTGTTATTGTTATAAATTTGAAAATGTTATTTAAATTTCACACCTTATAACGATTGGTCCATATATGTTTATAACTGATTTATTTTACTGGAATAGTCTGAATATAATTCTTGGCCAATTATTAAGGAAATTGCCTTATTATTTATTAGTTTTTTTGAGTTATGTATATATATATATATATATATATATATACATATATATATATATATATACATATATATATATATATATATATATATATTATATATATATATATATATATATATATATATATATATATATATATATATATATATCACTGACTTAGTAGTAAGGAGAGTGCTGAACGGACAGCCATTTGTATTTAATTGCATATTTAATCAGAATCTGTTAACCACGAGTAAAACTCATGCCATTAGGGTTCTCTAGTTATTTAGGTATATACAAAAAATAAACATATTATCACTATTAAACTGTATATTTGAAAGTATCAACGTTTTTCACACAATAAATTATGCACCTAGTTAGGTTTTAAAGGCTTCAAAAGTATCGCTTTAAAAGTATATATATATATTTATTTTTCCTATTTTCATATATGGAGGGGAAAAATGTTTTTTGTGAATATTTTCATTAACAGCTTTAGATTCATACCAAATAAAACTCTGAACAAAATAAATGTGAAATTCTTATACTTGCTCTTTAATTTTTTTATATCCCACACAATTGTAAGTAAAAATTTAGTCCATGTTAACCTCGCCTTATCCCGAATTTTCAGATAAATTTTTATTCCAAATTCTTCACTTAATCCTTTCTGAGAAAAGAGCTGTGACAGATTGAAGGACGGACCTATATTTAATTCAATAATAGCTCCTATTTTATTCCTTTTCAATTATAGAATACGAATCAGGGCGGAATTTTTATTTCATATTGGCACATCTTGTTTATTATAAGACAGCTGTTACTTGTATTCAAAACTAACGGAGTTTAGCATGACACTGATCGAATGAAAATGAAATTGGCCTACTCAATTGGAATTGTTTTCAGATGACTGCCTGTTCATTTTATCTCACTGGCATAAGACAATATTTAAATTACTATTTAATTATGAAAATCATGTACAATTGATGTACGTGAGTTATCATTTTGATTACCTTGACCGATCAAAGTGGTGTATTAAATAAATCTATATATGACATTTTCCTGAAAATATTCATCTGCTCCATGGGAATTTTTGGAGACTAATATCTCATAATTTTAATTATTTAACATAAGGCATTGTTTACCTAAGTGAGTTAAAATTTGGATTACTTTGACCAATTAAAATAACAAATTAAGAAGATTGAAGAAGATTTTTAACATATATTTAAAATTATTCCTCTACTATACTTTAAACCTCATCTCATTATATTATCTCAACACCATAAAGTAAGATTTAGATTATAACAAGAGTTAGAATTATATATACAAGAGTTATAATCTAGATTACCTTGTTCCATACTCATTACCATAAGGTAAAATTTAGAAAATGTCGTATTCATGAATATGAATAAACAGAAGTAATAGAACTGAATACAATAGGACCTATTGAATTACGTACTTATATATTAAACTAAAAGTAATTACAAAATCGAACACCATAGTACTTTAAACTCTAATATTAAGAAATAACGAATGCTACTTTGCTTTTAACTCATTCAGTGGGTCGGATATATTTTGATAAACGCTAAAAATTTGTTTAAAGTTATGTATAATCTTACAATTTCATGCCATGACAAATCATCCCAAATAGTCACTACGACACCCTGCTTGACAATTTGAAAACGGCTCAAAAACGAGTCAAAGAAAATTGGCCCAACATTAGTTGTACTCGAAGATAGTTGCTTTTGATTAGATTGTAGCTTTTGATAGTTATTAGTTGTACTGATTTCGGTATAAACTAAAATTGAAACTAATTTTTTTTTAATTTTAAAACATAGCAACTCCCAATCGGTTTACCAAATCCTGTTATCGCACTAAGAGTTATAATCCCTCTTCTCAACAAGTGCTCGTCAACCTTTTTCTATTTTTTGTTATGAGTGGATGAATATTTCATATTTCTTTGGTAAAATTCTCAATTTTCCTAAAATCTATATTGATTTGAAGCCTTCTATTCCCATTTCTTTGGTATCAACCAACTAGCG